>VXAL01001717.1:119831-134084 GCA_013399475.1 Chauna torquata
CGGGCGGGGCCGGCGCTTCGCGGAGCGGCGGGGGCAGGCGAGCAATCCGGCGCGCCTGGGCGGCCTGCCTCGAAACGCGGGTTTCGCGCACCCGAGGGCTCTGTGCCGTGCTCCACTGTCAGCCCTGCGGGGCGGAAGCCGTGAAAGACCTTGGCTTGCTCTGCTGTCGCACCTGCAGCGTTCCGGCAGCACGAGGCGTTGCGAAGAACTGGTACGTCGCTTGCTTGTATCCAGCGACTCTGTATATGGCAAATACTCGCTTCCGATCCATTCCCAACTTGTGGGGGAGAGAAGCCGGCATTATTTTCTTGTTAGTTCCAGTGATTATAGATGCTAGCTAGCAAGGCGGTATTTAACAGGAGCTTTGTTCTGTGTTAGGCTTTGCTTCCCCCTCACGACGACTGATGTGAATTGTAAAGCCATAGCTTATTCTGTTTGATGCATGTTTCACGTCCATTTAACTCCTTCCAAGAAAGCATTCTTCTTGTGAAGTTTTGTATTGAGTAACCTGCAGAAACAGTCATGTAAGGAGGAGGCTGGGGGAAGTGTGGAGGCACAAGAAATCATTCTCTATTTCATTGTTCCAGAATCGAGACCATCACTCTAACTTTATCTCGGAGAACTGAACTTCATGTGCTTCAGGATTCTGTCAAAACAGCTCTTACTGGCACAGCTGCTCAGAAATACCATTTTTCTAGTGTGCTAATTCTGTCAAGTTAGTGTGAAACTCAAGTACTGAAAGAATCATTTACTGCTTGGTAGGAGAAATTTTACTAGCAATCTGTACTGCAGCAAAACATTTTAAATTACTAGATAGCATACATATAATATTGGTGGCCTAAATACTATTAAGACTGTAGATGTTTTAATGTAGAAGGCTTCATAAATATTAACTAGATGGAGGTAATTCAAACTTTAAGAAGAGCAAGGGATTAAATGAGAGAGATTTTCTGTAGTTTAACAATGGCTTTGTCTTGATAAGATTGCATATTGGTTAACTTTTGAATTCTTAAATGGCTAATAGTTAGATAGGGCTTCTCAGATTTCTAGGTTAAATTGGGCTAATAGCTTACTAGCCTGCACTTCAAGCAGATTTTTTTTCTCAACAGGAAACCATTGAAACCCTCTACTTCCTCTGTTTTATGACAGCAAGTTATTTTCTTTTATTGCAGTTCTCTTGGTTGTTGGGTGGGTGCACCCAGGCCTAAACTTTCTGGATTGAAAAATCACTACTATATGCAAAACATCTGTGTATAGAGGCATTCTGAAAGGTTCAGGAAAAAACAGTCAATTTATTATCAGTAATATAAGATGATACAGAGGAAATAAGCTGTATTTTTCTTGCTACAGAGAGCATTATTCTGTCTGAGATAGAACTGTGGCTTTTCATTTGTGCTGCATCAGCATTCAGCTATTGCATCTGCTGCAACATGGATAATCTTTTAATATTTGGCTTAGAGCAAAGGAACCATAAATGTTAGAACAGAATAAAAGCCTCTGGAAAAATACAGACAAAAATCTTAAAGTAGTGTACACGGGATGAAATTCATCTTGATAGTGCTGGGGGTGGGGGAGTGGAAGACAAAGTTGTCTTGTGTTTTCATTGCATTGAGGGGGAAAACCAAAAAGTCTTTAGATGGTTAATATAAACAGTTTAAAATATGCTGTCTGATATAGTAGCATTTTAGGATTAGCTTAGTGCAATGTAAACTATGGGACTTGAATGCACCAATTTTCATGCAGTGCTTGTGTTGATTTGTTCAAGCTTGATTCACTTGATTATAATTAGCAAGTGCTTGCTTTGAAATAGTTAGAAAGTAAATTATTCCTGGCTTCCCAAAGCACGTGTCAAAAACCAATAAAAGTTAGTTCTTAGTATTGACTATTGCCAGGCTTTACTTTTATGGAATTCTGAATTTTCGGCGTGGTTTCTTTATTACATGGTGTAATAGCATTTACTGGGTAAGTATAAGAGAAAAGTTCAAGTGAGGAGGTGGAAAAAGCATGACCTGAGGGGAGCAGAGCTGGTCAGCAGTTGGAGACGTAACTGCATTTGTTCAGTAACTTATAAGGGTGTTTTTGGTGAGTATTTGATCTCTTCTCTGTGACTTGCCATTTTGTGGAATGGAAATAATAACATTTCACTATCAGCAATATTTAGATATATGTTACGGTTGTTCACTGTTAAAATACAGTCATGATTAAGGTAGGCAACACAGCTGAAACTTTTTCATCACTCCAGCGGATACACTTTTTTTTCCTTCCCAACCCAAGCTATCCAGCTTCGTAGTTGCCATTTACTGCTTTCAAAAAAAGTGGATTTGGCCAGTTTAGCCTGGAATTCTCTGTAAACCAAAGATACGTGCAAATATTTGTCAGTCACTTAAACGCTGTAGACATCGTATTTCTAGTCTAAATATTTTTACTTGTAGTTAGAACATGAGAATGTAAATTGATTAAATCTTTTTATTTGAGGATGAATAATGTAACTGGCTAAGTTCTTACCATGTCAGTTTGGCCATCTTTATGAAAATAATGATGTCTTTTAGCACAAGTCTCCTACGAAGATATGTTTCTAATGTTTGGTTTGTTCTTTTTTTATATCAGGCATGAGATTAAAATCTTTCAGCATATGAAAGTAACATATCACATATCAAACTACAAGAAAACTAAGTGCTATTTCCTATATTTTGGCATAGACAGTGGCTTTAGCAGTCATCCACTTCAGTCTGTGTGTCCTCTCTAAATGTTTCTAATGTGTGTTGCACTGGAAAAAATAGTTAAAATGACCGATCTGGCTGGTGTCAAGGGAAGCTTCTTCATCAGCTTTTCAGCAGGATCCAGTCTACTGTATTGGCATGCAAACAGCTGTCACCACAGGGAAGGGGATGGTGTGGGGTGGGGATGACAGCCTGAGGCAGGCAGGACGTGGCTATTGCTTATACTAGCATACTTAGGCTTGCTTCAAATGCCAAGCCAGGGCTTGAAAGACCGAGTATGACCTGTTAGGACTGTAAATAGCAGGAATGACAGCAAGCAGTTAATGAAAGGTCTTTGATGTTAACAAAGCATAATTTCCATGGGTGACAGGAGCAACAAATAAAATGTCAAAAAATGCTGCACTGCTCTGTGTATAATTAGTGCTAGTTACACATCAAAGTTAATCATTTTGAAGCTGGTACTGGTATGTCAGGATTCTTGGCTGGGTCAATATTTTGTTTTATGTGAATATTTACGTAAGTGTTTGTAATATAAAACAATTGTCCCCCTTTCAGGCCCTAATAATGGGATAGACTACTAAAATTCTCTTGTATGGTTTATGTTAGCAGAATCTTCTAAAAGATTTATTACCCGTATACTTAAGCTGGATGTCTTTCAGTCTTACTACATAGCTGTAGTAGCTAAACCTTATGTTCTTTTACAGAGCATAAATTATATGAGAGTTGTAATAAAAGTCTTTTTGAAATATATCTGGATTCTAACCGAGCAAAGCTTATATCTTCTCTTTTTTGGAGAAGATAGGAGGAAAGAGGTAGGAATATGTTCTCTGAAACTGGATTATTGTGCTGTTACTGGGCTTTTTTATATATAAAAAAAAATCTTCCTTTGGTTATCTAAAGTCACAAATTCTCAGGGCTTCATTTATCACCCAAGATGACAAGGATGTTTAACCCTGGACCTTGATACTGTTCATCTTGTGGTCTTCCAGGGGAATAAAATACTGATTAATTACAGTTTTTGAAGTGATGACGCTTGTGATAAACTATAGGAAAAACAACTTGCTGTTTCAGTTAGACACAAATGTTTTCACAATATCCTGTCAAACATTTAATGAGCTTATTAGGGCCTGCAAAAAAGCTCATTGTCAAATACTAAGGGCTGTTGACTAATACTTAACATATTTACTATATTTGTTGCCTACTTCCTTCTTATATTTGGATTCATTCCTTTTTTTATAATACATTATGGTATGCATCTTTCCAACTTGTTTCCTGTGTATCTTTTTCTTTCCTTCATACTCTGTGTACTCAGGGAAGCTGCTTTTAATGCATTTGTCTGGTGTTTGTTTGAAATTGATATTGAAAAAGGTCCAAGCTCTAGGTGAGGGGTTTCTTTCCCTCGTTGCTTTCTTTTTCTTCTCTTACTAGTTCTCTGGTGTCTAAAAAGTTGGGAGCTCGCATTATAGCTAACCCCATGGGAGGGTTGAGTACCCCACAGGAGGGTTGAGTTCTCTTTTCTTTGTGACCATCTGTTCTCACAAAACTTGTAGGACCGTCATTATCTGAGAGAATCAGCCTGCTCAGCAAGGTTTGGGTGGAATCAGACATCAGGCTCAGAAGTCACCAGGAGAGAGGCAGGACGATGTGCAGTGTGGTTGTAGCGGCCTTGTGCATGTAATTCTATTCAGTGTGGCTTTCTTAGGCCGTGGTTTCATGATTGGTTCTGGCTGATATGAGAGTTGCCTGGAAGGAATGCTCACGCTTCCGTGTGCCACCAGCTTGCACTGAGCTGGGTGTTGGAAATCATTGTAGCTAAAGCTGGCTTGGCCTCTCTTCTTGCTTTTCGTCCTTCCCACCAAACCTCCTGCTAAATAATCTGTACTGATCAATACTCTCATTTAGCTCAGTTGCTGCAGTAAGAACACTAGTGGGGAAAGGAAGGGTGGAATTATCCTTTCAAGCAGTAGCTGGCATTTACGTCAGATCAAAGTGGTTGAGTAAATGCCATTGTAGTCGTTAAGAGGATTAATAGTATGTTGAAATCAAGAAATAACATTATTGAGATTGTATATGTCCCATACTGCGTTTTGTATGATAGTCTTTAGTAAAACATTGCTTTTATCCTTACAAGGTTTCTCCCAAACTAGGGGATTTTCTGTTCTTGGAGTTCTTACTACAAGTTGGTCATCTTAATTGAGCTCAAGGACTTTGCCAGTGTATGTGAGCATGTGCAGAATCCTGTGGGCCAGCAGAGTGAGATAGCTTTTTGGGCAATTTTATGTGTCTCATTGTAGAGCTATAGGCTGGTAGCTTTTTTTAAATAGTGTGTGTTTGTAGATGTCCGTGCTGGAAATCTATTTTGCTTTTTCCCAGACTGCAGTGGATTTTTATTCAGCTGCTGTCTAGATGGTTTCTTAATTGTATTTTTGAGCTTTGCTTCAATGCTGTAGTTGTTTAGAAAACCATGGTCTTTTTAAAGGCAAGCCTGCATGTTGTTTCTTCCTTAATTGCAAAACAAATAGCCTCCTGAAGAGAAAATGTCATTGCAAAAATTCTGACTCAAAGACTGGAATGAGACCTTAATTTTTGTGCTGTGCAATACCTAGCTCTGTGAACTGGAAAGAATTGGGGGGGGGGGGAGGGAAAGAAANAAGTTTTATAAAGAGAAAAAGTGGGGGGGGGGGGGAAGGAAAGACAACAGACGAGACTTCTGCTTTGAATGTCCTTAAAAGTTTGTTTTGACCTAAAAGCTTTGTTGTGGTATTTTTTTCTTTGAGAAATCTTAGTAGTACAACTTGTGAGCCTGCCTGGAGCTTTCTGATTTCATGACTGCATGTTTGGTTTTAACTTAAGGGCTGACCCTAGTACGTATCCCAGCCATTCAGATTTTAAAGTCAGTGTTACCCAGTGGAAGACTCTTCTTAGGTAACTCAGGATTCTTAATAATGCAAGATTTGAAGTCAGTAAATCAAAATGAGTATGAGTTGATTGTACTGCAAATTCTTAACCATTACCAAAAGTGTACATAAGTATTTCCAGTTGGGACTTCATAGGCTGAAGGTTCCAGAAAGAGCTACCAGCCTTTCATTTTGGAATCTCTTTTTCAGAAGATCGATAGACAATTCATTGCAAGTTGTCAGTTAAAATATTCTTATGAGAGGTGTTCTTTGTTTTATGTAGTTAAAAGCATTAGTTAAAGGTTAGTCTAAGGTCTTCTAGCACGTGTGGGTAGTTAAATTTGCAGTGGTTGCCTTTTAAAGTATAGGACAGCATAGTAAGACTTCCTGAAAGCAAGTGGTATTGCATTAACAGATTACAGTTCAAGGATCTTGATTGCACATCTTGTTCAGGTATTGTTTTGCTGATCTTAGACCTATGAAATTGGAAATCTTACCATTGGACTGTAGGGGAAGGATACTGTAGCTAGCAGGGGAGACTCACTGGTCTACAAAGAATTTTGGAAAGTAGAAAGGTGACCACTTTTTTGGTGTGGACAAGAAAGTACTGCCATGCATAATGTGTACTGTGAAACTTGGGGTGAGAATTTCTTACTGTATTGCCTAGTATGGTTAAAAAATACTCAACAACCATGTGTTTTTCTTCAGAATCTATATCCATATATCTGATGAAGAAGTACCTGTTATCCAAAAAGATGAACTATTGTTTCAGTCAGTAGAAACTGCTTCTGTTGGCTTTAGACTAGCCTTTTGATGAGAAGGAATTAGCCAGAGTGAAATAGATGAGCTGTTCATGAGAGCACACTGTATCTTTTCTGATGTTTTCTCAATCATAGGTCCTATTAAAAGAAGAAAAAAAAAAGATAAAGGGGGTGGGAAGGCAATATTAAAGAAACAAGACCAACATATTTTCAAAACAGAGTAATAGTTTTGTGCTTTTTCCAGTGCAAAGGGAAGGGACTTTTACTTTAGTCATCTGATAGTACTGAAATAATAGATTTAGGGTGACTGGGCTGATGTTCGTTGATTTGCACAAGATGATCATCTGAATTGTCTGCATCCAGAAGGACTTCTTCACTTTGCGCATTACCATGTAAGAAGGTTGCAGTATACCACATAGATTACTTCTTATAGATGCATGAAAATTTGTTTTGGATCTTCATTTTTGAAGACAAGGTAGGATATTGCCGAGCTATTATTTTACTAATAATCTTAAATATTTTTCTTGCCTTCCTGCAGCTGTGTTGAGGAGACACTGTACAATAAGGCAGTGGCAGTAGACATTTGGAGTAGAACTGAAAAATGCATGCTTGTTTGCATTGTAGTGCTTCCTTTGTAAAAGTTACTTTTTTTGCCTTACACACCAGCTGAATGCTGTAGTTTTGTTCCAAGCTTAGTGAAGTAAACTACATTAATCCCCATTCACAGGGGAGGGGGTAGATGAGCAGTCCTAGCCAAGGGCGTTTTTAAAACAGAAAGGGAACTCAACCTTTCAGCTAACTTATATCTGTATATATAATACTTTCCCCTATTTATGCTGAGCAGCCTTCTTAACTGTTGTACTCTGCTTTCAGAGTATCTGCTAGAATTTGGCACTTATGTGATGCTATTGGGTATCCCTAAAGCATACCATGTCACATGGTTATTGCCAGATCTGGAGCTGCTGTTCCTTGGTTTGAACAGTGCTGTGTAACTCATGACAGTTTTGTTTGTAAACCTTTTTAAGGGTGTCAAGAGTTATTAAATTTTCCTATATATGTGTGTTTGTGCAGAAGGTTGTATCAGGATAAAAGTTTGTCAGAGTATCAAAAAAAGAGGTGGGTGAGGAGAAGGCTTTTAGACTTAAGGATTCTGCATCCTGTCAGAAGCCTTTTCCTGTTTTATTTGTTGTTTGGATGTAATTGATGAAGTGACCATGATAGCTTAAGTGTGATCTTCTAAGGGAGAAAGTAGTAAAAAATTTGGAGGTGATGTAATGCTCTTTATTAATAGATGCAGCTTTCTAAAGTGGGGGGAAGGGGATCATAACAAATCTGGGAGCATCCTGCACACAGGAGAAAGCATCTTTTTCAAAAAACAAAACAGCTTTGCTGCCAGCTGTGTGTGTTAAGCTGTCTGTTTCCAAGTCATCTCTCTGTTCTTTGGTGTCAAGGTTGTTTTGGTGGTCAAGAAGTTTTTCATGTGTAGCTGTTTCTCTAGATGTGGGCCTGCAGGTGCAGAAGGTAAACCTGTTCAGGTAACCACAGGTGATCCTGGGTGAGGGGTAGGAGGAACACAGTGGTAAGCTGGTCTAAGATGTGGGGAAGTTATATGCCTTTACCTGGAGGGGTGGGGAGCTTGAGAAGGTATGCCTCAAAAGAGCAAAAAGGGATCAGAGATAGAATAAGTCTAAGACTGTTGCATCTTGGCTTTGCAGCAGTTCATCTATGACTTACTATTGTTTTGTAACTGACATGAAAGTCAGTCAGTGTGAGGTTTGAGAAAACTGTGTACTTGTCATCCATGGTACTTTTAATGAATTATTCAAGGACTTTGCTTCTTGGCAGATATTTTTGAGAGAAAAAAATAAATAAAATCTGATGGTTAAATATTTAAGGAATTAATCTTTCATGGTGATTTCAAGGTGATTAAGGCTTTGAAAAATCCTTGCTATGAAAATGGAGTCCTATATAACAGAAGCTGTGGTTGGGTGTTAAGTAAATTGGGCTTGAGGGCTCTGAGGTGGTTCTAAATGCTGCAGCCATATACTACAAAGTGCTGTTCTGGTATAAGCTAACAAAAATGTCAGTTTTTCACAAATTTGAGTAAATTAAACTGTAGAAGCAGACTTTAAGTTGGATGAGATTTCAGTAGTCTGCCGTTCTAGTCTTATGACAGCTAAAATATTATGTACTACCATGTGGTCTAGATCAGTTGGATGATCCAATAGTACTTGGTATTGTTAATCGTGAGTCAGGCATATGTTCATTTGCTATTTTTGCCCATTGATAATGTGTTGATAACCTCTTGAGCATGCTGCAAAATTTGGAGGAGAGGGGAGAAGGCACTTGTTCAGTTGTTCATTGGAATCTTATTTTGTTGTATTAGTACAGTTTTACATCTAATACTAATTGCAAAGTCATATGGTGTCAGATTGAGGACAGCAGTTTTAAGTGACCACAGTGACAACTCAGGGGTATGTGACTCTTGTGGCATTTCTTTATCCCAAACTGATCTGAGGAAACTCAGAAATTTCTTGGCTTTTGATAGATGCTAGTGAAGTACAAGCAGGTGTAAGGCAGTAACTTTATGGCTTGTAACTTTTGTCTGTTTTCCCATTCACGCATTTGACAAATTGCACAGTATTTTCTATGCTAATGCTTGGTTCCTTTAGAAAAGGACTTTAAGATAACTAAAACTACAGCATGGAAGTGTTCAAGCTAGCCCTGAACAAATAGGTAAGAGAAATGCCAATGGAAGTGGCCTGGTTACTGTGGGGATACAGTTCCATTATGCATGTTGTTGAAACTGTATGCATCTGCCCTGTCTTAGCTGTGGTGTGGTGTTTTTTTTTCTTTTACAAACATTTACAACATTTGCATCTTTTCCCCATCAGTGACCCTTGCTGGATTCCTCTATCAGCTGCTTTGACACTAAACCTTAAGGTACAGATTTTATAAGTTTTCCTCAGGTAAGCTGTTTCATGACCATTGTGCTCCTGTGCTGGTGTTGGCTCACACCCCACCCCACCTTGCTGCCTTCATTTTTCTTTGCTGGAAGTGTTAGATCATGCTGGAAAAACTGACAAAAAAAAAAGCCAATAAAACCTTTTAAGGGGTTGCTTTTTGTTTGTAGTGGGCTTACTTCAGTGATCTAGTGAACTGTTGCAACTGAGAAGTAGCAAATTGGTGAAAGAACAAATAAAAGGCCCTTGTGTTGACTTTCCCGTTGAAATTAGCCTACCTGGAGCTATAGCCACTGTTGCATTTGTTACAGACTTCCTATGTTTTCAAGTCAGCACTAATGACCAGGCCTTAGAATTAGCAAAGGCATTGACTTCCTGTTAATGAAAGCAAAATGCTCATATCGGGTTTCATGAAAGCTTTCCTATTTTTTTTATTTCTCATACTGCTGATTGAAAGCAGATACTATTAAAAGGCTTGTTCTAGAAACAGGCAAAATGTGTAAGTGTGGAGGTGCTGGGAGAGCGGTGATAGGCTTAAGGTCATCTGATGCATCCTGAGGCTGTTAGTAGACGTTTGTCCCTGACCATGATTGTTGCAACAAAAATAAAATTTTGCTATAATGGCACACCTAGTGTCTCTGTTTCTTATTTACGAGCACATCTGGAAAGAATGTGAATAAGATCCTAGAGTGGGTTTCCTTACTTACTTGTTCAAGCTTTACTTCAATTGCTTTGTGTTCTGTTACCTAAAAGAAACAGTGTGGGCAGTCCATACTGCTGTTCTGTTGCAGTCCTTTGGCTATCAGGGTGGATATTGGAATGGTCTACCTCCTCCATGCCCTTCCCCAGGAAATGCGTGCCATTCACGGCCCAGTTGCTATTCCCCCATGCCTAGCTCACTCATGAACTGTCACAAATGTGCATAATTGGAAAGGGGGGGAGCAGGGGGAGAGGCATGCATCTCCTGGCATAGTTTTCCTTAGAATGTTGTTGCTGAATTAGCCAATGATCTCTGCTTGTCACTAAGTGGGTCCTGGAGAAATTTAGAGAGCAAGAGGAAGACAATGTTAATGCTGCTAGCAGTAGAATGTATTTTTGTTCTTCAGGTTTAGGGGGATCTATTCCTCCTCCAGAAATGGAGTAGGGAGTGGCTCTGTTTTTTTTAAGCAGATTTCACTTGAGCTGGATAAGAAAAGCAGAAACCTGAATAACTGTTTGATTTATGCAGCCATTTAAAAATAGGCATGCACGCTTTGGTTCAGAGCACTTTTGTCTGTTAATTGTCTTAGATCTTGGCCATTATATTTTGGAAATCCATCACTTCATCAGTAAGGGGAATGTTTCCAGTTCTGAAATTCACAAAAGCTGTTTTACTTCAGTTCCATGGTTATTCTTACACAGTATATTTCAGTAAATCTGCTTTTTAGTATACATTTAAAACATATGCACTAAAACTTAAGTGGGTAAAGTATTTAAACATGTTTAAGCCTTAGTAGAGTAGAGGCCTTCTTTCTGCAGCACTAAGTAGTATGTGTTTTTGTTGTCCTCCCTCCCTCCCCCCAGAGAAGTCTACGTAAGATCCTGGCAGTTGACACTTGACCAACTCAGTCATACAGTGCTTACAAGTTCACTGGTGCTGTACAGTTCTTCCTCTGTCCTTTGGCTTAAACATCATAGTAGAGAATGGGATTAGAGGGTTTGCTGTCAGGTACTTTTTTGCTGTAGCGAGCATCAGCGTATTAGGTGTTCTGGTCATATTTAAATGGACAGGGACAGAATTGATATTTAGCAGTGAAAAGTTTTAGAGATGCTGTTTAGAAACTATCAATGAGTAATTTGGAACTCTTATTTTCTTGTAAGAATCTCTGCTCTGTTGAGATCAAAAGTTCATTAGCGTGTGAACAGAATTTCTTGCATTTCCTAATTTAAATCTTACCTCAGCTGTGGATTATACCAGCCCCTCTGATAGCATGCTTGGAGTGTGATGTTCGTTCAGATGCAAGGTAGAGAATGCCTGAAGATATTTTTGCTTTCTAAGGTGGCATCAGGAGGCTTTTTTCATGAGCTATTGAAAACCAATTAAATTGGGGTAAGCAATTATACTCAGTAAATTTTTGTGCACATTTGTGTCTTTTATGGTTTGTGTCTTCTATTGGTTGTTTTGGGTGTTTTGTCCGTTCAGGTGTCTGTGTAATCTTGGGTTCATGCACTGTACGCAGGTTAAAGATGATTGTAGAACTGAGGAGAAGGAAGGATGAGTCAAATGATGAAGTAATGTAGACTTGGGGGGTGAGAACTAAGTAAACAAACAAAAAATTGCCAGTAGTGAAGGGCCACAAAAATAGCTTGTCTTGTACTGTTCTTGTGCGGATCAATTGACTGTTTATTATTTGTGTTCTATGAAATACATACCCTATTTAAAAAATGGAGATCTAAAATGCTTACAAGGGAAGAGGTGTAATTGCCAAGCAGGTGATGACTGCAAGTGAGAAGGGACCAGATCTGCACTTTTGTAAATGAAAGTACTAGCAGTATGATGACTTACAAAAACTTTTATTTAAATACACCTAATCTGAATCTAGTTTTTACTCTCAAAGAGGAAGAAATTCCCAGCATGTGCATCACCTGCAGTTCTGTTAGTGCATCACCTGCAGTTCTGTTAGTGCATCACCTGCAGTTAGTAGACTTACCAGTCTTCTGGTCACTAAGAAACTTGTGAAGTACTGGAAGCAAGCAGATGCATGTGCCATTTAAAAAGTGGATTTCTTGGAATTCCCAAATGCATAGTAGTCACATCTATGAACTGGGGGGTTTGACCAGATGTGAAACAGTTTCTTTCCTAGTGCTGTCTTCTTACTGCAATGCAGATTTGAAGCCAAAGAGAATGCTACAACCAACTTCTGAATGAAAGAACTTGGATTATTTTTTTTCCTGCTTCTCTTTTTTGTATTTCTGAAAAATTAGAGAGATGCTGCAGCCCATGATCACAGAGTTGGGGAAACTTTGTGATAGCTGAACTATATCTACCTGTTAGACTTACTTTTTTATTTATTAAAAAAAAAAAATCTGAAAGATTAACTCCTTTAACTGCCTTCAAGAAAATGGGAAGAGTCTCTCATAATGACTGCTTTGTGTACTTGAGACAGAAGAGATAATGGTATTTTCAAGACTCTGAATTTTGAGAACTAAATTTGAACGAAGGAGTACTTCAGTTGGATCATTCTACTGACAGGCAGACTTGGTGTCTTCTAAGCAGTTTGGAATACTAAATATCACACTTACGTAAAGCATTTCAAGATCTAATTTCTGGTTTGTTTTAGCCGTTGTTTGGAAGAAAGAATAAAATATCCTTTTGCATGCCTTCATTTTAAAATGTGGTAATCTGAGGCTTAAGCATAAAAAATTAGAATATTTTTGTGAGAAGTCTGAAATAATACATGTTCCTGCCATGACACAGAAAATCATAAACCAAGATGAAATCAGCATAGAACAGGAGAGTTTCCATATTTGATTTTCGGTAGCATGTTAATTGAGAATTGCATCTAACTGAATGTAATCTTTCTGTGCAAACTATGCTTGTTTTGTTAATGTACTGAATTTCTTTGCTAAATTAAGGTTAGAAACAGACTAATAAATATTTTAGTGACTTTTAAAGGTAATAAATTGAATAATTCAAACAGTTTGTGTCTTTTTCTTTCTTCCCTCCTCCCTGTTGGGGGCAAAAGCATGCATCTTAGGAGGCAGGATTCAAATCATAACCAGGAATTATTCTTTGAACTCTCAGCCTCCAGTCAGTAATCTAAGAGTGTCTGAAATCAACATGCAATAAATAGAGCAAATGTATCTTTTTTTTCCGCAGGGGTATCTTGGTGAGACTGGAAGGATGTAGCCATCCAGTTGTTATGAAAGGCTTGTGTGCAGAATGTGGCCAGGACTTGACTCAGTAAGTATTCCAAGCACTTTTTTTCCAGCTTATCCTTGCTTGTGATTAGAGCTTCAAGCTCTTCCTTCTCTCACTTACTTTGCTTCTCTGTTCTGAGACTTATTAGTTGTGAATCATACCTGTAAATGTAATTGTGAAGTTGTAGGTACTAGTAGGGAGGGAGGGCAGTATGAATACTGCCTAATATAAGCAGGTCTAATCAGAGTGCTCCTGTAAGGAATGTTGAAAGGGAGTTTCCTCTAGAAGTTAAATTTTAGTGTAAAGCACTCTTCTACTTTTCCTTAAAAAGAAATCTGGTGAGATTTTTGCGAAATTCTTGCTTAAAGTTGAGTGGCCTGAATATATTAATTCATAATCACATTATTAATAGTGTAATCATATAATAAAGTGTATTTCTTAACTGAAAATTTGATATTTGTAGGNGTTGAAAGGGAGTTTCCTCTAGAAGTTAAATTTTAGTGTAAAGCACTCTTCTACTTTTCCTTAAAAAGAAATCTGGTGAGATTTTTGCGAAATTCTTGCTTAAAGTTGAGTGGCCTGAATATATTAATTCATAATCACATTATTAATAGTGTAATCATATAATAAAGTGTATTTCTTAACTGAAAATTTGATATTTGTAGGCAGGAATTGGCATTCTTTCTGGATTAAACCAATACATAAAGAAATTGGCAAGATCCATGCCATTTTTGCAAACTGCCATAATTTACTTTTACTTTTTACACAAGGCACTTGTTTTGTCATCCTGACAGATTTTCAAATACGTGACCTCTTTCTCCTTATATGTCGCTATGGTCACAGATGCATTGTTTAGAACTATATTTACTTTTAGCTATTACAGAGATTAATAAATAGGAATATGGGTGAATAAGATGCCATGTGGGTACTTGAATTACAGTTCACATTACAAATTTACAACTCTATTAACTGTGCGTGCTCTCTTTCTGTGGAGATAAATGTAGGGTAACT
>VXAL01001718.1:649-16754 GCA_013399475.1 Chauna torquata
TTCAATTACTGCTGTATGGTGAAGGGATCATCACAAATGTTATTACAGTACTGTTAAATTTTTTTTTTTGAAGAAATTTGATTGTACTTTAGAGGCATATTTTTTTATAGGCTTCCGATCTTCGCTTGCTTCTAGTTGGAACATTCTAAACTTTTTTAAATGGGTGGAATATATTTTTGCTTAGTCTTTTGGAAACTGCTGGATTATTTTAGACAAGTGAAAAAGGTACTTCGTATGGAAAAGATAATTGGTTATTTAGATACATTTTTGCCATGCTAGATGGATAATCATCTATGATAATGAGGTCTCAAATAACTGAATTAGATAACATTGTAATGCTATTCTGTAAAAGGATTGATTATACTATATAGCAAGTGAAATTATTTTATTTCAGTTCATACTGAGTCAAGACTTGCCCAGCCTAACCAAGTTCCTGTGCAACCAGAAGCTACACAGGTAAACTGTATTTTCTATTTAAAATAGGTTTTAGTCTTTCTTAGTGTTGTAACAGGATATAATTCCAAACTATAGCAGAAACTCAAAGTTGAAGTTCAAAGGTTTTATTTTAAGATTTAGTGGAAGGACTGTTTGGAATGCTGCTTTGTGTAGTCCCACTTTAATATATGTAGTTTAAGGTTTTGGTGAAAACCAAAAGAAACAGACTGCGTGTGTCAGAGTAATGGTAGTATAAATGGCTTGCTTTATCTTTTCCAGATTAGCTCTGCAACTTGTAAGTCACTCGTTTGTATAGAAACAGGAATGTGTTTTTTTTTTCTTGAGTTTCCTCTGTATGAACATGCTGAAGTGCTAGTATTCTTGCAGTTTTGTTGGTTTGTAGATGTAGAAAAACTTTTTTTGTCAGAATTCTCTCTGCACTCGCTTTATTTATTTAATTATTTTTTGTTAAATTGTCTGTAGCTTATCCCAGTGGATTGTTTTTCTAATTTTCCTTGCTTCAACCAATGCTGCCAATGATTCTTTCAGGAGTCTTGTAAACAGTAGCTAAACTTACCTCTTTCCTTTTTAATGTTCAGCAATATGAATGCATCTATCACTCATTATCAGTTTCCTCCTGAAGTCCTCAATAGCCTTAAATGCAAAGTCCTCTGCTTTGTTGGCTAAAGTTGTCGCTGGACCCTGTGTAGGGCAGCAGAGGCTGTAAAATGAGCAAATTCAGTCCATTGGATAACCGGCACCTTCTCTATTTCTGTATGACCTTGGTGTTCTCTCATGTAAATTTCCATGTCTTTCTCTTCCTCCTCAGGTTTTTTGTAATGGTAGTTGTGGTTATGTAAGGAAATGAGAAGGATGTTCTTCAATTAAAGCAAATACGTGTCTGGCTGATTAAGAAATATCCACAGAATAAAATTTGGCAGGGGGTGGGTGGTATGGTGTATCAGAATATGTCAAGATGGAGGTGGGTAAACCTCTGCGTGTTAAAAGGTACTTAATTTTTAATGGTTGTAAAGTTTTCCTGGAATACATATTTTTACTAGAGAGTACCATTCGTTCCAGAGTTCTTTGATACTTTTTGTAAAACTGTGTGAACATCAGATGACTTGGGGGCATTTGGGGTTTATTTTGTCAGGTTCCCTTGGTTTCTTCTACAAGTGAGGGATATACAGCCTCCCAACCCATGTATCAGCCTTCTCATACAGCAGAGCAACGGCCACAGAAAGAATCAATTGACCAGATTCAGGCAAGTCAGGTTTCACAGGGGTGGGAAGGACTGTGTTTGCAGGTGTGATCAAATGTTAACCTATGGTTCTTTGAAAATAAAGCTTTGTGATTTTCAGATTTCTATTGATAGGGCTGGTTCAGTTGCATTTTAAGTTCAAAATTTTTAGCCTGTGACCAGTAAGTGCTTCATAGGAGGATTTTTAACTTGGTTGTCTGTTTAGTTAGAAGTAACATGCCAACATCAGCATATGAGCATCCATGTTACTACTTTTGACATTGGCTGGTAGTTAGTCCAGAAACTTGTTTATTTTGCGCACTTTGTTTTTTTTGTGGTTGTTTCAAGTTAATGAGGAAAAAGTCTGCTAGGTTTTCCCTCTCCCATTATGCTGTTGTGAATGAGGCTGTTCAGCTGAAGTAGAAAATGTTCGTTTGCTGAAGTGAATCCAAGGCCTTTTCACTTTTATTTTTTAAGTGAAGTTTTAACTACTGTTCAAAAGCTGCTAAAATGTTGTTTGTTTTAATTATTAGGCTTCAATGTCACTTAATGCAGACCAGACCCCATCATCATCATCACTTCCTACTGCATCCCAGCCGCAAGTTTTCCAGGCTGGATCTAGCAAACCTTTGCATAGCAGCGGAATCAATGTTAACGCAGCTCCATTCCAATCCATGCAAACAGTAAGTAGCAACTGAATTTTGAATGACTTTGTTTTGGTAGTCATTCCTTTTGTTGTTACAAGGTTGGAATCAGCTATGTAATTGCACAGAGTAGTCTTTGGTTATTCACATTTCTCAGTCTTGCATATTTCTTTACATGATCCGATGAGGGATTATAAAAAATGGATTGGACTAGAGAGCTATTTTTCTAACCTTATAGGTATTCAACATGAATGCACCTGTTCCTCCTGTTAATGAGCCAGAAACCCTTAAGCAACAAAATCAGTACCAGGCCAGTTACAACCAGAGTTTCTCCAATCAGCCACACCAAGTAGAACAATCAGATCTTCAGCAAGAACAGCTCCAGACAGGTAAACTTATTTTAGAGAAAATTAAAATGGCAATATCTTCACTAGAGCAGATAATCAAGGCTTGTGAGGTCCTAGGAGACACAGCAAAGCATGTCACACATTTTCACATGTTCCTGGTCTTGCAAAGCTGCCCTCCCCTGCACAATGCCTAGTTTTTGTTACTTCATTTTGCACCCCAATATTTTGTCTTGGTTTGAATATCCAGCAGGGGATGAAATTCAGTATGTGTATCTCCAGCTGTCAAAAGAATTTTGCCACTCGGTTCAGTTATATATGGGTTTAAAAATCACAAACAGGATTAAGGATTACTCTAAAGGTGAAAGCAGTGTAGTGGAGTAGTTGCTCTGCTGATACTAAGGTTAGATGAGTCTTAAATGTGCCAAAAAAAAAAAAAAAACCAAACCCACCAAGTTGGCAAGTTGGCTGTACTGCCTCAGATTACAAATTTTAGAAAGGAAGTAGTAAGCTAGAATTGTAAGCAAATATGGACTGGTTCTCACAGATGATAGAAGGTTCATAAAGATCTAGAACCTTTTCCTAAAAAGGTTAGACATAGTTTGAATACAGCGGGCAAAATGCTTTCCAAGTCAGCAACTTAAGAAAAACAAACAAACTGTAATATAAAGTCAGTGTACAAAGCTATTCTCGCAACACTCCTCTTAACTTTCAACTCGGATGGTATGTGTAGATGCAGAGAGGGATTTCAAGTGAAGGACATGGGACAGAGATGACTGGTGAAGTGCTAACAGCTACTGGAGGTGTGGAGTAAGGGAAAAGTATGGTTCTTATTCTCTATAACTGATTATGATCTTGAATTTTGTCTTCCTTTCAAGCTGGGATAGGGGGGTGGGTGGATGAGAAGAGTGAGAACCAAGTTTTCATTGTTTGCCTTGTACTTTGTGTGGCTCAAAAAAAAAAAATAGAAAAAATACAGAAAGACGGTCTGGGGAATGGTGTTGTTGAAGGTGGGCTATGCAGTATTGTGCTTAACTTTCTGTAACAGCTAAGTAAATGTAACTACTGATACAAAGAAAATACAGTGGCTTTAGAACAAAACCCTCTCCGTTGTAAAAATTCTAAAACGATGACCACTTCATGCATTCCATGAGAACAGAAAGGAAGCTGGGGAGACGGGGGAGCTATACATGAGGTCATAGCACCGTGAGGCTGTGCGAGGTTGAACTAAAGTTGTGCTCCCTGTTGGATGATGGAGAAGTCTTCCTTTCCTGCATATGAAATGGAAGGGAGGGGCTTATCACTTAAAAACTTGGAGATCTTGCTTTCACATTTGGTATCAAGCTGTTTGGCTCTTACATACAGAATTCCATCTGTTATTACACTTAATGGGTTGTATTCATAATCCATTTCTGATGATTCCTGTGATGTAGCATACCTTAATTCCAAGAAGCAGATAGTTTCAAGCTATCTATCCTGCTTTTGATTTACATATCCTGTAGAAGGAATGAATCCCCCCAGCCTATACAGTCAAAATGGCATATCTGTTAAAACGTTCCCACAACCTCACCTTTAGTCAGCACAGCTACGCCTAACAGAATTTGTTTAGAGTGATTGCAAATATTTCTTAGTGTCTGCCTGCCAGTTCGGAGGGGAAGAAGTTACAGAAGTGAGTTAGTTAACTTATTCACATTGGTTTTTAATGTGTGTATTGCTGATTTTTAAAGGGTTTGAAATAGCACAGGGAAATTGTACCTGCATTAGGAATACTTGTTGCTGAGCTCAGACTAGAGGCTTCTTGACACTGTCTTTAATCAGCTCTCTACCATTTCTGGGTTATCTTAATATTGTGGGTATCTGACTAGTTATCTAGTGACTTGACACTTAATTCTGCAGCTCATTTTTCTTTGAATGGGTAAGCATTTATTGATGTGTTCAATGGTACTTCAAAGCTTTGAATGTTGAGTTAGAGCATATGTGGGATCATAAATACAGAAACTTGGACTTTTATCCTGTATTTTTTTCACTTCAAATATAGTGGTTGGTACTTACCATGGTTCCCCGGACCAGACCCATCAAGTGGCAGGTAACCACCAGCAACCTCCCCAGCAGAATACTGGATTTCCACGTAACAGTCAGCCTTATTATAACAGTCGGGGAGTGTCTCGTGGTGGATCTCGTGGGACTCGTGGCTTGATGAATGGTTACAGGGGACCGGCAAATGGATTTAGAGGTAAACAGCTTAATTAAACTTTCTCATCTGACTTTTACTTGCTTCTTTCTGGAAACAGTGTCAAGATATCATGTGTTAAAGTTGACCTGCTGTAATTTTTATACTGTAGTAGTATCTCTGTAAGCTATTTAAACTTGTAGTAAAAATTCTGTTTGCTTTGGCTTACTCAGGCAGCTCAAATTTTAGGTGCTTGGTTGGACTTCTTACTAAGATGTAAATAAATAAGCCTTTTTTCTGTTCTGTGCTGAAGGCTATGTTAGTTTGATTAGGCATCTGTGTCCTACTGCAAGTATAAACAAACATGGAAATATCCAACAGAATATTTCACAACCATCAAGTGATGAATTGAGATGCTAATTGATATTTCAAAAAGGTTTTTTATTTCCAGTTATGGTAGAAGCAGTGTACTTTAAAGAGTTCAATCTTTCATTGTATTGAGAGTGGGTTTGATAATACAAAAAAAAAAATCCAGAAGTCATTACTCTGAAGGAACTAATAGGAACAGAGAAATGGTACTGTGGTTCTGGATGAGTAAGAAAACTTCCATGGAGATTAGTTTATGTGGCTTTTGATGTTGCAGAGATGGCCAGGGTGTGTATGTTAGAATTAGAAAGACATAGTGTCCTTGCCTGGTGTTCTGGGATTAGACTAGTGAACACAGCACTCAAGGGTGGATTCTCTTGCTCTGTTCTTGTCCTCTCATGTGGTTGGAGAGTAGAGGAGAAACCTGTATAATAAAAATGTGATTGACTGTAGTTGGGAGAAAGTGGTCACCATTTGTCTGTTTAAAATTGATCTGGATTCTGAGTTTTAGACTTGGGACTGAAGCCATCCTTGGACATGCTTCGTGGCTCTCAGGACAGCCTTCGCTCAGGAGCAGCTTGAGTTGGCTGTTGCGGTCTTACTGTTACATTTAGATCCCAGTATTATGTTTAGCTGTGGATTGAATGTTATGTAAATGAAATCTGAAATTGCTAGAGAAATGCACTGAATAGTTATCTCCTCCCAGTTCTTATTAGATCTTCATTCTTATTTCTCATAATAGTATTAGTACTGATGTTGCAAACATTAACTTGACTTGCAGGTTGAACAGTACTTAGTTTTTTTTTTCCTTAGATTTAGGTAAAAAGCAGTTAAGGTGTTCTTTTTATATGGTAATGTAATAGGTTATCATTTCCAAGTGAAAGACTTGTATTCCTTTCCTTAGGAGGATATGATGGCTACCGTCCTTCATTTTCCAACACTCCAAACAGCGGTTACACACAGCCCCAATTTAATGCTCCTCGGGATTATTCAAACTACCAGCGGGTAAGCTACCAGTATGTCATGTCAGTCTAGAAGTAGAAGAAAAATGTATGCATCAGCAACAGCACTAATACAAGTCAATAAGTGAAAACTTTTCCTATGACTTCTTTATTGCTAATGAAGACAAAAGTTTCAGATACTGAACAGATGTTTAGAAATAGCAGAATTTGAAATGGCTAGTTATGATTGGGAAACTGTTTGAGTGATCTCTGAAGTAGCTAGAGCAAAGTTGAGTGAATTATAAAGAACTCTCAAATATAATTATTTTCATAGCTTTGTGAGAAAGAAAGATACTTAAAGAAGAACTTCAATCCATTGAAATTAACTTTTCAAACTTGAAGGGGACTGCCCATCTTCTACGATGCTGATATATTACACTGAAATATGTATAGAACTTCATTGCTATGTAAGAAGTATACTCTGTCTGCTCAAAGCTTAGTCTGACAGGAAAATGTCTGTCTCTACATATCCCCGAACAAGTATTCATGAACATGTGAGATGAATAAGTTTGATCCTGCCATTAGAATGTTACTTCATTTGTTGATTGGTCCTTTAGGAAACCCATGTGTTTGACCTGTGTATTTGAAAAAATTGAACACTAAATAGTTCTGTTTGCATTTATTTATTTAGATTGGAAAAAAAAATCCTGTAACTGGAGAGAGGATTTGTCATTGCACGTTTTATTATAGCTGCTAGATACTAGGGGGAGTAAGAATTTATTTTTCTCACATGAATTAAAGCAAATAAAGTGCTGTATGTTGAAGTCACGGGTGTTTCATCAGTACAGATTGTCTTAAAAGCTCTTTATTTCACTGTTAGTAGCTTCCTGAAACATAACAATATGCCTACGTGTTATGTTGTAACTTTTTTTCTATTTTTACACTTCAGGATGGATATCAACAGAACTTCAAGCGTGGCTCTGGACAAAGTGGACCTCGGGGAGCTCCTCGAGGTAATTGCTGAGTAGCGTATACTTGATTTAGGCCGAATGGAAGTTTTTGATCCAAATTCTGGAGTTTTGTATTTAAAAAGCAACCACAGTCTTTATTTAGCAGATCACAATTGAAGAATAAGCTTGCTTTCCTCTGACCTCATAGTTGACCCTGCTTTGGAACAGGGAGTTGGGCTTGGAGAGGACATCTTGAGGTCCTTTCTGACATGAATTGTAGTATTATCCTATGAACTTGTGGTGGAAGTTAGTTGGCTGTTGAATGAGGAATTCTTTAAAAAGGATTTCAAAAGACAATTGCTTTTGGTACTGAAAATGTAGCAGAACTATTTAGTTGCCTTATATTAATGAAATCCTTAAGAAAGTGATTTCTTTTGGTTGGGTTTATCATAACTTAAGATATGCTTAGTTAGTGCATTAGTAGTTTGTAAGTAAGATTTGCTTATAAAGCAGACATTTGGTTTTAACTGGCTGTCAGCCTATACAATTGTGTTTTACTCTATAATAGATGGATTACTGCATCTGTTGCAGAGGCTTTTTTTGATCTAAGGGTACAAAACTTTCCTCTTCTGTTCATCTGGTCCTTGATCCTATAGAATTGTTGCTTTTAGGTTCTGGAAGTATGTTGTCCTGTAGCTTCTTCTTAGTGTTTGCTACGTGTTCATCTGAGAAAACGAAACAAAAAACCATATTTATAATGAGAGTGTAACTGAACTTCTAAACTTGATTTTTCAACGCTTTTCCATGGTTCTTTTTTAGTAGATTTTGAGTGATAAGATTGTCTTCTGTCTCATGCAGACATTTTTATGAGAATTGAGGCTGCACTCTGAAGAGTTCTGTTCTTGACTGTCTTGGTACTGAAGGCCCTGTAGTGTGGAATTGTGGTCTGGATTTAAACATAGTATCAGGCTGTGGTGAGGCTGAGAGCATACTGTAGAAAGCACAGCTATAACAAATAAAGTCTTGAGGTTTGTTGTCAGTGATGTGCAGGCAAACGTGAGGAATTCACCAAGTGACGTTTCTCATATACTGAGAGGGAGGTACAGACAGATCTTAATGAGGGATGGAAAGAATGGAAGTAAAAATGTGGTTAGTTAGCTTGCAGTATTTATATTTACACTGCAGTAAACCAACTATTGCCTTACGTTGCAAAACTTCTTGGTTTAGTCTTCATATCTTCATGACTTCAAAATTTTTTTTCATTTCTACTTGAAGTGATTACAGCTTTGTAGTTCTAGGGAAAAAGGAATTGGGATAAAGCCGAAAACTGTGAAGACAGGTTACATACTGTTGAATTTTGATTTAAAGGAGCTTTTAGAACTGTATATAGCCTAGATACGTACCTGGGAATTTTTACCCAATTTAGACCAGAGCTTTTAGGAATTGTTTAAAACAACCTGACTTCATGCATAATTCAAGTGCCTTGTTGTATATTTTCTAGGTCGTGGAGGGCCTCCAAGACCAAACAGAGGGATGCCTCAAATGAACGCTCAGCAAGTGAATTAAACAAATTCACAGGATTACATAAGACGCCAAAAACACACTGGCCAGTGTACTATACATGTTACCAGAAGAGTTATTATCTATTTGTTCTCCCTTACAGGAAGTTTGTTGTAAAGGGACTATTTTCATTACCCATAATGACAGGACTACAGTTGCCAGCTTTATATTACCTGGATATGGAAAGAAACGAAACAACGTTTACTCTGCATGTTCTGTCCTAAGCATCATCTTGAGCCTTGCACATGAGATTCAGATTCCTCACCCTTGCTTAAGAGTAAAGCAAAAAAGGCAATTTTCAGGGTGATCCAATCTCCATGGTTAACTGAAGTGGCAGGAAAAAGCAAAGACTCACTTCTGACATTTAAGTGATGCAACAAATTTGGATATAATCTGCAAATTCATAAAGATTTACTGTGGTGGCAGTTGACAAAATCTCATGTTCCCATGAAAGGATTGAAAAAGTGAAGTGTGGCTTGGTAGAGCAACTGCATTTCAGCTTTTTCATATTAAATTGAAGCACTGAACAGTTAAAGATGTGTAGTGATGCATATTTCCCTGAGTAGGCTTATAACCAGTTTTTGACAAAGAAGAAGCACCCTTAGCTACAGCACTCCTCATCACCAGGGCCCTGTTTACTGTGGCTAAGGATTTAAGATCGCTTGCATAACTGCTAATGTAATTGTGTAATTCTTTTTAAAAGAAAAAAAGCTTTGATTTGGCACTTCAACAAAATTTTGCAACAAATGTGAGATATAATCTGGATGGCCACTGTATATTTGATGTGAAGTATTTAGATATCTCTTTGAAACACATTTAAGTTTCTTTGATAGCAATGACTTTTGTAAGGATTGGTACTCTCTATCATTCCTTATGACTTGCACATTGTCTGTCACTAATACTTGACCTTGCTGTATTATCACCTAAATAACTGATGCCGGTACTGATGGAAATCTCTAATGGATAATCATAACACTTTTGGTCACATGTCCTTTTGTCTTTCCTGCAGCCTTGAAGGTTTTAAGAAATCTCAAATGCCCGCTGCTGCTGCCCTTTTAATTGCTATCTTTTGAAAAGCACCAGTATGTGTTTGAATTGATTTCCCCTTTTAAGGGAAATGACAGCCAGCAGTTACAGTTCTAATGGTATAAGTGAGACAAATAAAACATGTTTATAAAAATTGTATCCTGGAACACTGGTTTTCAGCGACTGAAACAAATTTAATGTAATGGGTTGACATTTCATAAGGTTTTTTTTCAATGAAAGATTTTCCTGAATAGATGTAAACCTTCCTCTTGTTTTTCTGATTTTATTCTAATATCTGTGACTTCTTCTGGGAAACTTTTCTTGTTGTGGAGACTTTCCTTTTCATAAAGGCAGCAATGTATAGAAGAAATGGCATAAGACTAGGAGCTGGAAATTACCAAGTCTTATTCAAGTTTTACTGCATACTTGTAGTATAATATTTGGAAAATCACTTGTGCCTAAGTTTTGTGCACATGCACTCTCTCTGCAGTGGGGAGAATATATTGATAGCTGCCTCCATAGAGGTGTTGGTAGTTCTGTTGCATTTATAGCACGTGCAAGAAGAAAAGTGCTATATTGCTCATCAAATAATTTCTGCGTGTGGAAAGACGAAACTAAGGAACAGCTACCTGTTGTATAACTATTATATATAAAACTGAAGGTTGTTTTTGGTCAAGTTCACTCAGAGGGCCATTTTTACTTTGTATCACAGCTGAACTTTCAGAACTTGTAGTAAGATTTTTTGACTTCATTGTGAAATAATCTGAAACTCCATATAAATAGGTGGTAATATCACTGTTCCAAGTTACGTGTGAATGCACGTATGAGCACAAATGAGAAATGTTTTTACTGAGAGAAGCGATAAGCTTTTGAAGACAATACTACACAGCAGACATCTTGAAACGATGCTGATGGCTAGAAGTGCAGCAGTTTTAGTTAAGGCCTAGAAACATTCCATACCAGTATAATGATACAGCCTGCAGTCCAGTAAGAAATCGCTGTTCTGTGTCCTTTTTTTAGGAAGCTATTACTGAGATAATAGTCCCAAATGTTTTTTTAACTGGAAAAAATAAAAGACGAACATTTTAATGCTGAACTGATGTAGGAAAACAGTGAATTTTTTTTCTTTTGTACATCAGCTTACTTTTAAATGGTTGGTAGAACACAAGCTATTCAACCTTTTCTATTGCACACCAAATGCAAATTCAGTAGCTAATTGTAGTTTGATAGTAAACTTGCGTACTGAATTAAAGACCACTGAATGGATCAGAACATTCCACTTAAGTTTTTTTAAGCATAATTTAAATTTATTAATAAAACTTGGGTATTTGAGAGGCCTCTTATTTGAGGTACAACCTTGTAAGCTTTTTCATGTATGAAAATGGTCTTCAGAATAGCTGCTCTATTGTATGCTGATAGAGGGAGATGTGTTACACTAATAACTATAAAACGAGTACTTAATACATGTTTAATCTGGGAATTTACACTGACTCCTTTAATCTCGATACATGCAGCTAATAAACAGTATACTGAAAAATTGCCTTGAGTCACGGTATGGCACACATCCACTAACTGGTTGTCTGGCCTCTGCAGGGGGTTCTGTCTGTCAACCTAATGGTTGATTGTAAGGGTCCAGATTGTTTTCTTCTCTGCTTGATCCACTGCAGTGCGAGTGCAGAGCTACACGTTTTAAAGAACTATATTTAGAGAGAGAACTTAAGAGCTTTTAAGTGTCTTCACTCCCTGACTTAGTTCTAGATCTGAGTTACATTCAGATCACAAGCACTCGTAAGTAATTTCCATTTGAAAAAGATTATCTTTTCAACAATGAACATTATAAAAAGTGATGATATTGAGGCAAAAAGGGTGGCAGTTCTGGCCTGGTTCTGTTGTAGAGCCAGAACTGGATTCCAGGGGGCAAGCAACATTTTTTCTAGTGAGCTGCTGCTTTAGGCTTAGTTGGCGTTGATGCCTGTGGTTGGAAAAGAGCGAGTGAGCATAATGCACTACTTCTGAGCCTGTGTATAAACATATCAGTTGCCTTCTTTTGGTGATTTTACTTGATTCTTCTGTCAGTCAGTCTCTTGAGAGTGTACCAGACTAGTAATGACTGCCTTCTTGCACATACAGCTACTAAGAGATTTTTATTTTTGGCTGGGACTTCATTATCTAATACTGGTAGGCTGTGAAAGTGTAGTGGTATGTGTTTGGGAACCAAGTTTTAGCATCAGTGTCTGTAATACAAGGATTCTTGAGTGAATCACTTACAGAAAGCTCCAGAGTTTCGAGATGTTTCTACCTAATGTTACTGTGGGAATCTCGGATCCTTTCTAGACATCCTAGCACTTTAACTCAGAAATCATGAGCTGCATACCTAAGGTCAATTTTGTCCTGCTTTTTACTTAGTTCTCCCTGTATATGGGCTCTCTTTTTAAGAACAGTTCACTAATAGGAATTTTGGATTTTCCTGTGGAGTTGATTCTAGACTTAACAGCTATTTTCTTTCCAAGATACTGTCTCATGTATAGCAATCTCTAAAACATTGATGGCTCTAAACATCATCCAGAGTAGCTGCAAGAGTAATGTTGATGACTTGGTAATAGCTGGTAATGTATTCTGCTGGGACTTCCTAACTATCAGAAAATTTGTGACCTTAAAAGCATGTCTTCTCAAAATGTCCTGCATATACCTTACTTGTTAGATAGGCAGATTCTTTGATTGGATTACAGGTTACCTTCATACGTGTTGTCTTTGTAGAATGGATCAAGCTTCCTTCTCTCCAACAGATGGTATTTGAGTAATTTGGAGAGGGAAAAGTGTTGAAATGGCTTTAACCCTAGACAAACGTTGAAAATACGATAAATGATATTGAGAAAGCGGTAACTTCCTGTGATTAACTGCAAATAGGGCAAAAACTTCGTAATCCAGCAGAATAAGGTACATAACTAATTGGTCAGAAGAATCTTGATCTTTCTATTCTTATTTGAAGGTCTGGCTCTAGCTAAGCGGAGTAGTTGACTTCTTAATGCTTCTTTGCAACAACCATTCATTATAAATGCTCGTCTGACATAGAAGTGTTTAGTGTCAGTGGACAAAATTGTGCTGTTTTCTTCGGATTTGTCCCATCCCAAGTCTGCTGTAGACACAAAGGGACATGAGGAAGCTGCTCATTAATCAGCCCCATTAATGAGGCTGCCAGAGTCACATCTTGAAAAATAAAGATCCTTCCTCTCAGGCATGGAAAACTGTTCTTGAATGAACTGTGTGCAAACTATCTAAACAGATATGTGAAGATACAAATTTATAGATGGGGTTGAGGTTTGCAACTATACGAACATGACTGCTTCGGTCTTTCAGGTCTGTGCACCTGTTTTTACAGTATTCCATCTGCATTGAACATGGATGGGACTATAAAGGTTTTTAATCATTTGAGCTGGTACTATCGAAGTCCCACAGATGGGGTAGTTGTTCTCCACCACTGATTGACCTAAAAATCAGTGCCTCATCTGAAAAGCAAGCAGGAAATTACCCTAAACAAAAACATTTTCCTTTTGAACTTGGAAAGATGATGATTTTCTTTTTAAAACCTGGGCTTAAATACAGTTACGATTGTCCTCTGGAACATTACTGGAAACTCAAGCACCACAAAATCGTGTAGTTGCCGTGTAATTCTTTTTGTAAACGACAAAATTTCTTTGTTAAAATTTCTTGGAATATTGCTTCACAACATCAGCATCTGAGTGAGCAGTCTCATACTAATTTTGGATTTCTTATCTTCAGTGGCAAAATTAAACACAAGGAGCTTTGATGTTGGCATTGGGAAGATTGCCTTGTTTAATGTCAGATTAGCATACCCAGTACTCATGAAGAAGAGTAATCACCCAATACAATCACTTAAGCTAATTTTGTTTGGCCATCATGTTTTTTCAGAGGGAGGGAGAGGAGGAAAGTTCTTCAAACTCTCCAGTTTGCAAATACTGCTTTCTCTTGCATTCAAATGTGTTTTCGTCCCAGTCAGCACATTTTCTAAGATTAAGACTTTCATGCTTTTGATAAGCATTACACCTAATTGCGTAGGGATTGATGTTGCATTCAAATCATCTAACATTAAAGAGAGAGAAGAAATCTAAACTGATGGGAGGCTGTAGTAGACTTTTCAAGAAACTTAATGTCTTTTCCTGTCTGCAAAAGAAAGCCCTGGCCCTCATATACTTCTGTAAAAACTTAGAAGCAGCATTTTGGATTTCTTTCTCTATTTCTACAGAGTTTCAGAAACTGGACATCATTGAATTTCTGGTGTGGTTTGACAGAGCCTCTGATAAATAGGAATCTCGGATAAGAAACTGATTTTGTAAATGGTTTATCTAAAGGAAGAGGTGCTATTCTATTCATTTTCTTAAGCTTTTTGAATATAATGCAATTAAAAGTATTTGTGGCTCTGTAGATCTAGCCTTAATGGAGGGAAGGAAAACTCCCAAAATTCACATTCTAAAGCCAGTTTGAGCAATGTTAAAGAGAACTGTATTAGCAAAACTAAAGTCTAACTTGACAGTTGTGACTATTTTGTTCTGAGTGAAATTTATCAGTTAGCTCTTGCTGCAATTATTATCCCATTAACTGTAAAAGTTGGGTTACTTTTTTTCCCCCTTTTCCCCTACTCTTCCATGTTCATAAAGTAATCAAATGGGTGTAATTAGCTCGTTTCCAACTATGGTGTCCAATTTCTCCTTTGTATAAAATATTCTCAAATACCTGATACTGGATAAAGAGTACACCTGAAATTTTTTTTTTTTTGGTATCAAGATAAAGTTTACTAATTATCCATTACACTTGTACTAAATGAAAAAATATATATTTTTAAAGCTATTCAATTTTAGAATAAATTTTAGTAATACATCTGCCATATAAAATAAGTTTTCAGAATTACATTTTAGTTAATTGTCAGGTTCAAATTTTCTAATGGCCTTAAACATACCTGTGTATGTCTTTGCAGTTCTTTAACTCTCCATCTAAAAGAAATTGGTCCATGGCTTATGTAAACACTTGAAAAATAAATTATTTAAATGTTTGATGTCCTTTTAAGCAAATATTTCATACCTATACTTAAGGACTTGTCTTGCTACACTTCTGTTGCATTAGTGGTTCTGTCTCAGTAACTGGGTTCACCTCCTCAGCAATTGTTCTACAGCCTTTATTATTTTTAATTCAATAGTTCTATCATATTTTTGCTATATTTTAAAACTTAAAATATCCCGAAATACATCCAGTGGTATTAAACACATTTTCCTATGATGTTACATGTTTTTTAAATACTTCATTGTTCGCAACTTTTTTTTTTTTTTGGCAGTATTAAAAGCTAAGAATAAATATATCTATGCAAATAGCTTGGCTCAACTTTGGTATTGAAGGGTTAATGTTACAGGTTTTAGGTTATTAGGAATAGTTTTGCTGTCACTTTGAGAATAAACAGTGTTTCTGCAATCTCTTACTAGAATTGAAACCAAGTCTGATAAATTGTTTTCATGTTGCAGCTCTACAGTTGTGCAACTTGCAATTTTGTATAGAAAACTTTCAAACAGCTGTGGTTTTACTAAACAGCATTACTTAAATGTTACAAGCTACTTAGTTTTATTGAGAAGCAAGGTTACTGAAATTTCTTGGGATTTCATAGTTTAGTATCAGAAAATAATGTATCCTAAGATTTGCTATTTTTCTGTGTATATGCTCTATTTGCTTCCTGCAGTCTTGTTTCCATGGAAATGTGTATCCAAATGCCCATTTTCCTCTAGGAGCACCAAAGGATGCCCAGTGACACGGTGTATTACTGATGTAGAACTGCAGCATGTGGAAGTGGAGTATCTTTATAAAATCATTAGAGGTACAGCATTTACCCCAACAGAGTTGGGGTTTGCAAGCGAGATTTATTTAGAACAAAAGACTAAAAATAAAGTAAGTGTTGCCATTGCTACTGAAGTTTGGTTTATCCCATTTTTACAGTCAGCTGCAGAAGTCACCAAACTAAAACACAGCCGTGAAGCCACGTTCCCTGCTCCCCCCATCGAACCGGTGTGTGTGCGGTGGTCGCGGGCTTATTTCCAGACGCTAAATTGCTTTGGTATAAGTGCCATTGAGGAGAAATAGGTAACTTAAAAAAAAAAAAAAAGTCGTTTGCAAAAATGCTGTGTTTTTACCAGCTCCCCGTGCTATTCAAGCGATTGCCTTCCGCTCGTTGGTTCCCGGGGCAGGAACGCGCGGCCCAGCTGCCCCTGCGCTCGCCGCGGCTGCTCCAGCTTGGCCTCGGGGGCTCGGGCCAGGCGGGGGGGTCTCTCCGCCGCGTCCGGCCTGGATGGAGTAACGGCACCGCTAACACTAACAGCGCTCTGCGGCTAGCCGCGCCGATGAGTGCCCGTACCGGGCCCTCCCGCTCTG
>VXAL01001718.1:16809-32776 GCA_013399475.1 Chauna torquata
CGCCGCGGCCGTTGGTGGCGGAGCCGTTGGTGGCGGTGCCGTTGGTGGCGGCTGAGGGGACGGACGGCGGGTAGGGCCGCGCGCGCTCCGCCGCCATGCAGCGCCGCAAGGTGGACAACCGCATTCGGGTGCTGATCGAGAACGGGGTGGCGGAGCGGCAGCGGGCCCTCTTCGTGGTGGTCGGCGACCGCGGCAAAGACCAGGTAAGCCCCGCTCGAGGGGGCAGCGGCGCCTTACCTGTAGTGCCGAGGAGGAGGCGGTGGTCTTAAACTGAACTGTTAGGAATCCTCCTTGAAGAACGGATGTTCTGTAGTCTCCCGGTACGGTTTTTTTTTTCTTCTGTAAACCATGCGTTAAAAATTGTACAGAATCGCGCAAAACTGGCATGATTAAGCATGTAGTATGTATTAGGTTACTACCCGTGATGCAGAAACACGAAGGAGCGTCAGAAATGTTTTCTGAGACTTTGTTGTTAAACATCTGCTTGAGAAACTTGTGAACGTTAAATAAAAGCAAGCAGTGGCAAATTGGACTTTTTTTTTTTTTTTTAACGATGTTGAAAAGTATTTCATTGCCAGGCTAACAGGAGCTTCTATCGTATCTCCAACCTTCCAGTTTCGTTGTAAGATGTTAGTTTGCGCTCAAGCCATGCTTTACCTGGTGAGTCATCTTGCACATGTCACCACAGCAGAGCGTGGACTGGCTGTACCTGATAACAGTTAGCCACTAAACCCCGTTCTTTTCAGAGACTCAAAGCTTGGTGGTTTGTTGTTTTCTCTGAGTGGAATGGACAAGAACAGTACAGGAAGACCTTAATATATGTTAATTCAGTTGTATATCTAGCATAGAGACAAACGCTAGGACCTACATTTAACCCAGAATAATGACCTTCTGTTTATGCAGTTGTTAGCAGTTCTGCCAAAGAAGGTGCCAAAGGAAATGATAGGTATAGTTCAGGGTCTTCTTTGTCGTGCAGCCTTGGAGAAAGCTGTTGTTACACAGGTTTGCATAAAAAGGAACGTGACCTTCACACCACGTCGAGTGATCCTTCAGTTTTGCACAGGGTTGCTTGGTAGATAACACAGTTGTAAAGTCAAGTACAGAAAAATATATTGCTCCTTGATGTTAGCTTGTGACTACAGTTGTTCACAAATGTTTCTGTGTTTTGGCAGGTGGTTATACTTCACCACATGTTATCTAAAGCAACTGTAAAGGCTAGACCGTCTGTCCTCTGGTGTTACAAAAAGGAGCTGGGCTTTAGCAGGTAAGATGCTTCCTGCATCTCATGCTGCAATAAATGCCGTTAAGTGCTTTGTGTGAAGCAAAAGCTCTGTGACTGGTCTGCTCAGTGTGGGTTGCACAATTCGGTTGTCAGGAGAAAACAAGATTTATTCTTGAAGGAGCTACAGGAAGTTCAGATCTCCAGAACTAAAATTTGGTTTCAGTAATACAGTTGATATCAGCACTGGGTACTTCTGGTTTCCTTCTGTAGCTCCAACGATAACTCTGTTGACCTGGGCCAATTTCTCCCTCATCTTTCTAACCTCAAAAGGCCAAAACTTTAGTTCCTCAGCTTTTTAGCCTCAGTAATATGTAGGACTGAGTACAGATTAGGCATTAGAATTGCTTTGATTTGAAAAAGGGTTTAAAATTTTAATTCTTAGATATGTGTGCATACTTACAGTCTGGGCACAAAGTCAGGAAGGAAATGTTACATGAAACTACATGATTCCAGCCAAATGGTTTCTTGTAAAAACAGCTGGTTCTGCGTGATTTCCACCACTTTGGGCTGAAGGCACACGGGAACATATCATGAATGCAGCATATATGATCCAAGATTTTTTCCTTGGAGGCTGAACTCCGAATTCCAATTAGACTTGAAAGTAGGAATGAATGCAGTCTTCTCAAAACTTTACCCAGAAAGCTTCTGTATAATTTTATTCTCCAGCCACCGGAAGAAGAGAATGAGACAACTACAGAAGAAGATTAAAAGTGGAACCTTGAACATAAAAGATGATGATCCTTTTGAGTTATTTATAGCTGCCACAAACATTCGCTACTGCTATTACAATGAAACTCATAAGATTCTTGGTAACACTTTCGGCATGTGTGTACTTCAGGTAAGGAATTAAACTTTTGACACAGCACTATTATCGATTGCTTTCAGTTTAAAGGCTGCAGGAATTCTGTTTGTTGCTTCTGTTATTTAAATTATGATGTCCTTTTGTATCTTTTACAAGATTTGTCAGGGTGAGATAGCTTTGTTGGTAGAATTTTAATGGAAATTGGTTAATGCAAATATTAAGTTTAAATTAAACTTTGAGAAATGATGTTTTTAGATTTTCTGTTCCTTTTAGTAGATTCTGGTTGCACTAGTGAATTCTAGGCAACTTGGAAGGTGTTTTTTGTTTCCTAGGATTTTGAAGCCTTAACTCCAAACCTGCTAGCTAGAACTGTTGAAACAGTAGAAGGGGGTGGAATTGTGGTAATTCTCCTAAGAACTATGAACTCACTGAAGCAGCTGTATACAATGACCATGGTATGTTCAATGTAATGTGTCTGTTCTACGTAGGCAGGTACATCCGGTGATGTTAAGTGATTATTTTTTGCTTTTGTTACAGGCTGTGGTCTTCCTTCAGTCATTTTTCCTGCTCCTTCGTTCATTTATCATTGAAGGAGTCTTGTGTTTAGGCAGTTCTGCCAACCCATGTTCTGCCAACAAATGTAACCATGTTCTTTCATTTCACAATAGTTTGGAAAAGCATTTATGCTGTTGGCCCATGTAACGAAGTTAGGTTAAAAATGTCTTTTGGGTGTTTTGTGACCCGATGCTAAGTGAGATCGGCTTCGCAGTTCCTATGTATTTCTAAGTATGATCTATTCACACTGAGTATACTTACCCCTAAGGCAGAAGCAGTGTCTGTTAGTAATAATGCCAGTAGGTGAATTAAAGCGATAGACTGTTTTTTCTTAGCATCCCTGAGGTGTTTGAAATGTTGTATACCTGGCAGAACTGACCTTTAAGTCAGGCAAGAATATGTAAGACCATTGTGAAAAGTATTGGTGGGAAGAGTACGTTTTTAACCAGTATTTGGAAAATGTGGATGTCTTACAGCAAATGAAAAAAAGAATCCGGTCTGGGATGCAGAGGTAATGAAGAGGGAGGAAAAGATGTTGGATTGTCCCATGAGTAATAATCTTGTAAACATCACTGTTACCACCAGTCCTTCTCCAGATTGACTTTTTTGTTTTTATTTCAGGATGTACACTCTAGATATAGGACAGAGGCACACCAGGACGTGGTAGGACGGTTTAATGAAAGGTATGTTATTAAGAGTGTAAAGCATCTAGGCTGCATGCCCAAGAAGGGCATCTAGAACAACATTGTGTATTCATATTAGGAAAGCATGCTATAGGTTTGCATGAGAATAGGGCTTCTTTGCTGCTTCCGTGAAGTTTATATGTACTGTTCTGGAAATGAATTTAAGTTGCTGTTGGAGGAATTGTAACGTAATGCCAGAATTTAGTATAGAAGGGATGTGCAAATGGGCCCTAATTTGTAAAGTCTTCTGAGTCCTGTTCATGAAATGCTCTGTAGCAATATATGCTCCAGATGAACAGAAATTCAGATACTTATTGGACTACTATAAAACATAAAACTGCTCACTGTGGGGTCTGTTCTGTGGTTTTAGAACTTTCTTGTAAAGGTGTTTTCTCTCCTTTTGTTGTATAGAATAAGCAGCTCTTATCAAGTGACTGATACCTAGCCCTAGCCATTGGAAAAATGCAGAATTTGTTCTTTAGCATGCAGGTGGTGGTTATGTGGTGTCAGAAATTAGAAGGTTGAATAAGCATAAACTGACTGCAATCTTTGGTGATCAGCATTTGTCACAATCACTGTGGATTCAAGTCTTACACTTTTACACAGCCACCTCCCATTTAAATGCTGTAAGTTACTTTCTAGCTCTCTTGGTTGATCGTCTTAAGTTAGCAGTCGTCTTTGGAGGCATCCTTCTAAGTGGATGTCTGTTCTATATAGGCTATCCTGTTTTTATGATAAGAGGTGAACGGCCAGTTGTGTGAACTTGTCTTAGCTCAGCTGTAAGCAGCTGTTGCTGTAAATACCATGTTTGGGTTTAGAAAAGAGGTTTAATTAATTACCAAAATGCTATAGGGTTGCTAGTGCTTTTACTGAGTTGCCTTTGCTTGACTGCTCAGGTTCATTCTGTCTCTGGCCTCATGCAAGAATTGCATCGTGATTGATGATCAGCTGACTATCTTGCCCATCTCCAGTCACATTGCAAACATCACACCTGTTCCACCACAGTCACAGGTCAGTAAGCAATGTCATCTGTTTTTCCTTGGGAGAAACTGATCTGAGTTGAACAGTGTTAAAGATTTAAAAAAGAGGAAGCTTTTCTTTCACCTTGCTTGATATCAAATAATGGTCTTGCAGAGAGGATGAAGAACGTTCTGCAAAAAATAAACCTCATATGGTTGAAGCAAGGGAAGCTGTCTTTTCTTTCCTTATTTTTGTCTCAGCTGTTTTTTTTTATACTTGCTTGCATTTATTCATTTTGCTGTATTGCTGTTCAGCCTAGCGAGGTGGAGCTTAATTGCTGTGGTTGCTGTTTCAGAAGTGCATAGAGAAATTTTAAGCTGATGGACAGCTGGGAGGAGACAAATAAAAAGACCTTTCAAGGGCTGGGGGGAGTGGGAAAACACTTTGGAAAGAATCGCATTACAAGCTCAGGAGACACCTGATATCTCAGCTGGTGTATTTGCTTCAGGTTCTGACTGAGTTATGCATGCCAAATCTCAGAAAACATTCACTGAATATAAGCCAGACATACAGCCTGGACTGTTAGAAGTGTATCCCTTTATCACTTCCAGTTGTAGCTGAAAGTAAAATGGAACAAAATGTGAACAGAAATCTTTGAGCTTTTGTACTGGTGTGGTCAAGGAAATACCGTCGTTGGTTCGGTCAGAGATAGCAGAAACATTTGAACAGAGCACTGATGTTAAAAACAACAGCAACAACAAAAAAACACAAAAAACCCTCCTAATATTATAACAACATTCACAGCAGCACAAATGCTTATCTGCTGGATGGATCACCTTTGGAATTTTCAGTGACAATTAGGAAATTCAGAATCAATTTCTACTTAAAATGGATTTCTTTTATGTCCAAGTACATTGATTGGCTTTGAAAATCTTGACATTAGCTTGAAAACTGATCTACTGTTGCTACAGTAGTTTTTCCCCCTAAAGTACAGTATGTACACCACGTGTGACAGGTATAATGAGGATCGTAACATTTTGGCTTAACCTGAAGACTCAAAAACAAATTAAATTCTTCAGAAAAATTGTGGATGGTCTCTTTTTCCTAGCACTGCCATTATCTAGTTACCATATACTGAAAAATAGTTTCCCTTTTTCTTCCAGGCTTGGGGAGGCCAGGATACCTCTTGTGTATTTCTCTTGAAAATGCATTAAAATTGAAGTGTTAAATATCTGTTTGTCCATTTAAACTTTTCTGTCCCTAGGGAGTATATTCAACTTGTGATAACACTTGCTTTCAGATATCTTTCTCTGCCTGATATAAGATATCACAAGGCATCGCAAAGGTATAATTGTGCCAAGGTGTACTTTACTAATCGTGTAAATTCTGTCCTTGTAGGAAGATAGCATCCGTCCGCAAGACTTGGAGCTGAAAGAGCTGAAGGAGAGCTTACAGGATACACAGCCTGTAGGAGTTTTGGTGGACGGCTGTAAAACCTTGGATCAGGTTGGTGTGGTGCTTAAACTCTAGATACTGTGTGCTCGACAAGTCACTGTAGGTGCAGAGGTTTGTGTCTCATCTTGCAAGTAATCAAACCTGAGAGCATGAACGTTGATGGGAGTGGACTTAGAGAGAAAGATTCCTTGAAAAATTGGTTGGACAGGGTAGATCAAACACAGTATCAGTGATTTTCTTTGTGAAGTTGAGAATAAGTGGAAAGACTAGAATGGAGACAGGAAGCTGATCTGGAGAAGTCCACGTTTAAAAAATTGATGAACTCCAAGGGTTTGACATAAGCAGGAAACTTAACGTGAAAATTCTGTTCAGTTTAGTTCTGAATAAGAGCTGACAATCTGTATCATTTTTTAATGTGCCCTCATTCATGCCTCCCTGACACTTTTCCTACTCGCATTTGAGAATCACTGACTATTGCAAATCAAGGCCCTATTGCAATTTCCTTCAGAGTACTGCAGTTTAGTGTGGAAGCTCCCAGACCTGTGCACTGCTTTAAAAACCTTTCATAGTAGGCCTTCCCACTGCCCAGATATATTCATCTTCCTCCTCTGGCAGCTCCCTAGGGGTGTACCTCTTCCTGTCTCGATGAATATATTCTGTGGTCAGTGGCATGGAGCTAATAATTGAGAATTGCTCTACTGATTGTTGATCTGTTTCGACCTGACTAATCTCAAGAAATCAGTGGGTCAAGATTACTACTTCTTTCACAGTATTTGTCTGGGATTTAATGTTCAGCTCTCCTGTCTTGTCTTTTTCTCCTTCTTCCTGTTCTAAGGAATGACCACCTGGCATTAGTGGTAGGTCTAGGTAATACTGAAAGCAATTTAGCCACAGCTGCTTTTTGCTTTCAATATTTTTTTTGATCATCAGGCAAAAGCAGTTCTGAAATTTATTGAAGCCATTTCTGAGAAGACTCTGAGGAGCACTGTGGCATTAACAGCAGCCAGGGGACGTGGTAAATCTGCAGCTTTGGGACTAGCTATTGCTGGAGCAGTAGCTTTTGGGTGAGTAATGCCTCCCTATCTCCCAAACTTTATTTGCATCCATGAGTTTTTAAAAAATGATGACGAGATTTGAATATATTTATAATTTCCAGTCCTACATCCCTCCCTTTTGTTGTTCTTATATCTTTCAAATGCTACATAAACTGATATTCAAGTTTTTCTGTTTTATAGTAATCAGAAATCCTCAGTCTTTAAAAATCAGTCACACATAAAAAATGAGATAAGTATCTAAAGGAATCTGCTGTGTTTTGGCAATCAAGTAAAATCAACCCCTCATATAAGAAAAATTCTCCTTTGTGTGTGTATATGGAAAATCTGTTAGAAAAGGAGTTAAACTCTTATTTTATTTTTCTGTGCAGTTACTCCAACATCTTTGTCACATCCCCAAGTCCTGATAACCTTCACACTCTCTTTGAGTTCATATTTAAAGGCTTTGATGCGCTGCAGTATCAGGTAAGGACAGCAGACTATTTTACAATACCGTCAGAATTCTGTTTAGGATGGATTTTGCATCTCATCTTCAACTTATATTTATTAGCTTTTGCCCCTACCAAACTGTTCAATAATGCTCTGTAAAAGTGAATCATAGTACAGTTACGTATACTTCTATACTGATAAGTTGGAAAAATTGGTTTCTTTCTGTTTGAGAAAGATTTTTAATAGAAGTAATTTCTCAGTTCTTGGGCTTCTGAGACTTTTGTTACAAGAATTTTTAACTGAAATAATAATAGTCTGAAATATCAGGGCACATATAGCAAACTTATTTTGATGATAATGTTAAACAATATTTTTCTTAGATCTTGGCCTGTTCATACCATTTAACAATGTTTTCCTTCAGGAACATCTAGACTATGAGATTATTCAGTCTTTAAATCCTGAGTTTAACAAGGCTGTTGTCAGAGTGAATGTGTTCAAGGAGCACAGACAGACCATTCAGGTAACGGGCCTTTTTTGCATACTTGCCTTCCTGCTTTTTGTTTGTAACTGTTGGCTTTATTGATTGTTGTAGCTGTTTCCATTTTAAACACGTTCATTTTATTTAACGTGTAACTATGCTGACTGATTTTGATTTAAGGCAGACCCTCTTTTGGCATGTGACTTTCACAAAATATTTTAGTTCTTTCTGTGAACAACTTGTAGATTACAAAGCCTCCTTGGTAATTGTACGTTCCTTCTTGAAACAAAAGTGAAGGAAGGTGAAACAAACAGTGAAGGAAGAGCATATGTTTATTCTAGTCATTAGGTTTCCTTTATTTTTGTGATCTATGCAGATAAGCATGTGTGGAAATGTTTATAACAAGATGTGTGACGCAGCCCTTGTTAGGGTAACATGAACCCTCTCCCATGGGTTCTCGTCTCAGTTCTTGAAGAACAGGGGTAACAAACAGCTTTTCAGGGCTCTAGCTTTGCCAGCTCTGACGTTTCCCTACAGCCCAGAGCTGTTGTTGACAGTGATGATGTCCTCTCCTTCCTTACAGTACATACACCCTGCTGATTCTGTGAAACTGGGTCAGGCTGAACTTGTTGTCATTGATGAAGCTGCTGCCATTCCTCTCCCCCTGGTGAAAAAACTGCTAGGCCCTTACCTAGTTTTCATGGCATCTACAATCAATGGGTAAGGCTTGAGCATCAACTGTCTACCTGGGAAAGCAGTTGTGTGAGTACTAATGGCTTATTTCTTATCTACAGCACTTCTCTTTTTACTGCACACTACCATAATCAGGTCATGCTGATTCTTGATCTTATGGAACTGTTCTTCAGAGTGACCAAGAGTCAGTACTAAAACTTGCTGCTTTCCTTTTGGTTCCACTGCAGATTCATTGAGCATTTGTCTTACACCTCTTCTGTTCTGCTGCAAGGAGCATATAGATAAACAAGATTCTGCAGTCTGTTAGGAGAGAAGGAAGAGTGACATCTTCCTTCCAGTATGGTGAGACTAAGAAAGTGACAGGGTAGGCTGCTCTGTTGTGCAGGAGCAAGAACGTCAAAAGGCAGCAATTCTGACAGATGGTTGGGGCCATTACAGGCCTCAGAATGGCACATACCTCTGGATGGCAGCATAGTTCTGTGCTGGAGCTTCCCAATGGCTCAGGATTGCCATTTGGTTATTTGCTTCAGACTTTTGTCTTCTGCTTTTCAGGTATGAGGGTACTGGTCGATCGCTATCTTTGAAGCTTATTCAGCAGCTCCGGCAACAGAGTGCACAAGCCCAAGTCACCATGACAGCAGAGAACAAATCTACAGCTACAGCTAAACTCACTTCAGGTACTCCATTGCATTCTGGACTGCACTGTACAACCCTGATCTCCGGTGCTGCTGCCTGACAACCCCTGTGGGTGTCCCATGTGTCCGTGTACTTTGCGGCTGTAGGAAGGTAGTGGTATGGGAAAATGAAGGAAGTGTTCTCGTAAGTTTTTTCCTCATGATTTTCAGATGTAAAAGTATTTAGAGGATGAAAGCTATGTGAGTAATGAACACTGTACCTTCCTCCTGATGTTATATGAAGAAACAGGCTGTGAAGGCTCCAGTTGGAGCAGTTACTTCTCAAGTGCCTTCTCTTCTTGTTCAGATTTGAATGTGTTTTTAATCTCCTGGGAGCCCTTCATAGGACACTGATCCTATTGGATTCTTTGCTAACTGTAACTTCCAAGACTAGAGGTTCTTCTCTGAAATCTGTTTGCAGCTCGTACATTGCATGAAGTCTCCCTCCACGAGTCAATCAGATATGCCCCTGGTGACCCCGTTGAAAAGTGGCTAAATGATCTGCTATGTTTGGACTGTCTCAGCATCACCAAAATTATCTCCGGCTGCCCACTACCTGAGGCTTGTGACCTGTATCCTTACTCAGATGGTGTCCTCTGGTAAAATATATTGCTTTCAGGTGAAGGAGGCTTTTTCAAGCTGATTAGTAGTGGTTTGTCAGGCTAACGTGATAGCGTCAGTGCATGATTTTTTGGTAAAAGTGTATTAAGACCACACTTCCGGAGTTGAGCTCTTCCTACTACCTTATAAGACCAGTGGCCTTTGTTACCAGGACATTACCAAACTCCATTTTTATTGCAGAGACAATCCTATGGAAGGGTTGAACGGAAGGAAATCCTGATCGGAGTTATAGAACATTAAGCTTTACAGATGAAGGATGTGAAAGCTATGAACAATGCCCAGTCATTCACTCTTGTAGATAAAGCTATAGACTCTAAGAGCTTTAGCCAGCATGTAGCCTAAGGCCGTACAGAAAATATCACTCCTAAACCAACAAAGAGCTCTTTTCCTTTTTTCCAGGGAGGTTGTTTCCTTAACCGTGTGTTTTAGATATTATGTAAATAGGGACACACTTTTTTGTTACCACAGAGCATCAGAAGTTTTTCTGCAGAGACTGATGGCCCTCTATGTGGCTTCACACTACAAGGTAAAGTTCGTGCTACTTCTATCAAAATTTCAGCTAGGAATTTTGTAGAGGGAGCACTGCTTGTTTAGGGCAGTCTCATTGAATTGGCCAAATTGAGATTTTCTGGATAGCTTCAGTAGTTTTTTGTTATATACAGATCTGTATTCTCCTGAGAAGATTTATGCCTTAGCCGTGGCTGAATACACTGGATTTACAGATATCTAGAATATTTTCATCTTGAGAAATCCTGGAGACTAAGTTCTAGATGAGCTTGCAGGTTTGTTGGGAATGGTATCAGTGATGAACTCTCTTCTGTGGTTCTGTTTACAATATTTTGCAATATTTTAGTAGCCTCAAATTAACCAAAAGAGTAATATCATTGTGCTATTGATAAAAGCAATAATTCGTCTCAGAGTTTCAAGACCATGAGTGACTAGTAAATGTGGCTGGTGAAGTTGGTAAGTACCGAGTACTAAAAATCTGACACTTCAAAAAGGAAAAAAAAAAAAAAATCAGATTTGATAGACTAAGAGACAAGTAGCTATCTAAAAACAGAAAGTTCAGTTCCATACATATGAGAGCAAGAGGTTTCACTTGAGCAAAATAGATGTTGTCTCGTAGCGTAACAGCCATGAGCTGCTCTGTGAGGAGCTTCATCCATCAATATTGTACTAGTTCCAAGTTTGCTAATAGCCCTAAATTGAGAAAAGGGAGGAGTGTTCAGAAGTCAGCTACTAATGCTACACTGGACTTTGAAGCTCTTCTCATGGAATAACACTTCAGCTTTCTGATATGTATTTACTCTCCAGAACTCTCCCAATGACCTCCAGATGCTATCTGATGCACCTGCCCATCATCTTTTTTGCCTTTTGCCTCCTGTTCCACCTACCCAGAATTCGTTACCAGAAGTACTCGCTGTTGTTCAGGTGAGAGAGCATCATATATCTATGAAGTGAACCGTTCAATAATGAAGCAGTGCTGCACTGTGAGACAGCAGTGTACTATCCAGGTGTAGGTGGTGTGTTTTTATGTGCCACAGCAGTGTATTATGGCTGGCTTTTTTTCACTTTCTTTTTGTTAACGTTAATTGCTATATAAGTACATTGTGATGCTGATCCTTTCATATAGGCCTTCCAGTCTCTAAAATGTGTTTGTGCCGTGAAGCCTTCTGAGGAGCTGAATTACTGGTTCAATAAATGACTTTCTGCTCCCATTTCAACTTTCTGCCAAGGAGGGTTGATTAACTGGTTCATTCTGCTTATTCCGTGTCTCTAGCATTCCTTTTATTTGCTGTAGAACTGCAAAAATACAAATTCCTCAGATATAGATGCTCAGACATGTAGAAATATTTCAGTCCTTGACTATTAAGTATCTGACTATATGCTTCCTTCCTTAAGAACGCAGATTCTTAATTATCTGTGTTTAATGCAGCTAGTTACGTTGACTGTTCCTTAAAAGAAAAAAAGCTGCATTTGCACAAGATGTATGTGACACTTAAAGAGAAACTCTCTGGGGACAAGGCTTTATGTTTGCTGCTGACAGACTACAGAAAATACATAGAGCACGTTGTATGCTTTAATCTCTTCAGACTTCTGTTGCACCATACTGTAATGCCTGCTGTGTCAGACCTGTGTCAGTATCTGGCTGGCTCACTGATGTGCTTTTTGAGACTGCTTTTAGGGGCAGAGCCTGCTGGTTGGCACGTACAGGTGTGCTCATCATATTGCAGAGTAGGGATCAAGTAATATGTTAATACTGCATAGTGGACTCAGCAACTGAGGATGAATTTTGGTTATGCTGTAGTGGAGTGACTGTGGGAGAAAGCACTTTTTCTACATTCATAGTCTTTTACCTTTTTTGGCAGGTGTGCATGGAGGGAGAGATCTCCCGCCAGTCTATCATGAACAGCCTTTCTAGGGGAAAGAAAGCTTCTGGTGATCTTATTCCTTGGACCATTTCAGAGCAGGTGAATAATTTGGCTGTGTACCGCACACAAGATGTCTTTCAGCACTATTGCTTATTTCCAGAGTACCCTTCTGTGTACTTTAAATTGACTTTTTTCTCTTATGCAGTTCCAAGATCCAGACTTTGGTGGTCTGTCTGGTGGGCGCGTTGTTCGTATTGCAGTTCATCCAGATTATCAGGGGGTAAAGTATTTTGAAACTCAGCTATTGTAAGTAGTCAGCAGTGGTACCACAAGAATGGCTGTACAGGCAGACCAGAGCTCTGCCTGGCCCAGTGTAAAATCAAGATCCACTGACAGTTTTTGTTAGATTACCGAATGTTAACACTGGTGTTTGGTATTTTCAGAGTGCCAGAGGTAAGCAACAAGAATTATTAAACTGTCCTGAACTACTGACTGGGCTCTTGTTGTGATTTTGGACGCCCAACAGGTTCTGTAATGTCCTTCCCCCTGGAGTTCCGGCGTAGTGAACAGAATGCATTTTTACAGTGGCTGAGTAATTTCTAAACTGATGATCGTTAATGGTGTCCTGCTTTAAAAAATAGGTATAACTTTTTGCTTATAGTGCATTGTTCCTACTTCACAGATGGGCTATGGCAGCAGAGCTCTGAATTTACTGCAGATGTACTATGAAGGCAAATTCCCATGTTTGGAAGAAAAAACAATTCAGAAGCCAAAAGAAATTGCAACTGTAAGCAGTGAGGTATGGAACTCAGTACATTTCTTGTATTTCCGGTTGTGCTAAGCTGTCTGCTTCTCACTGCGAGTCTCAGTATTGATTTCTCTGCATAAGGAGGAAATATTCACATTTATTCTTTGTACAGAATAAGAGGTTTAATTTGTAGATTGCCATGAGGAATGCTACTAACCCATTTCCACTTTCTCTTTCAGACCGTTAGTTTATTAGAAGAGGTTGTGACACCTCGGAAAGACTTGCCACCTTTACTTCTCAAACTAAGCGAGAGACAAGCTGAGAATCTAGACTATCTAGGGGTGTCTTACGGCCTAACACCAAGATTACTGAAGTAAGACCTTGTTCTGTTTATATCTGGTGCAAAAATATAACTATATAAATAATGGAATGTCTGTAATTTGTAAATAATACTTAACTATAGGTGCAGATATTTTACCCCTCAGAAATTCTCTTTCTCTCTGCATGCTTCACTAGGTTTCTAAATCTGGGCAGCTCCAAGCCCTCTTCTCCTGCAAGACCTTTTTTTTGTGCAGAAGAGCTGAACATAAGCACTTTGTGCATCCTTCAGGGTAGTTTTTCGTCAAACTCCTTCAGAGGGAAAACCCATTCTCTTCTTGATTGTCTCTCTGACCCTTCAGAACAGTTAACTAGCTTTAATTACTCAGTTTTTCTAGGCTAGAGAAGTAAGAACAACCTCTAATAAGCAGGGAGAAGTTAAATACTCCTTCCTGTGACGTGCAGAAGCTTGAGCTGCTGCTAATTTCAAAGCTAGTTGTTTGCTTCCTGCCTGATGTAAACATTTTTCAACAGCAACTGCAGCTGCTTCTTATTTTTCTCACCAAGGAGGAACTGAGTTACTGCAGCAATAAATCATTTATTAACTTTTCTTAAGTTTTCTCTCCATTTCACATTATAGTTTTATAAAGAACTTAGAATTTTTAATAAATGGTAACTGGTTTTAAATATTATGAAATTCTGTAAAATATCTAGGTTTCTGAGACTTTCTCAGTGTGGGAAATTTTGAATCCATAGTTTGGGAGACAGTTTCAAAGTAATGCAGAGTTCTTCCTGTTGGTAGCCTAACAGCAAAGTAGTCATTTATCACCTAAAACTTTGGTTCCTTGCTGGCCTATCCCCATTTGCAGGGGATCATCTCACAAAAGATGAGATTGAGTTCAACAGAAGCAAGACCCAAGAGGGCCAATTTGTGACTGACCCAATCAGAGCTTTGTTAGACAGCTGTGTGCGATTTGGCATTTCAGATACACAGACTGTCACCTGTTTTGTTCCATGATAATCAAGCATGTTGCAAAGTTCATACCAAAATGTGATGGTGAATTGTTTTGCAGAATAGAGCATCCAAACTGAATGGTTGTTGTGAAAAAGTCTTTAATCTCTGCAAATTATGAAGCAAATGGTTCAAATGTCTTTGTTGAACAATCCCTCTCAGGGAAGAGGGGGAGAATAAAGTGTTTAACTACTACTTTTTATAATTATTTGACTGTTAGGTGTGGTGGGACAGATGAAAGAAGGAAGAATAGTGGGGTAGGGAGAGGCTGGGATGCACATGTAGGGCTTCCTGCTGTAATTTGCAACGTCCTGCACAGCTGATGGGTAGTCATTCTGTGGCTTGTGGAGGTGGGTTGCCATGGACAGTTGTTCTGGGGCTTGGCTTCTTTCTTTTGTCTGGAATGACAGATGTTTTGTCTCAGCAGGTCTCTTTATTTTAGTCCTCCTTTTCTTGGGCAAAATGAATTGTACTATCAGTTCACAACTAAGATGCAAGAAGGAAGAGGAGGATGGAAAAGGGATGTTAGTAGGATTTTGCAGGTCAATTTGGGATTCTCTCTGGTCCACAAGTGTTTATCTGAAACCTGGAATTTGCCAGGGAAAGTCAGCATTTAATGAAGAAGAGCAGAGTCTCTGAAGTAAACTGTAAATCCTTCAGACCTTCCCCAGGATATGTTTAGGAGCCTGGTATATGTGATCAAAACCAGTTTTCCTGTTCTTAAAGGAGGTCTTGGAAACATGCTGAATGCAAGAATTCTTGTGTCTTATTTGTCAGTCTTTGAAAGTTCATTCATTTTCTGATGTCAGAGTGATCACTTTTCACTCTAAATTAGAATCTCAGACAATTTGATTGCTGTTGGTACTTTCTGTCAGTGTTAATTTTTATTAGGTAGTGGGGTAGTGCCTACCTTTCAATTTTTGTTCTTGTACCAGAGATAGATTTTATTTAACCACAAGTATTATTGCAAAATCAGTAGCTCTGTAATTCTCAGTGCACTTTCTCTTTTCCTTTTCCTTAGATTTTGGAAACGTGCTGGATTTGTACCAGTTTATCTAAGGCAGACACCAGTAAGTAACATGCTGTTTCTGAATGAAATCCAGCCGTATTGAAATCACTGGGCATCTTTCCATTACCTTCTGGGAGATTTGGGCAAAAAAGGTTTTCTGAGACTACATTTGGGATTTATTTTATATTCATTTTTGTCCTTTGGTCTAATAGTTAACTAAAGGATTCAAATTTTACGGTTGTGAATGTGGTCTTCTAAGTAGTTTGCACTTAAAAAATTAGAGCAAAGCTGCAGCTGTTCAGGGTTGTTATTGTGGTTATTGGTAAAATATGCAAGTGGCCCTTGAACTGACTGCCATTGTTTTTCTAGGTGTTTAACAAAAGATAGCACTAGTGGTGTGGTGGTTTTACCCAGCTAAACAGGCGACCTCCACCACAACCGCTCGCTCACTCCCCCTCCTCAAAGAAACAGGGGGAGAAAATATGATGGACCAGGGCTTAAGGGTTGAGATAAGGACAAGCAGGTTACTCACTAATTATCGTCACAGGCAAAACAGACTCAACATAGGGAGATTAGTATAATTTATTACTATAGCTAGCAAACTAGAGCAGTGAGAAACTAAAAGCAAACTAAAAACACCTTCCCCCCATCCACCCTCTTCTACCTCCTCCCCCCAAGTGGCGCAGGGGAACGGGGAATGGGGGCTGCGGTCAGCCCATATCGCTTTGTCTCTGCCGCTCCTTCATGGTCGCTCTCTGTTCCCCTGCTCCAACGTGGGGTCCCTCCCACGGGATGCCGTCGTTCCCGAACGGGTCCTGCGTGGG
>VXAL01001718.1:32812-192194 GCA_013399475.1 Chauna torquata
GGCCACATCCACCTGCTCCACCGTGGGCTCCTCCACGGGCTGCAGCGTGGAGATCTGCTCCGCCGTGGTACCCCATGGGCTGCAGGGGGACAGCCTGCTCCACCATGGTCCTCACCACGGGCCGCAGGGGAACTTCTGCTCCGGCGCCTGGAGCACCTCCTGCCCTCCTTCTGCACTGACCTTGGTGTCTGCAGGGCTGTTCCTCACTCCTCTCACTCCCAGCTGCTGTTGCGCAGCAGTTTTTTCCCCTTCTTAAATATGCTCTCACAGAGGCGCAAACAACATCGCTCATTGGTTCAGGTCTGGCCAGCGGTGCGTCCCTTTTGGAGCCGGCTGGAGCTGGCTCTGATCTGACACGGGGCAGCTTCTGGAATCTTCTCACAGAAGCCACCCCTGTGGCCCCCCTGCTACCAAACCTTTACCACGTAAACCCAATACAGTGGTTATAGTACTTTTGGAGAGAATAATTTGTTTGTCCCTTGTCATCGCATTTTCCTTCTGTTTTTCTGGCTTTTGAGCTGTAATTGGGATTTGCAACACTAGTGAATAGTGGTTATCCCAAGAAACCAAAATCTCTTGGCACTGGGATTTACCAAATTATAGAAGTTCGTCAGTTTTACATTTGGTAGTGGTGATCAGTAGCAGTTGATACATGAGTTGTTGCTGATTTAGAAGACACTTGCCTTCTTCAGTTTAGCATAGAGTGCAGACGGTTCATGGAGATGATGGGAAATGTATCTTCGTTGTTAGAATGACCTGACTGGTGAGCATTCATGCATCATGCTGAAGATGCTGAATGAAGAGGACTCTGAACAGGAGCCTTGGCTTACTGCATTCTGGAAAGGTAACTGAGCTAATGCCAGAAGAATCTTCTGGAATTTTTACTCTAGAGGTCCACAGGAGTAATTTATTATCTCATCTTGTCCTATAGATTTTAGGAGGCGGTTTCTTTCTCTGCTTTCCTACCAGTTCAGCATGTTCTCTCCCTCATTGGCATTGAATGTTCTACAGAACAAAAATATCAAACAGCAGTCACAACCCCGTGAGTACCCTGGATTATAATACTGATTTAGATGGCAATTTAAAGTTTTTCTGTAGGTTTATCAGAGTTCTCAAATACATGCATGGTATGATGTCTCTTGCGAAGTGCCATGAATTGCTCTTGATCAGTTACTGTGTTTGTTCCTATCATCCAAAAAATGCTTGTATTTCTGAGTAAAAGCTAACAGGACATTTTCTGCCAACTAAAACTAGATTGTGGTGTTTTGTTGTTGTTGTTGTTTTTTTCCTGTGCTTTATTTTACAATCAGAGATTTAAGTACTCCAAAATTGGAGAGCTCCTGAATGTAGCAGCTAAAGGCATGACAAAACAAAATCCAGTGGATGAATATTGAAGCCTGCTAAATCCAGCATGGAGTTAAAAGGGAAGCATTGAGTAGCAAGGGTCAATAGGCAGAGCAGCTTACTTAGGATCTTAGGGAGAATGTTGTCATTAGAAATTTAGAGATTAGAATTTGATGTCTTTCCAAGAGAGAGGCTTTAGTTCAACTGTGTTTATTGGGTTCAGTGGAGCACTTGCTGGGGGGAACACAGGCAGTAAAACAAAAAGAGCCATATAAGATAATACTAACAGTCCCTCATGGCTTAAAAGTCCTTTTTAAAAGCAAATTGCTGTTTTCTCAGTAAGCCTAACAGAGGAGAGTCCTCTTGAGAGAACTTGGTAATCTGCATCTTGTTGGTTTTTAGTATCTGCCTTGGTGAAAGAGGTTGGTTGCTGCTACAACGGAACAAAGTTCTTTATCAGCAAAACCAGTGTAATAGAGTAAAAGACTGAGCAAACTGATTCTCAGCCCTCACATGCCCTCTGGCATGTTTGAGTTGATAAGCTGGTCTGTTTTGATAGTTGCAGTGTTCATCATATGGACATATTTCTGACTGAAAAGACTTTGAATAACCAAGCCAGTCTGAATAGCAGTGTTATACCTGGTGTGTTGAATTCTGAAGCGTGTTGGGAAGTGAACTGATGGGGTAGCAGTTGGCTTTCAATTAATATGAAAAAGGAGTTTGTTAAGTACTGAGATCCTGGACAGCTGTGAAGAACACTCTTGACACTGACATCTCTTTATTGTTTAGCCATCAGCCGTGCTGAATTAGAATCTGTTTTCATCCCCTATGACTTGAAGAGATTAGAGATGTATTCTCGCAACATGGTGGACTATCATCTCATCATGGATATGGTACCTACCATTGCCAGGATGTTTTTTCTCAACCAGTTGGGTGATATCTCTCTCTCTGCTGCACAGTCGGTATGTATCACTGTGAGAATAAGTCACCTCTCTTTATACTTTCCTGTCATCTCCTAATTTTGGAGTAGTTTCCCATTTCATGTCATCTTTAAAAAGAAGCCTTTGCTTCAGATGATTGCTTCTTCTGTGGTCCTCTTCGTGATTTCTCCAGCTTGTAGTGTTCTTCCACCTTTAGCGTTTGCTTTGAATAAAATCTGCAGAGATCATACTCTGTTGCATCGTCAGTGAAGTACTCCATGCATTTATAATATTATGTGAACTATGGCTTAAAAGCACCTCAAAATCTTTTGATTCTTGAGCTGTACCTCAGGAGAGAGGTACTCATCTGTAATAAGTATGGAATGGTGCCTGCTGACTACAGAATAACTCAGGGGTGTTTCAGTGCATCTGAGTAAAGCTTCAGCTTGTACCAGAGAAGCCTTGTATTACTTGAGTAGAACAAGGACTTGGTAAAATGTAGGGGGTATAGAGGATATTATTTATATATTTGTGTTTTCTCTATGAGCCTCTACAATACAACTGAAATATGTGTCATTTCCTCAGGCCCTTCTTTTAGGGATTGGCCTACAGCATAAATCTCTGGACCAACTGGAAAAGGAGGTAGAACTGCCTAGCAGTCAGTTGATGGGCCTCTTCAACAGAATAATCCGCAAAGTAGTCCAGGTAATTGCATCATGATAAGCTTTGTCTTGGTTGTAGCGGACCAAAGCGTAATTCCAATTCTGAGCCTAGTGCTAGTAGAAAGCTGAATCAGAACTGTGTATCTTTAACATGTCCACAAAAATTGATTGTAAACTTATATTATAAGAAGGGAAAATTGTAGTGGAAAAAGCAGATATTTATGGCATTGATTTATATTGTGTTTTCCCAAATAAGAGTGCTTATGTTATGTTTCTGAGTGTTGAAATGTCCTCAACAAAATGCTGAGCATACAGCTCACAATGCCAGGTGAGCTTGAGCCATTTGTTTATGATAGTTCACTGCATTGGTGGCATTTCAACCTTTGTTTTAAAAAAAACCCAACCAACCAAAAAAAGCCTTCTCCAATGACATTTAGAGGTGGACTTCAAGTCCAGTGAAATCACTGGAAAGTTCTGGGTCTGGTTTTCTTTTTCCCTAATGTCTGTGGTAAAGTGAGTAGCATGATGAGTTATCAAATGGTGAGACAGACATAAAAGTTGCCAACTGCTTGCAATCGCTTGCACAGCCTAGGGCCTCTAGTTCTCAAGGAACAGAACACAGTAGCAAAGGTTCTGCTGTCTGTCGTAAGTTGTTCATTGGAGAGGTGATTTGGTCAGCATGTGATTATCTTGAAGAAAGTAACATACAAGGAAAATAAATATGCAGCTTTTAGCTACACATGTTAATCAAATCACAGTGTTTTAATAAAGTATGTTGTTAACTGTCAGTTCTCTACATTTATGCAAGTGACATTGTGTGCTGACTTTTTATTTTTATACTTTTCATAAGAAGCTGTATGTAATTCTGCCTTCAGGAAGAAGTCTTGAGCTTTTTATTTCAGTATGATGGAATGTATGCATCAGAAATAAACAATTGCCTGAAAATATTTGCAAGGTTACACAGGTTTCATGGGGACAACCGGCATTTCTTATTTATTTTAAAGCACAAATGTAGAAGAAATAGAAAGTCTTACATATGTTGGCTTCCTTCATTTTCAGTTGTTCAACACCGTCCAGGAAAAGGCTGTGGAGGAACAGATGGTAGCAACAAAGGATATTGTAATGGAGCCAACAATGAAGTCTTTAAATGACGATTTGGTAATTATGAACTTTCTTCCTAATACATATGTAAACACTCTTCATGGAGCTCGCTTAAGTGTTGAAGCCCTTGTAATCTAAGTTTTCTTGGATTAGAAGAATTCCACGTCACGTCTGTCACTTTATGGTAGTTATAAAACCTGCCGGCTTTGCATTACGTTCTTAGTCATGCTATGTTAATCTGCCATACAGATTTTCACAGAACGTACAAAGAGGTTCTTGGAGTTACATACTACAACTGTATGTATACCAATTACATAAAAATGCAATTATATAAAAGATAACAGCTTTGCAGGATCATCTAGTATTTGTTTTATGGGATGTACTTCTCTTTGGATGGGAAAGGAGTTTTGCTTGTATTACATGGTTACTGTTACGCTTAGAACTTAGTGCATCTGTTGTGCTGTCCTGTTGTAGGAAGAGGCCGCAAAGGAATTCCAAGAAAAACATAGGCAAGAAGTGGGGAAGCTGAAGGCAATGGACCTTACACAGTAAGAATTTATCTGTATGAGTCTCAAATCCAATTTTTCTCAGGTATCTATTTGAATGTTGGGTCACCAGCAGTAGCACATCTTGCTGAGTCATGTGCACAAGGCTGTAGTTGCAGTATGATGATCTCAAACCAACAATAAATGAGAAATAGCTATATCTTCAACAGTGGCCATGTGGGATAAGCATATGCTGCTACTCTGATGAAAACTTTGGGTATTGTGGGCCTGATAGCCAGTAATTGTCTTCATCAGCTCTGTTAGCAGTTGCTTTGTTTCACACTCAAAATGTTCTTTCCGGTAGGAGTTGAATTCAGTAACAGAACTTACCTATTCAATGTCATTCACCTATTTAACTGTGTACATGAAGTATTTTCCTGAAAAGAGTGTCGTAGGCATGAATTTTACTTTTTGCCAAGCATGAAGTTATTGATTTCCCTTTTTCCACTGGTATTTTGAATGAAAAGCAAAAGGTTGTGAGTTAGCAGACCACAGCTGATCAACAGTGAGATCTGTCTGTGGAACTGTAGAACTGAATTGTTAAAGTTGGGGCTGGCTCATCACTACAGTACTGCACACAGAATGTGTGGAAATGCTGGATCAGTTCTCAGCTCTGGCCCAGTAGCTCTGGCATGGGCGTGAGCACTTTCTTCTTTTACTTCTGTTCTCCTTTGTCTCTTATTTAAATGGTAAATTACTGTGGCAAGAACTCTTACTATGTATTTATATGACAGTCTTGATCCTGGCTGTGTATAGTATGTATATGATATAACTTACATAGTTCTATAATATGGAGTAATAAAAAAACTGCCTGGCTGCAGACTGTTTATGATTTGACAGTTTTCTGTGCTTCAAGGAATGGTCATTAGTTTCCTCAAGCCAGGATACATGGGTCCTGTTGTCTGCTGTCCAGCTTTTCTGTGTGCAACTGTCTTCAACTCAAGTAAAAATAGTACCTGGCTAATGTTAGTATTCTCTTCTTAAAAAAGAAGAACAAAAACGAAAAACAGCAACACAAAAAATCCCCCAAAACCAACACAAAAGAACAACCAACGAGAGCTTCTTTTACTAACTGCATTGTGCACGGACGCTTTTAGCTGTTGTTGAGCTGGACAGTTTTTAGGATGCTGAGTTGCTGAACCAGCAACTTCCTTGAAATGTCAGCAGATGTCTCTGTTTCTGGACCAACAGGAGTTACACATGCCACTGATTCTCCCTTCTCTCTCTCCTCCTTCCACTTTTTGTCTTATAATCCTTTGTACTGTACTGGCATTAAAAAAAAAAAAAAAAAATCAACCTGGAGCCAAACCCAACTCTGTTAGATCAGAGAAAAGGCATCTTTGAATCTTTGGTCCTCTTCTTTGAGTGTAGGGCAAAAATGGATGTGATTTGAAGTGACTTGCACGTCAATCACACTAGGAAAACAAAATAACCAGAACTTTTAAAGAGTTTTAATTCCATTTTTTAGATTTGATAAATCATTGTTGTTGTTTTGCACCATGTTCCCTTTTTCTTCATCCAGAAACAGATTTCTGTTTTTCTCTATGAGGAAAGAGGGACAAAAATCTATTTTGAACACTTTTGAATACAGGTTATAGAAAGCTAAGAGAACAGACAGAGCTGTTTGATTTGCCTTTGTCCAGTGTTGTTCAGCGTTGCATGAACAAAGGCTAATCTATTCTGAATTTCCAAGAATTTGAGATGGAGAGCAACCACTCAATTTTGCTACATGACTGCTTTGCCTAGTTAAATTTTTATGTTATTTCCAGGGTACTTGAACATCATGACAAGGGGCACAGCACATGAGCTTATTTGAATACCAATTGTCTTAATGTCTCTTTTCAAAAGAAACATGCAGGTCTTCAGTTTGTCCTGGATTGATGCAGAAAAACTAACATTCAAGCTTACTGCTGGTATAAGAGCAGCTGCTAACTTGCCTAACTTATTATTATTGTAACCTAACAGTTATAAGCCATTGCTTTTTGCAGCCTCTTCCTTTACTACCACAATCATCCTTCTTCTCTTTTTTTGTGGGAAGGAAAATTAAAAAAAAAAAAAAANGAAAATAGACAGAAAAAAAAAAAGAAAAAAAAAAGGAAGAAAGAAGAAAACAAGAAAGCTGTCAACCATTTAAAAAGAAATGTATATAGTGAATATAGTTCTGATTGTGGTTGTCAGTCTGACAGCTGTAGTGTTTGAAGACCTATGTTTTAAGAAATCTAGTGGGCAAAGGAAGAAGTATACACCATTGCTTTGGAAACTAACACCTTTGTGGCCCTCTTTTTTGCTTTCATAAAAGATCTACTCTGTTCAGCATTCTGCTTTTCTGATGAGAGGCTTTCATGGAACAGTTTTGTGATGTTTACAATAGTGGCTCCTGAGGGAACTACATCTGCCACTGACCAGCTTTGCATGGAGACAATTGTTGGTTGTTATTGACCTATTTTGGATTGAGTCTGCTGACAAAGTCATGACAAGCTATTACATCCCTTTGCCAGTCTAGTTTTGTATGTATTTCCAAATACTGATTTTGTTGGGTGCTGACGCAGTAGCCTTGTTCAAAGAGTACTTTATGTCTGACAATATAATCACCTTTTTTTTTTCTTCCTACTTTAAGTTGGCAATTTTACTTGGATTTTCATTTGCCTTTTTCATTTAGATATATTATCCGGGGTGATGATGAAGAATGGAATGAGGTGCTGAGCAAAGCAGGACAGAATGCTTCCATCGTCAGTGTGAAAAGGTTAGGGAAGTTGAAATACTCTACAGAGGTCTCTCTTGTTTCTCGTCCTGCTGGCTTTATTGCAATTTCTTTCAAAAGGGTGAAGCCAAAGAGCTAACTGCTGATAAAATGAACTTAGTGTCCTTGATAGATTCCCAGTTTTCTTGGAGAAATCAGGGTGTGAGCACCTGAGAGCTGTACCAGGTACTTAGCGGTTCCTCTAACAGAGAGTGCACTTCTGTGAATTATTTGTTGTTGCTCTAGATGATAGTCCTGTCTTCATATAACTCAGTTGCTTAGTGTAACTCTTTTTTTCTGCTGACATGGTTAAGTCTTGATTCTGACCACAGAAGTTGGTACTGTTGCTCCCTTGGGTCACTTTTAAAGAAAGAACTCATTCCACATTACTGTCCCATTGCTCTGGGAGCTAGCACTGGGTGGAAGCCTGTTATTTTCCCATTGGAGAAAATGCAAATTCAGTGAAGGAGAATTCTTTCAAATTTGAGCTTAAACCTACAAAATGTTTAGTCTGCCTTTCTGCGATTCCTTCCTTTTCATCCATCTTCTTTCTTTTACCTTGCCGAGGATGGAGTCTTTTCTCACCTTTTCCTTGAGGATTTATATTTGGGACTTACCTGCTTATTTCCCCTTCCCATGGTGTCTGGAAGCTGAAGTAATTATGTGATGTTTTTTGCATCTCTATACCACCTTTTCTGTATTTATGTTCTTTTCATGAATGCTGGAAGCTGAGCTTCTAGAAGCCTTACAGAAGTGAGGGTGTCTTGTCAGTGCTTATAAAGATTGGAGCTCTGTCATGTTTGCTCTAGTCAGAGTCTAGTGCAAGAATACAGTTATATACTTATATTTACAACTGTCGGTGATATTACTTTTTCTAGTTACTCTAACTTCCAGATGTCCTATATGAATTGCCTTTAGGAAACATAACTTACAGTCTTGAAAAGCAATGACAAGATATAGCTAAAAATCAAGATCTCTTATGGGATTCAAATTGGTTTAAAGAATCTCAAGACACTGGAACATCTAGGTTGTGTTCTTGTTCATGCTTTCTATAGCACTCTAAATGACCCAAGAAACTGGAAATATTTTCTCCCAACCACTTTCTTTGGGAGACCTCGAATCAAACATTTTTTCCTAGACCCTTCCTGCTTTTTACAACAAGAATTTTGCAGCTGAGCGGGCATCCCAGTGTATTTTTAACAGATATTTTGTTCCTGTTTCCCAGTGAGAAGAAAAGAAAACTAGAAACAGTAAGAGGACCCAAGCAACAGAAGAAATTCAAGAAGACTAAAGACATAAAGCAGAAGTGGAAGAAATGACTTTAAAGCCAATCAGTGAACTTGAATTAACGAGTGACTGGTCTGTACTGAAGAAGTACTATTCTCCTTTCAAATCAAAAGACTTTCTTTTGGGGTTGTGTGTGGGGGAACGGGACAGGGGGGTGAGAGCTGAAGGGAAGGAAAAGCCTTAGAGGCATTTTAAAAGTGTTTGTATTAAGGAAAGTGCAGTGACACTGCCAGGAGACAGTCTATGGAGATTTTTTTATGAAGTGTGATTGCAGAGCTTGAGTGAGGCACTCTGCAACAGGCTGGGACATTATGAGGGTGCCTTAGCAGCTACAAAGTTTCCATTCAGACAGGACAGATCAACCTGTAACCTTTCCTGCTTCTTAGTGGTTGGTGTCTTCATTAAAGAAAGAGTACACAACAAAGGATAGAAATACGTTAGGCTTTGGTATGTGACTATGCTTTAGCATTGCAGTACATCTTGATATATTCAGCTACTGGTTCAGTAGTACTACCATTCCTTTGTAGCTCAAGGGAGCTTTCAGTGTGGGCAACAGCTCACTTTTCATTTGGGGCTGGCTATTCAGTGAGCCAGGTCCTTGCTCACAAGAATTCGGGATATACAATGAACACTTCTATTTTGGAAGGCAGTGTATAGTTCCTACTTACTGTGCTCCTCAAGCAGCTGTAATAAAAGGCTCGTTTGCATTCACACTTGCTTACAAGGTCTCAGCGTTCCCATAGCTCAATAATTTACATTTCCTAGTTCTCAAGCAGGATAGGATGATTAACAGGTACTGAAAAAACAGCTTTGGCCGTTCTGTCTCCCTTGCTATCTGCTCGCCTAGAGCTGCTACTTAGCTTTGTTGGAAAGTTGCATGAAGGTTGCTAGGAAATCAGCACTGTTGTACTGACACCTGGTCCTAGTGATATTCTTTTCCAGCTCAGGGGTCAATCAAGCAGGTAAGCTCCAGCTCTGCTATTCAGTGATTCCTGCTTGGCAATAAAAATGCACCAGTCTGGAGTGCAGTGCTGTAGTTCTGGTGGCTCTCAAACTCCAGAGGCTTGAAAACCAGGGCAAACCTCTGACACAGAACTGTCCCTGTCCCTTACTGCCCTGGTGCATTGGCTTGACATTCCAGTATAAAGCTTTGAAAAAGAGAGACTTACCTACAGGTGATACATAGCTGCTTTCTAGTTATTTATAGATCTCAGAGCTCCTGTTTCCAGGAAATCCTCAAAGAAACAATTCTGTCCTATTTAAACACAGCGTTTGTTCTCTAGGAAGCTGTGTTAGGAAGCATCTAAATTAAACCTGGGCCTTGCACAGCACAGTCTGTATATACCTTTGGTTAACAGACCACTCTGTGAGAGTCAGCAGCAACAACACGTCCCCCGCACTGGGGGCAGTTGAGCCCTGAGATCTGCAGCTGCAGCTCTTAAAGGCTTAACGAGAAGCCCAGTTATCAACCAGCTGTGCCAAAAGAGTGGCACTGGCACCCTGCAGCAGTGATGTGGTGGCTGGCTTTCTCCTCTAAAGAAGTTGTGAAAGGAGCAGACAGGGAAGACAAGAAGTGTGAGGCTCTTCACAGCTGCCTGGAAAGGCATCAAGAAAAATCGGTGAGTGGGAATTCTCCCTGGTTTTGCTGTTGTTATTGTTAACAGTGGGCAAGTGGCAAGAGGGGTGAAGAGCCCCCTTGCTTTGATGGATGGGGTCTGCTGGATGTTGTTGTCTGGTTGCTCTCTGCCTGACTTGGTCCTGGGAGAAGCAGCCAACGAAGCTGTTACCCCGGGCTGGGGGAGGAGGGGCTGCAGCTAGTGCTGGAGCCCTTTCAGGGGACAGATGGGAAGTAGTTCTGTCAAACACTGGTAGTGTGGAGTGGTGCTGGCTGGGAGGCTCTTCTCTAGCCTAGGGGGTCTGCTGCCCTGGTTGGGGTGGGGAAGCACAGTGTAAGAAAAACACACATTTCCCATAGGTACGTGTAGGACTGTGGTTGTCCAGTGTCTTGCTGAGCTCAGTACAGAAACCTCTGGAGTTGGTCGCATTTGTCTGAGGGATGGTTATTGTAGTAAAAGGGTTTTTTAAGGATTGTCCCAAGTTGGTCACACCCTTTAGCACTTTCAGGGAAGGACTACAAAGATGTGCTTGAAGTGTTGGTCAGGTAAGGAACTGGTGTCAAATGTTTGCTGTGTGCTGTCTGGATAACATTGGCTTGCCTACTTCTTCATATGCTCTACTTGGAGGGATTCAGCTGTGGTCTAACAGGCTGCAAGTCAAAGCTTTAAACACTTGTAGAGTCTCTTCAAAGCGTGTTGAAACTTAGCACTGATACATCACCAGCAATTATTTCAGATTCTGTGTGGATTGTTGGGTTTGTTCACCCAGGTGGTAGTGTTTTACTTGCTCTGGGTATTACTATCTAATAGGTGACAGTATCAGAAGGCTTTTTTTATTGCACATCTCGTGGTAAGAAAATGTAAATTCCTTAAAATGTACAAGTGGTAAAAATTACAATGCATGTCTCGGGAGTGCTGCTAAACTCTAGTTCTAGTAATAGGTTCAAAACTAAGGTTTAAGAGAACTTGTATTATAGAACACTCACGTGCTGTTAAGGCTCAGAAATGGGTTTGTATTTTTAATGGCTAAGCTGAGGATCAAACGGCCAAGAAATTTAAAAAAAAATATATTTTTTTATGAAAAATATGTGGAAGTTTCTGTTTACTTATAAGGCTGTGCTAAACAGCTAGTAAACAGCATACTAATTTGACTGTCCTCTGCTTCTGCTGTGACTATGCCAAAGCTGTGACCTGTGCAGCCCAGAGGACCCCCATTTACCTGTGGTCGTGATGTGAAGCTGTTATGTACGCCTTAAGCCAGACAGAGGTGACTGGTTGTTTCAGGAAATACAGCCTCATGCTAGTAGGCAGCAGTCGTAAAAGCTTTGATACCTGTCTTACTGGCACTGTCTTGAGGAAAGTACATTTGCTTATGGAGGAGCCAAACTGGCAGTGGGGCAAAATGAGCAATGCTCAACATGTTGTTTGAGCCCATGAAAGTCTGCGGGTGCTCAGAGATCCTGGGAAGGAAGGTGCAGGATGTTTTCAGAAATAAAGGTGGGGTAAGAAAAGTAGTGTCATCATGTCTGTTTGTATGCTTTTTCCTCCTAATACGCCAAATTCTGCAAACCATTACTACTAAGTAGCGTGAAGTAAGGTAGGAAACTGGCATGTTCCCCCATTCAGTTTGGAAGCATTCATGATGGCAGGCTAGGTAGGAGGTGATCGATGAACGTAATTACGTAGTCTGGCAAAACTTCTTGTGAATTAACTGTAAATATGGAAGGTAGTAGGCAAAATTAAACTGGATTCTTCAAGCAAACTAGGATTTTACTGTTTAGCTGACATCTTTCTTGAGCTGCCTCCACTGCTTTCTGTCTGTAATAGGCTGTAGTAATTTTTGCTCTGTTTTCTGTGAATTTGGTGTCCTTTAGTAGTAGTTTTAAAAGATTTGGAGGATTTGAGCTTCATGTTTATACTTGCAATTCTTAGGCATTATTAATGACTGTGCCTCTCCATTCCAGAGTGGGAGTTGTATTTAAGCAGAATTTTGCTACTTCTACAGAAAATGTATGTATTCAGAGTTGAACCATTCTTTTTCAAGTTTTCCGTGTACATTTTATGATTTCTGGCAGCTTTTTGGATTCCTCTGCCTGTTGATTGCTTTTTGAACAGCAAAATGGAAAAAAGCCCTCAAATGCTAAAATAAGTGAGAGAGGTGGATTTTTTTTTTTAAATATGTGGTTTAGATCAGTGGGGCTGGGTTAAAATTTCAGCTAGAGTAAGGGCTAGCTGAGCGCAATCCAACCACAAAGCAGGAACGTATGTCTTTCTATAGCCAGAAGTACACTAAGAATGTCACACAACATAGGAGCTGAGAAGAGAGTGAGTTCTGTATCTTTGGATTTTAGGGTCTTTTTTGTTTTGTTTTTTTGTTATTTAGTTTAAGTTTCCCTACGACGAGCAGGTTCATATTATTTCTGTACGCAGGATCTCCTACAGAGGGAGCTGTGTATACCTGAGGAAGTCCGGTGTACTGCTGATGGCAGTGCTTGCGTTTACCAAAGGCAAAGGCAGCTCAGCTGTCCATGCCTCCTTGTTTCCTACTCAGGGGGACAGTTCATTGCACAACCTAGTAACCAGATGCAGTAGTGTTTCAGGCCCTGTTTTAAACCCACAAGGTCAGCTTACAGCCTTTCTCAGTGCTCCCAGGTTGCTGATCTAGTGCCTGTCATGCCGCTGCGCGTTCACTCTCTCCTGTGCCCAAGGGAGCTTGTTTGCCTGTAGTGACTGAGTGCTGTGGCTAATTGGAGGCAAATCGGAAAGCAACGTATAGCTGAGCAGCTCGCTGCAGGTGGTGGGTAGATGTGACCTAGTTGTCAGTGGAATCATCCTGCTTGCTTGGAGACCCGTGAGCTATTTTGACAGCTGGAGGGAGCTGACCTCTGCGAGGTATCTGGGGGGAAGTAAAACCAGTGAAGCCAAGGATCTTTCCTGCTGCTGTGAGCTGGCTCTGCGTTCAGGGGGAGGCTTGTCTCCCACAGCTACGGTGAGGTTCAAGTGAGCTGTCCGGAAAGCAAAAGCTGAGGATGGAGCAAGGTGGGGAGAGACAAAGAGAGCCTTCTCTTGGCTGAGCTGAAAGTGGAGACAGGAGCCCTGTGTGACATTCTGCGCTTAGTCCAGTGAGCCGCCCATCCAGCGAGTGCATTTGTGAAGCAGGGAGCTTTGACTACTCTGTGAGTGAGGGTAGCACTCCAGCCGAACAGTTTGGAACTGGCTTGCTTGTTTTCAAGTTACGAGCAGTAGGAAAACAGACAGCACTGGGACTGGAAGTGACTCTAGCTCTGGGACTGGGCCAATTTAGTAAAGCCTTTCTCGCTGCTGTGCTGTGATTTTCATCATACAACAGAAGCCTTTTCTCTGCCCCCTTCTTTGCTTAGGCAAATAGTGCTGTGAGTGCAATATTCTATTTTTTTTGCTGTGCACTAGTGGATCCCTTATACTCAAAACCTCCTGGGGAGCCAAGTCTAGCTTTTGAGTCCTCTTTCTGTGCCACAAGCAGTGGTGACAGCAGCTTGCTGCCCCTCTTCCTCAAGGGAGTCACCACACTCCTCTTGTCTTCCTGGCTGTCTCTGTTATGGCAGGTGCAGGAAGCAATGTCTGGTTGCTTGGGCAGCATTTGGTGAGGGCAGAGGGCCAGTTAGTAGCAGTGCTACTTTAGCCAGTGCTTGCCTGCTGTGCAAAGGCTTATTATAGAGCAGCAAGGTTTTATTTTAGTCTGAAAGTCATCGAGCAGGCAGATGTATGAGCTCTATTTCCTCAGCTCCATGAAATTTTGTAATTATGACCAGCAAAGTTTTGTGCTTCCCAAAGCTGGGCAAACTCTGCTATGTTACTTTCTAGGACTCCAAGGGCAGTACTGCCTAAAACAGAGGTGGTATGCAACTAGTTTCATGAGAATTTTCTATTTAATCTACTTTTTAGAGTGAAAGTGCTCCAAAGGGAATCTTAGGTCTTTGTTTGCATTCCATGATTCTTGAGAACAAGTCAGTGTTTATACTGGTTGGTTTCCAAGCATGCTGGTGTAATGGTACAACACAAGAGAAAGCACCCCTCAAGTATCAGTCCCAGTGGACTTCTTTCAGGTCATGTAAATCAAATGCTAAGAAATGCTTGTGAAGCTAATTTATTGTAGAACTGGGTTTCAAGTCTTGTTACACCAGAGAGATGTGCTGCACAGTTCCTTTTGTTTAGATGTGTGGTGGGAAATTCAAGGAAAGAACTATGAATACTGAGCAGCCAGGTACAGGTTCTGGCTGTGTATTAATGGCTTCCTCTGAAATCCTCAGAATTAGCATCCTAAGAAACAAAATACTTGAGTCCTCCTGTAGAGTTAGCACTAAATCCAGAGTTACAGTTTAGGCATTATTCCCAAACTCTGTTGGGGTCTGTAAGATTTATGGGGTAAACTTAAGAGGGTGAAAAAAATGATTACTTATTTCTGGGCCAAATTCTTGCTGTCAGCAAAAAGAAACCTCTATATGTCTGACCTCATAGATAAGTAAATGCCCTTGCTCTTTACAGCCTGGTTTGAGTGGGCCACTCTTTCTGATAAATACGATAACAAGGAAGGCACCATAAATGAGTCTAGCAGCTTTCTAGTCAGGTTTCCCATGTCTTGTCATTACTTAAGTCACTGGCTTTATTAATTAAGGATAGGGATGAAACCCATGCAGCTGTTTTTAAGCTGGTCTTCTTTGCTCAGAAGCAGTCCTGCTACTGCCAGAGTGAAGCACAAGACATGGTGCACCAGCCAGAGCCATTCCAGCCTTCTGGGTGGGTTCTGAGGTGACTGAGAAGGGAAGTGCTACCTGCTTTTTCATGTCTTCTTCATCAGCATTAGAGAGGGAGTGAGACAGCTGTTTAAGTTTTGAGGACTGCTTGAATATCTCCACAGTAACAGTTGTCATGTGTCTTTACTGAATAGGAGAAGAATCCTAGAATTAGGATTTTTCTCTACTATCTGCTGCTTTTTGATAAAAGGCAGGTAAACTTACTTCACTTTCCAGCTATGGAAAGTGCAAGTTAAACTTACTACTTCAAAAAATGCTTGAGCCTGGGAAAGGGAAACGAATGTCTCTTTATCCCTTGCTGTAAAGCATAAAATTAGGTACATATACCAAAGCAACATAAGGTGGTAAAACTGCAACTACCTTTTCCACAGAAGTTTTTAAATATGGTTCTCTCATTGTTAGAGAAGCAGAATAAATAACAGTAGCTGTGTATTTTAAAATTATGTTGTTAATAAAATCCTGGTACATTTACATAAATGACAACATTAATGTACAATTAACAAAGCATTGTAATATTACAGCAACAAAAGAGGACCTACATTTTTTTGTACAGATAGCTGGAGCAGCTACTTGAAAATACCTTCCAAGATACAGCCTTTTGTAGTATTTTTCAGGCAGACCAGTGATAATCCTGAAACATCTCTCTGGCTTTCTGATAATAAATAGGGTTATTGAAGTTGGTGATCTTCAAAAGTTGATGCGTACCTAAAACACAAACTGGAGTGTGCTCTGACCAATGTGGCTGTCAGATTACTGATCCTAGGCTAATCATTCTTCTCCTTGCATGCAATTTGCCTGTGATGCAAAGCAGGCATGTCAGATTTTGATAAATTTGTTGGGGGATGCTGTAGTTCATTCTCCTCCCTTTCATTTACGTAAACTCTCTATGCCTTGCATTGGAGCTTGTGCCCAGCTGAGCCTACTTCTTCCAGTGAGTTTAGTTACAATATTAATTGTTGAATTTCTAAGAAGCAGTAGTTCCCCCACTGATAAACCTTGCGTACTCTTCTCCTTTACCCACCTGTAACCAATGAAAGCATCTTAGCACATGCTTTTGGAGGGTGCTTACAAAGATCAGTGGGAATAGCTGAAGGTCTTTCAAGCTATTGGTGAGAGCAAGGTGTGTGGTTGTGTACAACTAACTAGCTTCCTAAGGTTGGGCTTTTTTAAGAAAAAAAAAAGTTGCCTCAGACACAAAACTGTATCTTGAACTGTCTCCTTTTAGTTCTCTCAAGTCAGCTAGGAGAATGAGCAGAAACATCTGTCTGCAGCAAGCAAAGGAAAAATGTCAATCTTGAGCATTCAAGTTGCAGCATTGTGTTTAAGGGCTGCAGCCTAAACATCAGACTGCAGCCTACCTCTAGGCAACAGTCAGCTGTGCAGTATGCACAGTCTCCCCTGAGGTAGCCTATCTGTGGAAACATCACTGCATGGATGAGGATGTGGAAGCAGAGACTAGAGGTCAGAGTTTGTAATGCCAACTAGCTCCAGAGAGAGAATGAAGCATGTTTCTCATGGTCTTCAGGGAGACTTTTATTGCTATTTATGCTATTGGACAGTTTTTCAGCATAGCGATAGCTCCTACTACACCTGAGTCTTTTAGAAAGCATCTCTTATCATGTCAGGTCTCGCAGATTACGTTTACAATCATGTTTTTAAGGTGAAAGTGATTTGGACTATTAAACCTTTATAGTGAAAGGGTAGACAGTATTTTTCTTTCCTCTAATTGGATCCAGATTAAACAGCTAGCACAGTGAAACCATATTTAAAAAAAAAATTTCTCCCCACCCTGCCCCAGCTCAGTTTTTCATATTAGGTGTAAAGAGTAATTCCAGAGTTAGTATTGGTTTCTACTCAGCCTTGTACATCTACAAAATCTCTCTCTCAAGGTGCAAACAGTTTAGGGGAAAATTTATGCCAGGGTCTCTTGCCATGTGTGGAAACTGGTGTTTGTTAAGTAGTCTGTACACCAGCTTCTGTGTTCAGACAGGTGACTTGTTGAATGGGCAGTGGTCCATAGGATTAGCAAACTCCTATGCAGCCTTTTTACAAGTAAAACATCTATGCATATGAACTAGGTGGCCATTATGGTGTGTAGACAGACACTTAAGACTACATATTAGGTGTTAGATCTAGGTGAATTGCCTCACTTCTCTACAGCCCCACGTTGTGCTTTGTTTGAATGGCAGTGTTGATCTCTTCAGTTCAGGTCTTCACTTGCATCCTCAGTTCTTGTTCACACTGTGACAGTGTTTCTCTGACAGTAGTAGCACAGAGAAGCCAGCTCCCCTCCTTCAGTGGGATGAGGCACAGTACCCTTGCCGATGGGGTATCTGTCGTAGGGGACTTTCAGCAAGAACTGATGACTCCAGAAGCCAAACAGGAAAGCCACAACTTTGCCTGATGACGCATCCCAGTGCAGTTTGAACCAGTGCTTCTGCCACTGCCTTGCTCCTGCTTCACACCCTCGAGGTGACATACACTGAATGCAGGCGGCCAGCCAGGGCTGTCTGCAAGTCCCGCAGAGGGTCCAGGCCTTGCACTTTGCTGTTCCTGCTGTAGATCAGCTGTTTGAATGAGTCCTGTTCTAGAAGAGAGCTCATGTGTTTGAGGAAGAAGCCTTCACAAAAAGCGGCTAGCTCAGGTGCATTGTGAATCTGCAGAAGAGAGCAAGATCAATTAGCTTTTTCTGTATGTTGCAGACCTAAAGGACGTGCCTGGGCCATTTTTCATTTGTAGTGCTTTTCCCTTCAATGTTTTCTAAGATACAAAAAGGACAATAACAACTGTGGAAGAGCACTGAGGTAGGACCAGTGATGGCTGGTAGTTTCTTTTGGTGCTTTCTGCAGGCACAGGTGTGAGCAGAGAGGCATTCAAGCTTTTTTAATTTCTTCCCCTGATGGCCTGCTGTTGGCAGAGCCATTCGCCTGCAGTCCAGTCTCTTAAAGAAAGAGAGCAGCTGGCTGATGAAGTGGCCAAGATACCTGTTTTGCTGTGCAGGCAGGGAGTTTGTGCTGCAACATAAAATAATGAGTTGCCAGATGGCGCACACAACTCATGGCAATAGGAATATGGTTCGTAGGGTGTGAGTCTGACTGCTAGAAAAAGGAGCTGAATGCAGGAAAATGGGGGTGTTGCACTTCTAAAGCATGCTGTGGGGGGACTTCTGGCTGTGATCTGGTTCCCTTTGCTTCAGAACCTCTGGGGGAAGCTCAGTAATAGGAGAAAAATTAGACTTACGTTCAGTATTTAGAAGCAGTGTGCATGCACACACATCCAGGTTCCCGAAGCTTTGTGCAAATAGTAATTTAATGAAAAGTACTAAAGGCTGGGAAGAATGCTCCTTTCCAACTCTCTACCATTGCATAAGTTAAATTTTAGATCCTGAAACAGACCAGCCTGAGTTCCGCAGGAAAAAGTAGCCCAGTGTGAGAATTGGGAATCAAAAAAGATCAGTGTGCCACTACACACAAAGTAAACACGCACATCGCTGTCGCCCCTTTAGGTCATCTTTCTGCTCGTCTTTTAGGGGATCTGTCCCTGCGTCTGTCAAACTTCCAGGAATGCCAGGCTATTTCCTCTGATTTATTGGTAATATGGGTTAGGTTACTTGATATAGAAATGAGTATCTATGTCACACAACACAGTTGCTGTTAGTTCTGGAGCTATAAAATATATACTTTAGCAGTAGGAATGCTGGGAAAGGGTTTGCTACTTAATTGCTGTACTATGATCAAGTGCTCCTACCGCTTTGAGGATTTGAATTTCTTTCGATTTGCTGGATGATGTTGCTGTATGGGCCTGCTAAGACATCTCTACCTGGCTCTGTAGGGCTCTCTCATCAATTTCATACACGATTGCTTCAGATGGGAAAATGTGCTCGTGCTATGTAGGAGTTTACAGGCTGGAACCTAACACATCATCTCACTTGTGGTTGCTGGTAGGGCAGAGCATAGCAGGTACCCGCTCTGTGCCCATTGTATTTGGTTACCAAAACGAGACTGCAGAAAGCATGCATGCTGCTTCGTTGTGATTCTTAAATAAGACAGTTGGGAATATACCTTTGCATATTTATAGATGTTGACGGAGTTCTCCATGCTGATCGTCTGGGCACAGAGGATTTCACAGTGTCTCTGGAGGCCATCCAGTTGAAACAGGCTGGCAGCCGATAACAGCTATTAGGGCAAGAGAAAAGCTATTTGAGATCATGAGCCTTGAAAGGTTTAGGGAAGGCAGACAGAACTGATGATTTCCTCTCTGAACGGTCTGTAGCTCCCTGGTTTAATGGCTAAGTCCTCATGAAGGAGCAGAAAGGCCACTAGATGCCTAGCTAAAGCAATAGGCAGAATTCTGCTCTTAGCAGAGGCTTGCTTCTGCAGGAAGTGCATCTGTGGTACCTTTTGTCACCATAACATACAAGACCTAGACTGCTAAAAGCCCCCTTTCCCCCCAGAAAACAAAACAAACAGTTGTGTGCAGTCTTTAGCAGCAGCAAGCTTTAATCTCACCAGACTGCTTGTGACTGAACGGCATTACTGTAAGTGGACCAGTCTTGTAATGGGGAGGCGCTCTTAGTCCAGTCTTTGCTGTACCATAGGCAGCTCTGCAGAAGTTCAGCTTGAAATCAGCAGTTTCTCTATGATCTCTGCCCCTTGGTGTTTGGCCTGCTGCAGGCACCAGAGTTGTGGAATCAGCTGCACCTTCTCTGTGCCCCACCAAAAATGCTGCACAGCCTTATGGCTTCCTGCTTCCTTCTCCCAGAACAGAAGAGGACATGCAAAGGAAGCTTCCACCCAGCTCTGGATACCAAAAGCACTGTAGTGATGTTTTTCTTTTTCCCCAGCATCTCATGGACATAACATAAAATAATTGGTAATTCTTAGTTCCAGGCTACTGTGTTTTGAAACTTTGAACTGGTTTCAAAGTGTTAAGTATACTCCTGGATTGAAAGCTTGCTTTCAGCTCTTGGATTTTGCCTTTCAGACTCTGTTTATGCCCCAGTGCACTTAGCAAGACTTAGAAGAAAACACTCTCACCTCCAAGATATCAGTGGTGGGAATTTCCATAGATTCTGTTCCTCCATAGTATAAATACTGCATCAGCATCTGAAATGGGAAGAAGGCCAGGCATGAAGCTGTTATCACTGAAGTCACAAGGGGCTGTGAATGGCTGTGCTCCCCTTCCTGAGCAGACAGGAAATCGCATGGTATGCTGGCTCTCGCCTACACTTTTGGCTTTTTTCTAGTGTTGCAAATCTGCTGCTTTCTGATACTCTTTTCTTCCTTGGGCTTTGAAAAGGACCTTGTTGAGGATTTTAGGCTGAGATGACAGTGTGTCTCTGAGCAACATGAACATCCTTGCAAAAACGTTCTTTGGATCTTGTTTTGTAAAGCCTTGCAGGCTGGTCACACGCAGAGCTGCCAGCTAGCTGGAGCACTGAGACTGCCATGCCATGAGCATGTGTGTCAGGGACCTCCCAGCCACTTGCCTCCCCTGCTGTGCTTCTAATCAGCTGCCAGCCCTCCCTGCACCCCCATCAGGACCAGAGGAAAAGGCCTAATTGTTTGCAGGGAGAGCAAGAGTCAGTTTTGGCTCTTTGATCTACATGCGCACCCCCTAGCTAAACCAGTACTGTCTTATCTAGGGAATGGCTCGATTTGGTATTGGAAAGAGAAGTCATTCCAGTGTCCTGCGTACCGTGGAAACAGGTATGGGGACTGCGTGCTGTGCATGCCAATTCTAACAGCAGTGGTAACAAAATTAAGCTTGTACTTGTAAAATTTTCTTACTTGAGTAATGGAAGTACAGGGAAAGAAATCTGCTTTCCGGTAGAGCCCCGAGCAGAACCTAGGTCTCTAGTGGTTCAGTTCAACGCCTCATTCTCTGAGTACCATAACTGAGATTACTGTAGAATGCCATAACCTCCTTAACTCGCCTGCTTTTATTTACCATCGAATTGTCTAACTCTATGAAGTATTTCATTGTTTTACTTCTTTTTAATTTGTTGTGCTCTCCAGTGAAGCAAAAGTTTCTTTTCAAAAACCTTTTGATGTAAAAAATTAACTTGATAAGGAGGCTTGTTTCATTACACTCGATTATATTTTCTTTTTTTCTTTTGTCATGGCCCAAGCTGCAGAATTTGGGTGTCATTTATCCAACACAAAACTGGTATAGCCACTTTCAAGTAGGACAAAGATGTTGTAACGGACAACTACCATTCCTTCTACGTGAGATGACATTACTGCTGACCAACAGCTTTGTATGCATCATAGAAAGAGAAAAAGGAAAATCCTCAATCCCACAGAGAAACGGTTATACAACCTGTTCTGCACTTTGGATTCCCCTGTTCTATACCTTTCTTCCGCATTTGAAATGCAAACCTGGAAAGCTGGAATAACTTAACTGTCACATTTCACTAACTATTTTTTTCCCTGGGTGTATGCTAAGTAACCTACCTTCTCTCCATCATGAATGAACCTCCCTTAGGTCCATTAAATACAGAAATGTCATAAAAGCAAAGTGAAATTCTCAATTTTGAGCCTTTCTTGAAGGGGACACCACTGATTTCTGATAATCTGATCTGAAATAATGTGAAGCCTGGCAGTCCACCTATTGTAAGTTTACTTTTTGGTTAACAGAGCATGAAATTGTGCCTGGGAGCATCTTAAAAGAACAAAACTACTTGAAGTAGAAGACTTGTTTCTCCTGCTTTATGGAAGAGTCAATTGCCTAGTAAGATGATAAAAATACAGGCTGGAAGTTTTTGTTTTAGGGTTGGGCCTACCTGAAAAGCTTTGACAGGGATCAGAAGACTCTCCTGAAATACAGATAGGTTAAAATTAAGCCTATCTATCTCCGGTTGTAAATTACCTCTGATATTAAGCCTAGGCCCTCTTAACTTCAAAGTATGTGAGAAGATGAACAGTAAAGAAAAGGTAGGGTAAGCTACATACCTTGAAAATATTGTATTTCATATCACTAATTTCAACAGTCTTGCTGCCATGGCTGTCGTGTTCCGTTTTATTGGTCATAAGGGTCTTAAACCTGAGAATGGTTTTAACAGATTTCTGTATTAGTACTTTGCACATTCCTTCCTATTGACAAACAGCCTAAGCAAGGTTAAAGTACAAATCCTTCTTTGTTATTGTTTGTAAATTGAGAATTGAAACATTTCTTTCAATCTCATGGCAGTTACTTTGGAACTTCAGGGGCAAATTAACCTGGAAATTGCCTGGGTCTGACTCAGTCCCACATTATAACAGTTGAAAACACTGTTAATTTGCCAGTAGCAGAGAAGGAAACTAAAGAACTACCTGTGTACCAGGTCGGGGTGAAATCTGCAGGAAATGCTGAGCAATTGTAGCTCTAGCTAGCAAACCGACCGGGCAACGGGACGGAAAAGGTGTTGAGTGGCTGGGTATGTGTACTTCAACTACTGCACAGGTTTTCAGGGATAATTACTGCTCAGTTTATGTAAATGTAGCCCTGGGTATCTTTAACACATACTAAGAGTAGCCACAAAAACTCATCCTTACTCTCTGTTCTTAACATTAGCAAAGGTGATGCGGCTTGATCCCACAGACCTGAATTACAGTCCGCAGTCCATATCATTAGCAGCTGCTTTACTACAGTGAGTGATTCAGAGCTAGTCACACAAATAAGGGAGTAGAGAGCCAAACCTTCCTTTAACAAAACATACTGAGCTGTAGAAATTGACTCACCTGTTAGATGCAGTAACCAGCAAGACTTTGTGTGCATAAAATAGCTTTCCTTCTACTAAGAAAGTTACATCAGACATTTCTTTATTGTTTAGGAAGTGAGGATCTGTTAAGGTAAGAAAAGAAAGTAAGAGTGAATATTTTTTGAAACTGTGGATGCTTTAAAAAAAAAATCACAAAAGCTTTACTGTTTAGGTGAGCATCTTACCAAGCCGAGCTGGCAGTGTCTTTCGGATTTCAGGAATACTGGGTATAGGACTGCTGCCGTAGCAATGGGTGAAGATGGATGCAAGCTGCTGATTGATAGAATCATTCTATAATGAGGATAGAACAGATATCATCAATCGGCAATTTGTACTGAGCAGGTTTCAAACATACTGTAACAGTTCGCTTGAGGCTTATAGCAACCGTACCCTACAAGAATGACCTCAAAACAGAGGGACCAGCACACGATCTAACACAAGTATGCTCTGATAGAATACTCTCAGCAACAGTTCACAGGCCAGCCCTCTCTCAAGAAAAAGAGGGTAAGCCCAGAAGCATGTTCTCAGAAAGATTTGATTTATGATACCAGTTCATTGTCAGATACTGAGTTCTGGTTCCTAGTTTGCAATTGTTTTTCATTAGCCTGTTATATCTCTTGCTTTTAATTTAAAGGACAGTTACAATGTATGTTGTAGTGACCAATTATGGAGATATCAAGAGCAGTATATACCCCTCAGCATCCCTGTCTGCACATTTCTAATACGTCCCTTCTAGTCAGAATGCAGGCACCCCCCTTCTTGTAACATGAAGGGCAACAGCCTCTTGGAAGAGAACATGGTGGAGACTGGATGAATTTATCTGGAAAGTGGGACTGCTAAACTATGGAGTATGGATCAAATACATTCTATGCATGCCTTGAAAAGCAATGAAAAAACAGTTATAGGCAACCTTTAAATGAGAGGGAAAAGCAGAAAAACGTTGCTGAACAAGAGCATTATTTCAGAAAGCTCCTCGAAGATACTATTGAGATAAGCTGAATTGCCCAGTAATGTATTGATAATGATACCTGTTTTATTCACATAGTTTCAAAAACCAATTGCTGAACTGGACTTGAACAGAATAGCTTTCACTTCTATTGAAATGAATGTCTTTATTGTGAGGGCTGTTTTTATGATTCCCTGTCACTGGCTTGTATATGACTTTAGATGAAGATGTCCCTGACAGAATCTATACTATAACTCATAGGGACTTTGCATATGCATGCACTTGTTTTTGTTGTGCCCTGGCTTGTACAATAACAAAAGACATAGCTCAAATACTTGATTTTGATACTGTTACAAAGCTAGCACTTACTTTGCTGGTTTTGAGGATATCAAACATGAGCTGCAACCCTTCATTAACCAGTTCTTCATTGTAGTCTTCTTCCTTAATGGTGACAAATTCCCGTAAGAGTGTCTGTACAACTGAGTAGCGAGACTGGTAGAAGGTTGTCCGTAGCGACTCGATCCACACGTGGAGCTTCCATGGGACTCCTGTAGCCATAACAAAAAAAAAAGATGATGAATGCAGAAACAATGGTGAGTAGATACAAACACCTAGCAGCACGGAAGTAGATCTTTATGTATTTCTTTACGGCAGGTACATTTCTGTCTTGCCATTAAAGGTGACTGAGCTGGGTCATTGACAGATTTAGTGACTTGTCTACAACAGCAGAGGATTGGTGCCAGGACCATAAGCTAGAACTTTCTGCTGGTTGTTAAGGACCAGAGACTCCCTGTTGTATTTAGCTTCATCATAAGTCAGAACCACAAAGTAAGTTTGAACCAAACTTGTATGAATACCTAACCCTACACAGTGTGAGGTCTCTTCTGGTTGCCTGTAACAGTCTAGGCATACAAACTTCAAAGCTTCTCTTTCCTACCTTTAGATCAAATCTGTTCTTTCGCCTTAAACCACTTAATCTCTGATGTTATCTTTGTTTTTGAGACCAGCCTCTTTAACACAGAGTAGCTGATGAGGAGATGTGACTCTTGCTTTTCATTATTGGAAACAGAGGATCCAGCCAAAAGTGATGGACATCCCAAATCAGCAGGAACTTGAGAAAACTTGTGAACTTGTGAGGAGAGCCTTAAACACTTTTTTTTTTAATTTAAGTTACATACAGCTGTTTCCCATAAACTTAGGGTAGATTTGCAGTTGGGGTTACAGACTCTTCTCCAAATGAAATGGACAGAGGAAAAAGCTTTTCATTCCTTAAATACGCACAACGCTTAAAAAATAAGAGACTGCCTTACCAAGTGCCCTGAGCTCCATGGTGATGTCCACGTAGCCATGCTCAGCACTGTAATACATGGCCTCCTGCAGGGCCTTCATTCTTGTTCTGCATAGCCTGACTTGTCCCTCGTTGGAGCTGCCCTGGCTGGAGGTGTCGCTCTCCACTCCCTCAGCTAAAATCTCCTCCAGTGAGAGGACATCTCCCTTCAGTTGCTGGGGCTGGGTCAGGAGCTTGCGCAGAACGTTCCTGAGGAGGAAAAAGAGGTATCACTTATTAATAAATGAAATAGCAGCAATTCAGGCAGGATTGTGGTGATTTGGGTTTAAGAGGTCTGGCTTAGCAAATAATTTCCTTCCCAAAGACAGAGTTAGGCTTTGACTGACATCTGACAGAGCAGCATTTAAGATGTTGTCCTTCCCCACCCCACAAGCTAGAAATTGATACCCTAGTAACAAGGACAAAGAATGCAATACGCTCTTGTACCTTAGCGGGACCAGGGCATGTTTCAGAGTGTTGGGGCAAACTGATTTTTATTGCAGTCTGTACTTTGGCACACTTCCTTCTGCCAGTTTTAAGTGTGGTAACATCTTAAGCTCTGAAGTAAGAATTACCAAAGACTGTTAGAACCCTTGCTGTTTCCCCCAGATGACCATCTTCAAGCGCTGTTGTTTTAGGCAGACTTGCTTCCTGTATCAGTAAATAGGAACCATAAAAAATGATGGTTCTGCATCACTAAATCGAGGGAGAATTTTCTGGTTTGGAATTTCACACAGCAGTTGCAAAAAAGAGGCTTTCTTGTGTCCAAAGAGCCACTTTAGAAAGCTTGCATCATTGGTCTCCCTACAGACAGCTGGAGCCATCTGCAGCAGACATTCCCCATCCCAGGGAGTCCACCCGAATACTCAGCTGTGACACTGAATTGCCGCTAGCTGGTGCTCTCTTTGCACCCACATTACTCTGTATGACTAAAACTGAATAATTTTGTGCTTACATCACCCTCCCCTACCTGACTGGAGAATAAGCCTGGAATTTCAGTTTGCAAGGTTGGATGTCACAGGAGATTGTGGGAGGGGAAGAGTTGGGAACAGGACAGTGCGTGTGTGTACTTTTACGCTGTAAATAACAGCATTAGGCTGTTCCAGCTTTGCTGAGCTTGGGCCTCATTTGAACTTGGGATGTTTTCCCTGGTGTAGCTAGATGCGTGTTGTACCTGGAAGTGCAGTTTTGGCACTGCTGTAAAGCACATCTGTGTGCAAGCAAAGTAGCTACTATTTAGCGTGTTGCTAGACAGGCCTGCTGTAATGCTGCAAGACCCTGTGGATATCACTCAGCCCATCTACATGGGCGGTTTGGGCCTGTTTTAAGTTGCTCATTATGCTGACATTTTTGTCTGGGAACGAAAGGATTTCTTGATGAGTTTGTAATTAAGGTCTTATTTCTAAATAACCACCCTGCAAGCAGGGTTCGAAAGCCCAGTCTCGCTTTTCAGTGTTTCAGTGACTGATCTCTTGGTTGGTCATCCAGAAACCAGAGTTGCAGTCAACAGAATTCTGCAGCAGTTTATTTTTACCACCTTCTTAATGTGATTAGAGTCTGCCTTAGCATGTGAACCGCTGTCTCCGTAACCTACCCATAGGTGGAACTTAGTCTGCTCAGTATGGCCTAGAACCAGCTCCCATTAATTCTTTCTTAGTGCTGCAGAGATAGACCAGCAAATGAGAGAAAAAGCAAACAAAGACCTTTTTTTTACATTTTGTGCTTTTGACTAAAACATAATCCCTTTCTTTTTTCAAAGTTATTGTTACTGAATAATGAAAATCTTGCATAATTTTTTTCTTAAAGGGATGTAACAGAAAGCAGCTACTGGTTTAAAGATTCATTCAGTTCCCCCAAATGCTCAAAACCAGCATTACCTACATCAGAATCAGAATAATCTGAGATATTAAGCTGCGCTACAGAAATGGTTGCTATCAGCAGAGTCTTAACACAATCTTCTGAACTGCACACCGAGGGATTTGGGCATAAGAGATATAATAGAAAGTCATGTAGGAATACCTACAGTGTGTTAGCCTTAGGCAAAAAAACTTCTGAACATGAATGGAGCTTTACCTGTGCCCATGCGCAGCCGAGTGACTGAAACAATTCATATCTTCATGAAGTGATGAAGACATACTGTTGACTTCCAGCATGCTCAGGAGGGGATCGGCACCCCTGCTTAGTAATAAGCTGACCAACTCGTAGTTCCCTAGGGGACGATTGAGAGAAATACAATGGTGATTCCATGTCTGTTACCTCTTTGAAAGTGTAACATAGGACTGTTAACAGGCAACTTTTATGCTGCCAACTAAGGCTTTCAAAGCATCCTGCAAGCATGCATTAGGCTTCATAACATCTCTGAGAGAGAGAAACTGAGTCACAAAGCAGCTAAACTACATAAGAATGCACAACTAACTACAGGCAGAAAAAGAATTAAACTGGTCTGGCACTTTCAATACACACAAGCAGAGTCTCAGCTGTTCAGTTGTTGGTAGGTGAGGTTAACAGAGAAGGCCAGAAGGGAGCAGCTCCATGCTGCACTTGCTGACCACAGCTTCCATAAAATCACCTTGCAGACAAATATATTGGTACAGTTCACGTTCAGCTGGCCTCTTTTCCACCATCTTCATTACATATAGTAGTGAGTGGTGGCAAGAGACCTAGCACAATGTGTATCTGTCACTGGGAGGGGAAGAGGCTATTTTCTATCCCTTCAGTAAAGCTTGGAGCAGAGTAAGGCAGAGACTTATCTTCATGAAGGCACAAAAATGAAGCAGAAAGAAACAAAAGGAAAAAATGGCTAGAAGCGAAGTGCTAAAAAACAACAGGTACTTTTACACTAGCACAGACTTCTTCATAGAATGCTAAAACTCTTCTCATGACAGATAGGTAGAAGAAATGCAGAATTTTACTTTTATTTAATAAACTAATAAAACAAATTTCTTTATATAGCAGTTATTCTTTCCCCAGGCTGAATTTAAACTTGTTAATTTTTGCATCTGGAAGTTATTTAGATCCAAGACATGCCTAGGCTAGACAGTAGCTGTTTTATGTTTCCTGGCAGTGCCCTGTGCAAAGGAGGAGTTGTTTCAGCTTTGCTATGGAGGCCGCTGGCAGGAGATAAGTGTTGCTACTACTGGCAAAAGCAGACGCTCGTTTAGTGCCCATCAGCTCTTGCACATGATGACTGCTGTTAGTCACTGCCAACCCAGGCTGGGTTCCTACTAGCGGTTTAGAAATGAAAAAAATGCTGACTCTTTAGTATCCAGCTCATGGTGTTACCCATTTAATATCTTTACTGTATCCACAGTACCTTCAGAACGCAGTGAATCCTAACGCATTTTACAGATACCTGACCAACTGATCAATCAGTTGTGGTTGCTCTGAGGTAGCAAGAGACAGAGTGCGCTCAGGTCATGCGTAACTTACCTGCTGCTGAAGCCAGTTGAAGTGGGGTCTCAGCATAGTTGTCCTCTCCACTGTTAACAGCAGAGCCCTCAACATGGGCACCAGCATCCAAGAGCAGCTGCAGCAGACACGTTAAAGACAAGGAGTTGAGAAAAGAGCAGTTCAGGAAGACATAACAGAAGAGGCTGTGTGTTAGAAATGAAAACAACTAGATTCATAATGAAGAGTGCATGCACCCCAAAGGGAACATCTCAAGCTAAAGCAAAATATCTATTGCAGGGCAAGTTTCTCATGCATTTCTTTGATTGGCCTAGGGCTAAAGCCTCTACTTGAATGTCAGTTTAGAGATTTCTTATTTTCTGTTCTTTTACTGTACTTTCACTAGTGAGTTTACGGTGGAAAAAATTCTCATCTGGCAGCTTGGAGAATATCTCCTTTTTCAAAAATCTCATTTATGAACCTGGTTTTGCTATTGTAATTTCCCAGCTCCAAAGAGCTCTGCAGTCAGAGCTTCTCTTGAGCACAGGGAGTCCATCTTATTTAGTTTCATGCTGTGCACAGGAAACAGGGAGCACCTTCAGGGAATTAGCCCTGGAGGCCCTGTGGAGCCTGTGTAAGGAGGCCCTGGCAGCTTCAGTGATTTGCCACACACAGAACTGGCTTGATTTGAACACACCTCACAAGGGCAATTACACGTCTCCCAGAGGAAGGGAAGAAGGTTACAAGATGACGAGATCTCTTATGGCTAAGTAGTGCTGGCAGTCAGCATCAGAGCACCCAGAGCAGCACCGCTTGCAGCTGCAGACTAGCGGGTGCTACGCCTCTCCCATGGCAGCAAGGATGAGCGCTGCCCGTGTGTACTGCTGCCCGCAGCAGGGGTTCTTCCACTGCGTGTAGGAGTCCAGATGGCTATGTTGTATAATACTGTCACAATTTAACAGTTTCAGCCATCCCCAGTTAATGACACTGGCCTTGGCACAAACAGCACATACATTCACATTTTTATTACAAAACTGTTTGTAGAGCATGACAGCCGGTTCATTGGCTGGTTTGTTTCTCTTGAGATGCCAGCTATTCCGTGTAATTATCACACGGTAGACCTTAACTGGAAAGGTGATTTCATACACAGATTCCAGAGAAAGCTAACATCTACCCTTTAGGGGATGGTTGCCAAATGAAAAGAGTTTATGTAATCTTTAGAAGTTTTGAACAAAATAAGAGAAACAAACATTGCGGGTATGCAGTCCAACAGGAACTTTGATATACCTGGCTACATCTCCTGGGAGAATCACACACTTACCTCACACGTAAATTAAGGCTGTCCAACCTTTGCAGTACCAAAGGCTGCACTGGCAATTTGCCAAGTGGGATGTAATCTTTGTAATTATCTACAAATGTACACAAACAAAAAATGATTGTATGCAACCTCCATTTGCTTACACCTTTCTTTCCCTTTGAGCAGAAAGTAAATTAAATTCAGCAGCCACTGACTACCTGCTGTGATTAGTTTTGAGTTCCCCTTGATGTTTGGGAAGGATTTCCAGGCTTCCACACTGTTCTGCTGCCCCTCTGCATTAATTCCATAGAAAAGGGAGCGGGGCAGATATTTGAGGGTGCCGCCTAACACTCAGTTCAGTGCTGCACTTTAGTCCCTCAGCATCTGCTGTAAAGATTCCTGAATGACAGATTTCCTCTGCTTACCTGAACGACAGATATATGCCCATGTAATACAGCAAAGGTAAGAGCAGTCCAGTGCCGGCTGTCAGGATGGACTGAAGGGTAGCGTGGAGAGGTGCTGGGAACCTGGGCAAAAGAAACTAGGTAGTTACTAACCACTGCAACATCTGTCTCCCATAATCTTTAGACTTCTACATAACTGGCTTTTCCCTTTGTAAGTGACAGCCCCAGGGAACAGTACCTAATGTCATTTTGAGAACGCTGCCAGCACTGCTCACTCTGTCCAGTCCCCTGGGCCTTTTTAATGGGCTTATTGGTTCCTCCTAGTGGCAGCTCTTTCAGGAAGAAGGCCTCTTTACCCCCACCGTGCCTATTAGGCTTGCCAATGCCAATCATAATTGGAGCCACTGAGTGCTCCAAGGGGTTTTGAAGGTTTTTCGCCCTCCCAAATCCCTGAAGCAGTGATTTCTGAAAGAAGTGGCTTGCTCTGAGTCCTGTGTGGAAGCTTCCAGAAATGAAGACTTCAGTTGCTAGGAGAGATTTCATAGTGATTTCATGACTGCTCTTGTTAATGTACAGATCAAGGATGAAGAATTATGGGGAGGGGGTCCTCCATTACTTACTGGTATATCTAAATTTGCTCCAGCATCTATAAGCATTTGGACCATGGCTTCATCTCCAGCAGCACAGGCATACATTAGTGGGGTCATACCCTTCAGGAAGAAAAAAACACAAAAAAACAGAAGTTACCTTTCCATACCTATCAGCAGTGAATCTGTCATGGACACTGAGTTTGAATCTCACATACAGAGCGTGTGTGTGTGCATGCATGTAGAGGGACGGCATACGTGTATGCTGAAAACATTTTGGTCTCTCTGTAGAGTTGGCACAATGTGCTAATATGGGACAGATATGTGGACAAAAAATCAGGGGACAAGATTGCAAGAATACAAAAGGGATCACTGAAAATCCCAGCCATGTATTGTCCACAATTCTTCAGCTTTCCTGAGGCTGCCAAAAAAGAAATAGCATTTCTTGGATCATTTGTAGCCAGATGAACTGAAAGCAGAAAACAACACAAAAGTACACAGATGAATTTATTTGGCAACATATCTCCATTGCTGAAATCCTATTTGCCACAATATTTCAGCATTTCAATCCCATAAATCTGTCTCTTTCTTTCTACTTAACCAACAAACTGTGACGGCTCAGAGATGAGTTATGAGAGAAATGAGCCTTACTTACAGAGTTAATTCCAGAAGTAGCCAAGGACAAAGGAAACTGCCTAGTAAAATCCATTCCTGCTCGCATCCTACAGCATTCCCCCCCTCCTTAATTACTTTGAATGTTTGAAATTTCACAGGTAGCATCTCAGCTGTTCATTGTGTAATAATACAGCTTCATCTTTAGACAGACGTATCATAAAATAGAAGTAAATGTCACATAGAGGAGTTCTGGTCCTGTATCTGCAAAGGCATCTTTTCAAAACAGCCACAATTCCAATCTTCCTGCATTTGAGGCAGCGATACACATTTGCAAAGATGTTTCAGGGGTGGGGGGATGGATGAGTTTGGCTTTTGGGGGCTTTGAGAGGGAGACCACCTCTCTAATATAGGTAAGTGAACTAAGAATTCAAAACTCAGGTCTGCAGGCACAAGCCCATATTTACTGCCACAGCAAGGTTCTAAAACTACCAGGTTTGTGTTTCATGTAAGCGCTCAAGAAGCATTTGGACAACGCTCTCAGACATCTGGTTTGATTTTTAGGGGCTCCTGTGTGGAGCTGGGAGTTGGACTTAGTGATCCTTGTGGGTCCCTTCCTGCTCAGGATANTCATAGGGAAGAAAGATGGTTTTCCTAACCCTTCAGATTGCATGAAACCAGAGTGCTGCTTGGTACCCACTAGAAGTGAATACAGGGTCCTGCTCCAAATTCAAGTTTCTGAAGCTGTTCTGCATTCCCTCTCTCTCTCAGCGCATCTACACACGTAGATGCGTAGAAGTGGGTCTGAACACCTGCCTCAGTGCCGGACATGCTCACATTCTGGGAGTGGTCAAAACCTGAACCTGGATCTAAAGCCTATATGTTAAATTAGTCCAACAGTTCTGTTTGTAGGATTTGCAAAAAACCTTTTGCTGTACTTGTCACACGAGAGGTGGGCACGCCTGTTTGCAATAACTCAGTGTCGCCTGCCTACTGTGCAGTGTTTTAAAAAGATTCATCGTGACCAAAGGAAATGAAAATACATCAACCAAGTTTACCAGGTGCCAGTGTCCAGTGTCCTATCCTATGACAGGACATCAGACCTGCTTTCTGGTGCCATGCCTATGTCAGTTATCCCCAGTTTGGGATATTATATATAACATACTGGCATTACAGGAAGGGGAAAATAAGCTAGCTGCAAAGTTCAGATTTGGTTTCATATTCCAGTTATGGCAGAGTTCACTGGTAGAGTTTGGATTTAATTCTCTCTGTGGTTGGTAGTGCGATGGAGGATGCTTGCTAAGTTGCAAGTACGAGTTACTCCAGAATCACCAAAGTGGAGACTTTCAGAGCAACAATGTCTCCAGAGACAGACAAGTGTTGCCCTCCTTGGTCAGTGCCAAAACACTGGTTCAAAACATGGGAGCAGTGCTCTGCAAAGAAGACAGAGCTGCCAGCACTGTACAATCCCCCTGTTCGCAGTGGGACCGGCTAGAGGAAGACATCAGCAAGATGATAATGAGACCATAAATAAGTGACAGTGGAAACTCCTCCGTCTTTGCAGTGAGTTGCCTACAACGCAGAGTCCTTATGTACAAGAAAGCAAAACGGCTCCCAGTTTGCTGGCTGGCTGCAGAGAGGTAAAAATGTCCCACAGTGAGAAGTGATTGGCTTGGGACCAGTGCCAGGAGCTGCTACAGCATAGGAGTTCACAGTGTAAAATATCAGAGCAAGAATACGGCAGTTCTGCTTTGGAGGGACAAAAGTCCTTAGGGCTACATAAGCAGGAACTGCAAAAACTTAAGAAAAAAAAAAAATAAAGGAAGTGGCAGACTTTAATAATATAAAAATGCCACCAGTGTCACTCTAATAAAGTCAATGTCAAGGGCACCTGTGAAATGATACCCTACCTCTGTGACCACAAAACTCATTATATTGGATATGTAAATAAGGTAACTACATACCTAAATGTAGGCTTGTGCAGGAGCAGTTCTGTTCATATTTGCATACATATTCATACTTCCTTTTAAATTGCAGGATGGTAGAAAATACTGTGGAAGATGTGCCAATTTCAGAATTTGGTCTGAAATGCTACAGCAGTAAAACACAGTATCACACAGTCTACGAGAAGACCTCTCTACTTGAACGTAAATCCTTCCTCCTGATAAACATGCTATTGCTCCTGAGACATGGCAGCTCATTCTCATTGCTGTGACAGCTATAATGAATGTTTATTTGGGGGAGGTGGTTTTTTTGTTTGTTTGGTTTTGTTTTTTTGTTGGTGTTGTTTTTTAAATTAAAAGCTAATTCAATGCATTGAATGATGCCCCAGAGAGCAGACTGCTGTTACTTGATGGGACTGACAGCACAAGCAGAAGCAGCTAAAGACTTCCCAGACTAGCAAGTCCCTATACTTAAATGTAGCTGAGCAGGGAATAGGTAAAAATGAAAAAATAAGACACATGGGCATGATAAGCTTTCAGCAAAGCTAACACCGATTGATACCAACACCGCTGGGGTTCTCTGCGCTCTTGTACCAGACTGTACTGAGAACATACAATTCACTTCACATGGGCAACCTGAAAGCCATCAGACAGTAGCACCTTTTGGTCGCTCATCACTGACCCTGATGGGATTTTGGCTGTTGAACCAGAAGACAGTGTCACTGGCAAAAAACACTTTGTTTTGACATTGTCTTAGCATTAAGACAACATCAGACTTTCCGTTTGCAGCCAGCGTATTAGCCTGTCTTCCATCAGTGTCTGAAACAGGCCATCCAAGGAGCTGACCTGCATTCCAGCTGATAAAGAAACAATTCACTTGAGGCTTTGACTGACTTTTTGGGGGTGGCGTGAGGGGGGACTTCGTCAGATACATTTTCAGACTAAAACACCAGCTAGAATTAGAAAAGACTTAGAGAGGCAACCAGTGCTTAAGACCTCATGCATTGATTTGCTACACAGAAAGGAACATGCAATTTGTTCAAGCAAAGGATTTTTTGTGTGTGGTTATATGGCGTACCTGATCGTCCATGGTGTTAACTCCATCAGGTCCTAGTGCATCTATTGCTTGATTGATCAGGTCTGTCCTTCCGCAGTTTAACATTCGGAAACCCAGATCCTGCTGGAATTTTTCAGTAGCAGCCTTAGCATCCAGTCTCCGGAAAGAACTAAAGCAGCATTCAGGTCTGTGAAGGACAAAATAATTTCTGGATTTTTTTGTCTTATTTATTTATTTTTAACATCTCTGTCTCCTACAGAAATGAGGCTTATGAAATTTCATGGTTTTACCTATAGCATACTTTCCCCAATATGTCATCATTTCTGAAAAAATCTATCTAACTTCAGTCATACTGGAGGTTGAAGTTTTTGTTCTTACAGACAGTAAGTTCATATATAAATATTGGGGGGAAAAAAAAAAAAGGTGCCCAAGTAGAGGAACCTCATTGGTTCCCTCATCGTCTGAGGGAAAGGCAGAAAGAAATCCTTACTCCTTGCCACTCAGCCCCTCACTGCAAGGGTAGCTGTGGACCAGGCACTGCTTGCGCTACATCTTAACCAGCAAAACAGGAAAGGGATGCCAGAATATGCCCGTTCTGTAATCGGCACTGAACAACTGGGGCTACTACAGCAGCAAGGTTATTGTGGTGGGAGAGAGATCACAGGATGCAAACCTGCAGCAACCAGGTTTCATTACTTGTGCTTCTCACAAAAAAAACCCACCAAAACAAAACAACAACAAAAAAAATTAAAACAAAAGAAGTTGCTTTAAATAATTAGCTATATATCATTTGTGATATGATATCAGATGATACGATGTGACTATCATATGATAGTCCATCAAACATAAATAAAAACATATTCCAAGGAGGAGAAAGAGGTGGAGAGAAGGTGCACATATATATAAAATACCTGTCAGGTAATAGTACTAGGATGAAGCAATTATGTTGTCTGACTACCAGACTATTATTCTGAAATAAAAGATATTTCTGAAATAAGATAATGATCCTTATTCTTCAGATTCTTTCCTGGGGAAAAAAAAAAAAAAGGGGGGGAACCAAAAAGTCAAGTCAAGATCAGTCTCAACTCTTTTCCAATGCCTCAGTGCCTCAAAGGAAGTATGCTAACATTTCTGTGAGGCTCTATTAAATCCTTACCCTCTAGATGACTATCAAACGACCTTTATCTCACTTGGAAGGAGTCCAGAGATTACTGTAAATCCTCTGGTTATCTGCTGAGAGACTTCTGAAATCCAAGCCTGAAGGTCTATCTCCTTCACTGAAGGAGCATTCCAAAATTGGAGGTGTTTCCTATCTCAGCTAGGCATTGGTATGGTCAGCCCTTTGATGTTATTTCAGGGTGAATGCCTTCTCTACTAGTTGTCTGGTTTTCAGCACAGGCTCTTGTGCAAACTCTCAGTGAGTGCAATATTAGCCTGCCAAGTTCCTTGGAAAACATGAGACTCTTTCAGCGAGGCTAACCTCTTCTGAAAACTTTGCATGGCCTGCCAGATAAGTAAAACACTCATCACTTCACTTAGAAGACTCAGGATGAATCTCATTCAAGTATTAATTCAGCTGGTCATTTTGTATGCTTCTGAACTTGCATTGACAGCTGATGACAAACGGTGACCAGACGCAATGAACAATATGCCGAGTTAACAAAAAGCACTCCACAGCCTGGTGACCAGTGACACTGCACATGAGGAACTAGCATCTCACTGCAGCTGCTCTCAGAGAGGAGCTACCTCAGGGTGCAATTTGGGGAACAGGCAGCATGGAAGCAAAGTGACAGTCTTGGAGTCACCAGCTCTTGGGAGATGCATCTGGGAATAACATGTAGCTCCCAGGCAGCTGAGTGCAAATATTTGATCAGAAGACAAGATCTCCAAAGCATCCAAATATTCGATTAGGACACATACAGTACCGAGCCCAAGATGACAGTAAGGTAAGGCTTACTGTTAGGCTTAGATAAATCTTAGAGCTAGGCTAGCCAATTAATAATCTTGTTCTGGTAAGGTAATTGGTACAGTATCATGATGCTACAACATTATATAGAATATGATACTATCATTATATTATAATAACGATCATGCTATGCAAACAAGTGAAATAGAAGGACATTATAAACTTGAAAGCCATTGAACCTCAGAAAATAAATGAAGTTTTTAAAGGGATGGTACCTGTCTTTGAACATTGTTTCTGTTTTGCTAACAGGCATGATTCCACCCAGTGCTATTTACATGCATGGTTGGAGCAAGGGTTGGGGGGGGATAATTCTCTGATGAGCCCTGCAGAGCGAACAGCAAAACAGAACAGTTGCACAGAGCTGTCAGAGAGACAGAGCAAAAAGATGGACTGTAGTTCTTGGCCTGGAGCTGCCAGGAGGCAGCTGCTGGGGAGCACATCTGCAGGCAGGGAAGTTCAGGCACAGGAATTTGAAGTTAAAATCTGTGGGCTTTACTCCTGGGGGACCTGCAAATTCAGCCCATGCAAAACTTCCCAACAGAAAGTTACTATACACTTGCTGTTCTGTAGTAGTTGCTTGACAGCATGCTCTTCTATGATAGAGGTAAAGTAGCTTTTTCTTTTAGAGCGTGTAAAAGTTAGAGCATCCTCCGCGAGCCAGCAGGAAAGAGCTCACACATGCACAACTGCTGTGCAGCAGCTGTAACCACAGCAGGTTTTCTATGTGTGAGTTGATATCCTGTGGAGGAGAGAGGCAAACTCTTGCCTGCTTCCTAGGGTAAAGCCTGTACGTGTACAGTCGCCCAGATGGCAGCTCCCATGTACACTGAGCTGTGCCTGGGCATAACTGAAGAACTGAAGGTGGACTGAGAGACCTGGAGGCACAGAGCGCAGATTGCAGGGAAGGGAATAGGGCTGAGGTCTCAGTTTGGGAAAGGATGGCTTGAAGAGGTAGAAGCAAGGAGCCTGGTGTGCTCCTCAGTCTTCATAAACAAGTCACTCCACGTGGAGAAGCTGCTGGTAGTGAGTAATTTAAATTTGGCCTGCAGTGAGGAAACAATATAAAAAAATACTGTGCGATAAAAGCAATATTAAAATTATATTTAAGTAGGTGGAAAAGAAACACAGCTCTCTGCAATCTAGCACTTCCCCACTTACATTATCATTTAACCAGTAACAGGTGAGTACAGAAGATGTTTATAAATCATGTGGAAAACAAATTGAGAGCATCATATTAGAAGGATTCATCCACTAAGACACAGTGAAAAACTATACTGCCCAAGCAGACTGTCAGAGAACAGATACTAGAGGTCTAAATTTCAGGTTATACTAATTGTACTTTTGTTGTTCTGCACAACTTCCTTTCAGGGATTTCAACATACCCTATCTGCTGCATCACCACTGCAAGGAACTATTGCTATATGGGTCGTAAGGAAAAGCTCGTTGCAATTTGCCTATTGTCACACAGCAAGCCAGGGATAAATTTGGCTTCCATTCCAAGATTTCTGTTCCCCTAAATGTGCTGTACTTGCTAGATACAGATGACTGCTTTAAAGGATGATATAATGGGCACTGCAAATGAGGTATCCCTCTCTCCTTGTATTTTTTCTGTTACTTTAATTCTTTCATGCAGCAAAAAGACAATGTTCTTTATGTCATACCACACATCACGGAATATCCTTAGACCTCTGAAAATAAAACTCATGCAAGACAGTTTAGAACAAAGATCTGATCAAGCTTAATTATGTTTTTTATCCTCTACTACAAAGATGTATTACTTATGTATTACTACAAAGATGTGTATTACTTTAAAGCAAAGGCTGTTTCACCTGCATGGAATGCATCCTGCCTATGCCCCTATAGAGGAACAGTTTTGTGGAGGTAAAAGGTGTGAAAGGATTTTAGGTTTCTTACAGAACTACCATTTTTTCTGAAATAACAACAAACTGTATAGAATCCTCTAACATATCCCTTCCGTAGGCCAGCACTGCTAACCTTTAACAAGGTAGCAATTGAGTTATCTTATGCCTGAATAGTCCACATAGTGTGGCTGAGGGTCCTTATATCTGCTTCTTACTTTCATTTATTGCTTACATTATTTTGGACTTCCTGAGTTTCTCTTGGGACCTTCATTCCATAGCTGTATCATTAAGGCTTCAGTTGTAAGTTACTGAGATGAACCCCATTTTCACAAAGGCTAAGTGTTTCCTTTTACCTCACATCAGAAGCAAAACCAAACAACCAAATCCCTGCCTTTTTTTTTTTTTCGTAAAAGTATATGACTGATAAAGCAAGGGGCCACCTGTGTTTTATATGCTAATGTGCACAAAAAAAAACAGTGCAGAGATAGAGCAGGATGCCTTTGAAGTGGAAAGTTTGGATTCAGTTTTGAAAGAAAAAGTCTTTCTAAAGGAGAGATCGAAAGAAAAATTATGGAACTGACTGGAAGTACTTGTGATTAGTTTAGTCTTCTGTGGTACTGTTCAACAGAGAATTCCAAAGGTTTTGGCAAGCACTAGGCACATTTGTAAAATTAGCTTAGCCCATGTTAACTAGCCTACACTAGCACCTACCATCCGCACATAAACCTGAGCAATGTGTGCTGACGCTGAGCACATGTATGCTGGCAGAGTAAAAGGAGAAGAAATGTGCTGCAGGCTCTTGCAGTAAGCACGCAACTCCTGCTTTGTGGGCATGAAGTCCAAAGCCCAGCTGCTTCCTTTCAGTTTAAACAGCTCCTGAGGATCATCTGTTTAACTTCACTTTTAAGGAGACTGGCAGCACTCTCAGTCAGTCAGGTACCACATCCGAGGAGAAAGGCAGCAAGTAATAGCTGAGAATCAGACCAGGAGTCAGTTGCAGCTGACGAAACATTCGGAAAGCTGCTCCTTCCTGCCACTCAGCACTGAGGTACCAGCTCCCAGCAGACACCCAGCAGGTCCACAGTGGTTTGAGCTCACCTGCCTGGCTGACCTGACAGGAGCAGCGCGGGCAGCTACAGTGCAGACGTAGCTTAAAAGGGTGCCACCTCTTAGCTTCCATAGCTATGTGCCTTGAAAGTGCAGCTATGTGGAACAGTCTTAGCCTGTACTATCATATCTGGCAGAGTCAGAAATAGCAGATATGCCATGAATGAGCTTGGAGCAGAGTTCAGTCATCTAATTGCACCAGCATACTTGCCAACTAACTTGGATTTGCATTAGGTTTTACAGATAGTAAGTAGTATCCTTCATTTCACAAGCGGGGAGACAGAGATGTAGCACAAAGCAAGAGCCTTCTTGGCTGCCAGAAGGGAAAAGTAAAAAGCCACAAAAACAGTTTGAGTACTCCTGATTAAAAGCCTCTTGTTGCTTCTCTTGTTCATGAAAAAGAATTCTAATGGTATATATTTATCTGTTCAGATAATCATTTTGTCACTTAAGAGCACGATAAAAGTAGTATTCATTGCGATCAATGTGTCCAGCCCACTCATTTAACCCATAGTTAATATGGGGGACAAAATTCATTCAAGAAGCAAGAATTTACCTTGCACTAATGTTCAAGATATAATTGATATCAAAAGCAGTGCTAACGACAGCAACTTAAAAAGACTACAAATACTGAATAAAGTATCTAGTATGTGGTAACGAACCAATCTTAATTATAAATCCCTGTTGAATCCCTGTGAGAGGAGAATTTTAAAAGGTACTTGTACTTTTCATCAAGGTATCTCAGAAAGCAAAGACTTATTTTGTAATTAAGACTGAGGCATAAACGAACAGACACTGGTATTTCAATCTGTCTCAATCTCATTCTTCCTGCACAACTTTTGGCAAGACAAAATCTTTCTACCCCAGCTGCAGCATTTGGCCAAAGCTTCTTTATCTCCCAGAGTACTAAAAGGTTGAACACATTGCCCGTATAGTATTTTGAGATCCTGCTCCCATGAAATATAGAAAGAAGAACATTGTAAGAAGTTACAATTACTTCAGCTGCTTATAAAGCTCAGTCCACATACTTCAGCTGCCGGGGCTCACAGTCCAGTCCAGGTAGAAGTAGTCTGGCTGTCTGCCTGATATCGTCACTGTCCACAGTTAAACTGCGTCGGTGCTCTGCGTAGGTGATAGCCACTCGCATCCACTCCATCAGCGGTGGTAGAAGCATGAAGGGCCTGTGTAAACAAGGAAAAAACACATCATAGTTAACAATGGTCTGCTATCTTCTACTGAGATTCAACAGCACGCTTCATCGCTTCTGGGGCCTGCTTGTGGGAGGCAGATGCAGATAAAACCCATCCTGCAGAGATAGGCTCTGTCCCTCTGCTCAGCAAGACTGGCAGGTCACAGCAGGTGAAAACTGGAACTGCTCAGCCCTGGTTATCTGAACTGCTTCTCATCCAAAATGGGGTCATGTCAGGACATGCCAGTTTTGTGCAATATGCTTCGTCCTGTGGGAACAGGGCCATACTGACCGCAAGTGACCTACTTCTACTCTTAGCTGCAAGTCAGTCCCCCTAACCCAAGCGGCCAATGCTTTATTTTGGATCAGAAGTGCTCTCATCTCAGGTGTGTACCTTATATAATAATTGCGCTTGTTGTTCCACACAACCCCTATGTACAGGCTGCTCCACCATTCACTTTATATCCCTGATTGTTAAATATCATTGGAAAAAAATATCATTGATTATTTGAAACTTCCATTGAACCAGGCTAATTCAGTGCTGCCTCCCTTGATCTTTACATTATATTGTCACTGTCTGCTGGTTTTTCACATTCTGCATTTCTCACATTCAGTGCTCAGGTCTCCATTTTTGCACAAATGACCCTTTGAGACCACTGCAGAACTGTTGCAGCTTTGTTTTTATGTCATCTTCCGCAAGAAAACAGTTGACGTACTTTGGACCTAGGGAGGAATGAGTAGAACCAAAGAGATAACTGACATGGAGATATCTCTGTGGAAGAATATACATATAGCATCACAACAAATTGTAAGCAACTTGCAGAAAAGCAATCTATCTGTTCCTAATTTGTACAGCATCCAGCACAATGAGGTTTCACTCTATATGAGGGATTGCAAGCAATAAAGCAATATAAATAAATATAAAATAAAGCAATATAAATAAGGTAGTAACAACAGCAGCAACAGCCATTTTGGGCTAGTTTATGAAGAGGCCCCCCTTTACTCCTTCTATATGAATGAGCACAGTACTGAAATTACACAGTAATATATGGGTATCATAATACTCTCATACACAACGTACCTCATCTGTACTCTCAATACACAGCCAGAGTGATCTATTATTTGCTCGATTTTCCCCCAAGGATACCTGCCACTGTGATGCAAGGCTCAGAAGTGCCAGCTGTAATTGAAAACACCTTTCTCATTTCTAGCAATCAATTTATTACTGCTAGAAAAAGCCCTTTTCACTTAAGCATTCAAAAGCAAATAACTGAGGGGAGAAGGTAGCAGTTCCTTTATAAAGCCCAGAGAAAAAAAGATGCATACCAGAAAATATAAAATGATTTTGATATTAATGAAAGCAGCTGAACCCATGAAAGGCATTTTCAAAGCTGTGCATGTATATGTGTGCGCACATATGCGAGCACAGTAAGAGTAAGCAGTGCCAATCCCATTAGAAACCATTTTATCAATAATGGGATTTGTAAGCAGAACTGCCTTTGTATGGCTTTGAACATCCTTCAGGCTGGAATAATGCTACCAGATAAAATATGTGCTGTTTCCACTTTGCCAGTTGCAAAGTGCATTCTAATAAGGTGCCGTTATCTGTTCACAAACAAGTGCACTATTTTTCCCTCTGCTCCTTCCCTTCTCCAGGGTAGCAAAGAAGTATCTACAAAACCACAGGTCCATTTAAACATCTGATCAATCCTGGATTGCCAACGCAAGGGTGTTCTTAACAGGACTTGCTGCTTTTACCAGTTTGCTTCTATGTCAAGCAACCAAAATATTAGGGCTCCTACATTCTTCATTTTGACAACTATCCAGTAGCTCATCAGCTGAAAGACCTTGAAGCTCTCAGCTTTAATTCCCCACCCATTTAGGCTTTCTAACTTGCCCCAGATACATGGGATGAATCACTGCAGCCCATATCCAGCGCAGCCAGTTCAGAGTTGACTGACTCCCCTAAGGGAAGAGCAGCAATCCCAAACAACTTGTGTTTGGAAGATGTGTTCAGCAGTCGGCTGCAGAGAACTTCAACCTTTATCTGGCCTACAACAGAGCTGGCATTTACACCTTTTAACTTCAGGTAGTGAAGGGAGGAGCCTAAATTCAGTATCTGAACTTTCTCTGTACTCAGCAGAGCCTCTAGTAGAAGATTCAAAGCTCCCAACATGGTGAGGACAGAACGGTAGGCTAAAAGCACTAGAACGAAATACAGAGGAGCAATAAAAACCTCATCTTATAAGTGACCATATTTACCACCTTTTGTGGCCATGTACAATTACGGTATTTAGGCTACATCACAGCGTCCCTGACACTTTCATGTTGGGAACGTCACCAGACAGAGAACCACGCCAATCCAGCACCATCCTGATCATCCCATCAGGTAACGAGCCAAACCTGGTAATTGTTACACTGCAGCAAGAGACTCTGCTCAGCCAACAGAAAATACCATTGAGTCTGCACCAGAAATAACACATACCACAAAGAAATTTCCATTCTGTAGAAATTGGCATGTGCCAGGGTTATAAATGGCTTGCATGCACAAGCAGACCTTGAATGTGAAAAGCCTGGTTGGGGAGGAAAGGAAAGGAAAAGTGCGTATGTTTGTTTGTTTTATCACAACAGATTTTTTCAAAGGCTTTAAAACTCACATCTCAACAGGCTGCTTAGTTATCCTGTGCCCAAAGAAGAGTAGACTTTGGATTGCAATAAGAAGTGTCAGGAAGGATGTTTTGCTCTTGCTGCTATCCTAATTTGTCCCAGTCCCACCACTCACGTTACTGCACAAGTTGGATAAATCCTTATTCTATCAGGAGTGACTATAATGACCTCAGTTTCTGTTTTGCTGTAAAGGCTTTACTTCTCCAGAAAATTTTGAGCTTGAGGATGGCCTTTCTATTCCTCCCCCCGTCCCCTTCCTTTATCCAACTATTTCCTTTCTTCACACTGTGCTCGTGGGCATGCTAGCAGGAACACTTCCATGTTACTTTGCTCACTGATAATCCATCAGATAAGCAGTAGTATTGCATGATCTGAGCAGAGAGAGAAAAAGAGATGCAGTTCAGCTGAAGGAAATGCGGAAATGCCAACACCGGGTTGCATTGCACTAAGAAAGTAAATGCAATTATTCATTTTCTAGAAAATACATGCAATTATTATCCCTGTGGCCCTTAACCTGGGCTTCCATCTGCCTCTAGGGAAACACTGATCATTTCACAGTCTAAAAAACACTAGAGGAGGAGGAAGGGGAGAAACCTTCATGGAAAATTAACTGGGGATGCCGCAAGCCAAAAAATGAATTTCTATCCATGCATTTCTGTCCGTGCCATGTTCTGCACTGTGCATTTTCCTCATGATTTTCTGACATTCAGAAGCATTTGGCAGCTCATTAAATTCTGCACATGAAGTGATCCGACCCTGAGAATCTGTCGTACTCCCAGCAGTAGTTCACTCTGTTTTCTCACATACTCTGTTTTCTATGAAGAATGGCACCATTGCTTTGTTCAGTTTCTTGTTAAGAAGTTGTCTTACAAGAGAATAATGCCACATGTAAACTGGGAAAGTACACAGCAATAGAAAGTAAAACGGACACTCCTCACTTACTATATGCCTTGTAAAGGAGCACAGTAATGTCTGATGCCATCATGAGCTATCAATGTTTTATCCATAGGTTCTTTGAAATTTTCTCCACTTAGAACTGGACAGCCACTCCATTCCCAAGGGGATCAGACTGGAGACGGGCGAGATGTGCTCTGAGAAAGAATGGAATCTATTGTTGATGTTTTTTTCCCCTCATTTGAACAAAAATGCATTCTTTTATGTAGACATAATCAAGAAGGATGGTGGCAGCAGCACTTGGCAGAGAATTTACGGTGAGTTCATTTGTTGAAAGTGGTTGTAGCTTTTTCCTGGAAAATGTACTGCACTCCTTTGATTAGAATTGCCTAGGACACGATTGGCATGTGAAGATCATGTGTGGCAGTCCTTGGGGATATGCTGTGGGGTCACAAACTTTCAGTGTTAGGTCATCCATCACAAAGAAACTAGTCCCAAAAGTGAGCTCTTCTGAGGATTTTTAAGGCCCCTCTGCCAAAAATGTCTTGGCCCTAGGAAGTTAATTGTATGCAAAAGAGGCAAGACCTCCACAGGAGTCAGAAGATTATGCCATCTTTTCTGCCCATTGAATACTAAGAAAATGCACTGGGAGCTTGACTTTCAGAGGTGAGGAACACCTGCCATCTCACATGAAAACAGTAAGTCTTCCCACAGGGAACATCCATGCTGTCCAATTCCTCCCTCCTGCCTGGAGGGTCCAGTGACAAGATTGCTGAAGAAAGGGGCAGTAGGGGAAGGAGGAGACATTTTGCCTGTTGCCACCTCTCTTCTCCTCCTGTGCCAGTTCCCAGCCTCCTGTTTAGCTAGAGCAAGACAAAGAGGGGGCCAATAGTGACAGCAAAAGCAATACAGAAAAATCTTCTTCTAACATATGAAAGAAAATATTATCCTAATGGCAGCAGGTGAGCATGGCAAAATTTGTCTCTCTTGGCAATCTGAGCTGCTCCTGAGACGCTCATGCAATAGCCTCCCATCATATTCTTCTGAATGGTTCGACAGCACAGCTTTTTCTTCCCTTTATCTGCAACATCAGCTCTATAAGCCTCAGTTAACACTTTAAAACACATGCAAACTTCAGCACTGCAAAACACATGTAAATATCAGGCTACATATGGTCAGGGTAGGGTAGGCCATAACAACTCTTCCTCATCTGATTTACTGAAACTACACCCAGGCTACGTGTACAGAAGAATCCCAAAGCTTTGAATCATTGTTTTTTGCAAGGAACTGAGAAGGGAACTGGGACTTCAGTGCAGTGCAATAAACTAATGTTTAAGTTTAATGCTGGAACCAAACTCTGGTTCAGTCCCACTTTACTCTAAAATAATAAACCTCAAGGTCACCAACACAAACTGAGTTACGAACAGCTATAAAAAGATATCTCAGTCTCACCTGTTCTCTCTCTCTCTCTAAAGGAATGAGCTTAAAAGTCACTTTGCAGATGTGCACAAAGGGAAGGGAGTAATGTGACCAGCAGGAATGCTGGGAGTGACTGGCCTATGGCTGAGCGAAGGGACGGCCAAGCAGGCTTCTTCACAGCTTTTCAGGGCTCCTAGTTAGGGGTCCTGGGAGACAGACATACAGTGAGCAGAACTGTCTAGGGAAAAAAAAATGGGAATAAGACTGATCTGCAACTAAATGGTGTATCATGTAGGAGGGTGGCTAGAAGATGCGTTGTTCGAACTTTACACCAAGATAGAAAAACCCCAAGTATGGCAACAGAGTCAAAAAGAAAACAGAGCGATGTCTGATTAATTGGAGAAGGAAAAGACTCTGAGGCAAGATAGAGTATCCAAAACCAAACCATGTAATGTCAATGTGGAAAACAGTGGCATATTTACAGCTTGGATTCTCAAACACTAAACCCCTCTTCAAGTTGCAGGAAAGAAAGTTCTCTGGGTATGTAATTATATGTGAATAAAATAAGATAAACACAAAATCTTTGCTCCAAAACACAACCAGCTTAAGTCTGGAGCCATTCCTTTCAGATTCATAATATTTTACTGAATTTGCAAAAACCTACCACATTTACAGAGAAAAGGTAGGAACTGCCATGCTGGTTCTGATCCAAAGGTCACCTCACTAATGCCACGTCTTTCAAAGCAAACAGTCCCAGATCTTCACAGAAAAGGAAAAAGAAATCTAATCACAGCCAACTGGCCCAAAGAGAAAGTTTTCTTCTGAATTCCCTTGAAACAATGATTGGCCCATGTCTTAGAAGATAAGAGTTCTCAGATTTTAGTGGATCATTATCAAGCTGCTAATGTCTTGGCTTGGATATGCCATGACACTAACTTCCAGAGTTTAGTGAGCTATCCTTCAGCCAGACACTAACAGAATGAAAAACATCTGGATAATATTACATTTATTGGGATCCTTTCTCCACTGAATCTGCCTTCACAATTTCCTATGCTTATAGAACATAATATGGTACAAGAATAGTTTAAATCTAGAAATGGCAGCTCCGATCTTTCTCAGCAATCCTAGCAACCATGCATACCATTTTTTCTGCCCTTGTCTGCAAACTGCACTTAGAAATGAAGTGCAGGATCAGACAGGTTTTACTCCACATTAGCTGCAAATCAAAGTAAAACCTAAATCCAAGATCACTTAAAAAAAAAAAAAAAAGCATGAAGAAATCATTAGGAACTTATTAACTTACTATGAATCTTAAAAAATATCCTCAAGTCTATGGTTTATTTATTATAATTGCATTTTATAAACTTTGTTTTAACAACAGGGAAAAGAATCAGTTCTCAGGCTGAAAACAAATACTTCTGCTGTTCTAGAATGTGCCATGTGTACTCTAAAAAAAACACATTTGTAACATCTGTGTGCCATGCAGAAGGAATTCTTGGTTTATAGACAGATGTAAAATAATTAAAAACAACTTAAATTGTACATAGGTGATGGTAAGAGTCAGACAGATATACACGATAGCTTTAAGTACAACAATATGGTCCCAGTGATGTGGTCAAGGACGCGACTTACTTCCATCTGCCTCCCACAACCGCGCACAGAGCTGTTTGATCCCCAACTGTCACTGCAAGTAACCACCTCAACAGAGGAGATGCGGGGGAATGAAGTACTGTTGGTTTTTTTCTTCTGGTTCCTCCTGACTCCTCGACATCCTAAAATTCTCCATAAGCTGAAAGGCACTACTGCAAACAATAAGGCAAAAAAACTAAGGGGCGAATTCTTGCACGACTCTGGACCTAATTGCAGTCTTAACCCCAAATTAATAGACAGCTGTATGCTTAAATCACTTACATGAAGATCAGATGCAACTGTGAGGACAGACTTGCTGTTGTATCTGCTGAATCTCGTGCTACACACTGAAAACAGCACTTGCCAATGACCTGTGCTTGTAAGCACGTACCACCAGGCCTGCAGAGGTCTATACATCTCCTCCCAAGGACCTGGGTCTCAAACCCAGCCTCGAGCTTCCTCACATTGCCATTGAGACATGGGCTCTTCACACAACAGAGCAGTGGCTCTGGTCAGATTAGGGCTTTTGGATGAACTGCTCATTGGCACCACGTCTGTTAAGCCTTTCCCAGGTCATATAAAGAGGTGATCACCCTGGTTTTGAAGCCACCCATTTTGCCAGGACCAGAGCTAACCGTGGCTCAGCCATTTCACAGTAGCTGCTCAGAAGGAAGCAGTGCTTACACTTGGTCCGCTGGCAGGTGCGGCACGGATGCACCTCTGCTGCCCCTCAGGCCTGCTGTGACCAGCAGTGAGGATGCTGCACATCTGCGTGCCTCTCACGCATTGCTGTTTGTCATTTTTGGTATTACAGTTCAAGTTTCTAAAAGCCCACATAGCTTGTGCTTAGTTACACAGTGGGTCACAAACTGCCTCAAACTTTCCGCTGTCCTTAAAAATCAATTCACACGGAAAATCTTAAAAATTCCCTTTGTGCTCTAAGTATTTGGTATTTTAAGTCATCAGTATCGACTAACAAAAAATAAGAAAGGAGAAAAGCCATTCTTGTGGATTTTCTGGGTTAGTCAGTCAAAAGGGCCCCAGGGAGTGTGCAGAACAACCAGAAATGGCTGGCATGGTTTGTTCCACCCACTCCAAACCAGTTTGCCATTTGGGGCCCCCCACCCAGGACCCACCCCAAATGGACTGACTGAGGAGACCTTGCCATGTGGTATAAGCACAATTCCTGCTGCAGAGGAAAACACTGATCCAGTTTGGAGCACAACATGAATACAAACTACATGCATTAAAGAAAAGAGCCTGTAACAGCATGCTATGTGATAGGCAGAGATAAACACAGGCAGAAAGCCAGAATGGGTTGTCTGTTATTCTTGGATTAGCCTTGATCTTGTGGCCAGAAAAAACAAGAGGTAACTCTTACGGCTCATTCCAGGAGGCTGGTAAACTGAAAAAACAACACTGTGCTACCTGCAAGCAGATTTATCTGGGGTCATTGTGGTTCTTCACTATCCAGTGCTGCGACTCCTCCTTCATCTTTTTTTTGCCCATTATAGTTAATTCCCACAAGCACTAGTAGGATTGAGATAACAGGCCTGTTAGTTATGACTTCAATCTGATTTGCCAACATGCATATGTTAAAAACATATGCTGATTCTCAAGCCAAAACCAATCTGCCAGATTCAATCACAGAACTAATTTTCAGGGCCCAGTTGTAAAAACCAGAATGCAGAGCATTGCCATGCTTATGAAAATTGCCTGAAGCTCCCGAGTTGCAACTGTGTGAACAAAAAGCCAGTAAGAGAAATATTTTTGTGCAGGTCTAGAATACTCAAAACTGTTTAATTAATTATAACTGCAAAAGTTTGCTCTGCTAAGCAAAGACAATCCTGACCAAAGCAAAAGGTTCTCACAATAAATACAGAAACCTTTCCACTTACCTTACAGCACAAGCCAAAACCTAATTAAAATTTCAAAAAGACAGAGGTTCAAACACAAAATATTGTTATATGGAGGCTAAACTTTTAAAGTCTAAAAGACGATTCTTTCATTTTCAGAACAACGGAAAGGTTGATGAAATTTTTATTTTTTAATTGCTTGACTGATGTTACACTTCCATGCCATGTCACACTACTGTGAGCATGGCCTTCTTCTAAACGCATCTCACCTGATGCTGACGTCAGTGTTTTCCTAATGAAATGGCTTTTCGCATTCCTGCAATCTGAGAAGTTCCAGAAACTAATTCAGCATGAAGGCATGAGGAACACACTAATACATGTGGATGAAGAGAACTGATTTTGGAGCTCTCTTAGGTACAATCTAAGGTATATACTAAAATCAGGTATCCATTCCACCTAGTAGTGTAATTATGTAACTCTGGTTCCGGCTGCTGTATTACAATCACAGAAGGGCTCACTAAATAGCCAGAATTTAAGAATCCATTTTCTTGAATAAAAGGCAATCAAGCCCACAGGGTGCAGCATTTGTGAATGAATAGGCAGTACTCATCTCTCAAAGTCAGTGCCAGGTAAGACACAAGATCTGTCATTAATGAAAGATTATAAGGAGGAGTAACACCACTGCTGGTTGAAATAAATGCCATTGTGGCATTTTTTAATTATTATTTCACAAGAGAACACCATTTCGTCTTACTGGCAAGCTGTTCAATGAATATATTCCACTTGTATCTTCAAAGAGCTTCAGTTTTGTGCCTCAGGTCTTGTCTTAAAATATTGAAAAGAGATGCTGCTGTGCAGAAATGAAGAGAGAGTTCTGTGTCACCCAAAGATGTGTGTTACCAGTGGTGAATGAACGTGCTTCTATTTGTACTGGAAAGCATAATGAGTTATATGTTCACCATTTTGCCTTAGATAGTTAAATAAATGGTGCCATATAAGTGCATAGATATGAGAAGTATAAAAATAATAGCAATACAAGTGTACTGAATTTAAAGAAAAAAACAATTTGATGAAGGTACAGTCATTCTATGCAAGACTTATGGCATAAACACTTCCATTGTGTGTTTAATATTGTGAAAAACTCTTCATGCTTTTATCACTATGATTTTATGGTCATATCAATGGATATCAATGAACCCAAGCAGCACTAAAACTGCCAGACTTAACTGCTTAATTATGGGTTTCCAATAGGTGGACGTAACTAGTAGAGCTCAAATTCTTTCAGTTTCAAAATATCCTAAATTTAAAGTATTCATTCATTATATTTCAACATTTGGAACTGCAGTGCTCCTCAGCAGATGCCACAAATTCCAGCTATTAAGTTGGCTTTCAGCATGGTTACTTAGACATGCTTAGAACTGTAGCTGAACAGTCTCTTGCTTTGACTGTTTTAGTGTATGAACTCTCAGTAAACATCAAATACTAATTTCGTGTTTCAATACCTCAACATATCCCTGCAGGAGATTTTTCAGCAGAAAACATTTTGCTCTACTCAAGAACAATGTAGACAGGACATGTGTAAAGTTAAACCAAGAAGATTTTGCCAGCTTGGGTATTACCAGCCTCCTGCCATCTCTACTGAATTATAAAAACAGTGTTCCTTTCTCTTAGAAAAAGGTCCACAGATCTAAAGTCAGATGCTGTAGAGTTCCCATTATAATGAATTTATGTGCTGCACACAATACTCACAGTTGACAAAATACTACGACCTTTGACAAGTCTGGTCTCTAGTCTTTCAAACACCGTCAGCTCATAAAGCTAACTCATTCGACTGCTCTCCCAGTTCCTCGAGGAATACAATGTTGTCCACATACACATTGCAGAATCTAGCAGATAACTTGGAACTATTCCTCAAAACACATATATTTCTACATGACAAACTGGGGGAATCTTCACAAATGACAATCTTGCAAACAAGAGAGATGTAAAGGCACTTACCTTCAAATCTTGATACAATCATATGCACAGTTGCCAGGACTACTAGCACAAATAGGCAGCCAGAAGCATGCACTGTGGCATAAGCAGTACTTTCTACAAAGCAACGTGTCATACTACCAAAGTTTTGTATCTTGTGTACTCTGAACTACAAAGCTGCAAATTTTATGCTGAGTTTGCAAATGACTAAGTACAGTAGTGCAGTAGAAGCTAGGAGGTAGGTTAAAAAACCCAACTGTCATCCAACTCTCCATATCAGGGCTATCTTTTATCCTATCTCTCTCTCTCTAAAAGGTGCATTTCAACAGTCTTATATAAATAGGTTAGATAAACATTCTAATGGAGGGTAGGAGAACGGAGTTTTCTTATATACTGCTAAAATTCGCTCTTGCGAGAGGTTCAATCTGCTTCATTTTGACCACTGCAAAGGGTGCAGCACTATGGCTACTACAGGAACAAAGAGGGATTTTGAGCTCCAGCTAGCCACTGAGCTAATGACTGGCATAACAAAATGTCAAGTTTTTGTTTCTACTACCAAGTTACAAGCATATTTTTTTCTTTTCAGCACTGTTAAAATTCTGTCAGAAAGCAGATCTACAAACACAAGCATCAATGAACGGTATGTTAAAAACAACAAAGTTAAACATGCATCAATTATTTTTCTTCATTTGTTGAAAAACAAATTATCATTCAGAATCTTTGTCTACTCTACTCTTTATTACCTGTTGCTTGAATAAACCTTTCTATCAATACCCAGTGCTCTGCATTCCAAACACAAAGGAACAATAAACAATAAAATGTATGTGAAAGATGAGAAACAGAAATCTTTCTTCCCAGAGTTTTTACCTCGAAGAAAACCAAAGAAGTAAAATTCTTTGAGAAATAAACTAGTTTTCACTTGCCTTTCTTCACATCAGGTACCTCTGTGCCCTGACTATATGGATAAAGCTGTACATAGCCAAAACTATAATGCTTCACTATACCAGGGTGAATGCCCTTTATACATGTAGCCAAACTAAGGGAGTTTGGTCACTTACACTTGAGTAAAGATTAAGCATTTTGAGCGTCTCAGCAGAGAGATTTTAGTAGACAAAAAAAGAGGTTCCAAAGTGAGTTAATTAAACTATTGTAACTTTTCTTACGAGGAAGAATGCCCAGATGGAAAGTCATTTAAGGAACATATGTTTCTGTGATGTTCTAATGCATTAACTCTTCAGAGAGATCCTTCCTGAAGAATTTGGCAGTCACAATAGGGAACTTAGCACTGACTGCCTGCCACAGTGCAGTGCTGCACAGAGGTAACTCTTAATCACACAGTCTGGATGCTGGAAGCAATATAATTGCAACAAGATGCATTCTGAGCAGGTTATGTTAGTCTTGTTATAATTTCATGCTAATGTGCTTATATCCTCTCATATAGCTTGACTATCTTCTTCTAGTGCTGGCTCATGGACAACTCACCCCTTCCTACTGAAAAATCTTAGCGATTCTAAAGCACCTGTGTCAGAAGACCCCGTATTTCTCTGGAAGGATGTCTTGCATTTCTGAAGGGAACTGAAGAGGTGAGGAAAGGCTAAGTGAATTGCCTACAGTAGAAGAGTTTTCCAGCAAGCCTAGGAATAAAAACCTACAACTTCTGTCTCTCTTGTTCTCTAGCCTTTACGATATACTTTCTAATCCATGCAAGAAAGAACTTCAGGTACAAAGTCTTCAGTGGAACTGAAGATCCCAGACTTAAAGTACCCCTTTCAGCAGCATCAATGCAGATTTACGCTGACAAACAGTGAGAGCAAAACATGGTTCAGCCTCTTTCCTCTTTAAGCAAACACGTTAGACCAGCATGCATTGTATTAGCACATGGTAGTTTAGCCCCAGAAGAATCCACAAACCACAGCTGAATCTGCTCAGACATGTCATTCATTTGAATAGGATTTGTCTTGCAGAGCAGACATGCTTTTAAAAAACAGTCAGTTCAGCATTTACTATAAAAACACTTGATGAAAACAGTACAGTTTAGCATCATAAGTGACCGTCAGGTCATGGCAGTACACGCCCTTGTAGGTATGGGACCAGGAAGCACAAACTGCCACGGTCTCCTTTAAAAAGGAAAAAAAGTAGAGATGTACAACCTAGGATTACCCCAGGGAAAGCTTAGTTTCTAATCTCCACAAGGTCAAAGAGAAAGAATGATTGTTGCTATTATCATAAATTATACCCAGAAACATTTACTCTTCAGAAGAGCTTAGCTCTCTCTTACAAAGATGTCAGGAACAATAAGAGAGAAAACGCCAACAACCTGCCAACCATGGCTGCTGCACAGCGAAAGCTCAGAACTGCATCTTTATTTAGCATGGCCCTTGTTAAAGCACCAGCTAACCCCTTCCTCAGGAAACAGGCAAGTTTTGCATGTCTGTAATTTAGTCCAATAGGAAATAATATTAACTTCAATTGGAAACAGCAATTACTGAAAAACTTGTTGGCTTTTTACCATCATTCTTTGCAATATGTTCAGAATCCTTCACCCACAGAGTTACTGCTTCTTACTTATATTAGTTACAAAAGCACTGCAGTGGTATCGTGATGCTGTCTTTAAAGAACTGTGCCTAGTAAAAATGGAGACAGGCTGATACTAAATGACAGCAAACCAGCAAGGATCAAGTAGAAAAATTTAAACTTTCAGTCAGTCCTCTACTACTTTAATGGGCAGCCACTGTCCCAGAGCTGGAAAAAGAAGCCAGGAGACCTTGCATTATCCATTTCTATATTGCTAAAATGCCTTTTTAGTAAAACATGCTGTAACAGCTCTGTTCTAGGTTTCCATGCATTACTGTTCCTTCCTTTTTTATGCTAGTTTGCTGCTTAGTCTTCTGATCATGAAATAGCAAACAGCAAACAACACACAACACAGGGTGCCTACAGGCACCGAAGACTTCTGTTTGTACCAGCCCTGAGAATACAGGCAGCTAACTTGCCAGACTCTCATTTTCTCGCACCTTCTTTTTTATCTGAACAGATGGAAACTTAAGTGCAGAAGCCAAGAACTTAACATTGAAATCTTTACAGTAGTTACAGTAATTACTGATGCTGTAGTTACAGTAATTGCAGGGTGGTAGCACACACACAACACACACACACACACACACACACACACGATGGCTATCATCTCTTTGTTATTAAAGAAGAGAGCTGAAGATTGTCTACCAAATTTTCAAACATTTTTACAAATAGGGGACATTTGCCAGAAATGGCTTAGGTCAAATACAGTCTTTCCAGGGATTTCCTGCAAGCGTTGAGATCTACTGTAAAATGCCTATGAAAGCAGAACACAGTGTTTTTCAGAAGAATCTTTCGTAACTGACAAAGACTGTCAAATGCCTTATTACTTCTCTAGGTAGGTGGTAAGGATCAGCTACTGCTTGCTGTCTAACTGAATAGCCAGTTCTCAGAAACTATTAATCGATACCTATCAACGACTGGGAAGTTACCAGGCTGACGCACACAAAACAACTTTAAGGGACAAATACTGCAACTGGAACCACAGAATGGCAGAGATTGGAAGGCATCCCTGGAGATCGTTTCATCCAACCTCCCCCTGCTCAAACCACGGTCCCCTAGAACAGGTTGCCCAAGACCAGGTCCAGTTAGATTTTGATTAGTTCTAAGGATAGAGACTACACTACCAATATGGGCAACCTGTTACAGTGTTTTTATCACTGTAAAAAAACCCTTATGTTTAAACAGAGTTTGCTGTATTCCAGTTTGTGTCCTTGTTCTTTCACTGGGCACCAATGAGAACGGTCTGGCTTCATCTTTATTCCCCTCCCACCAGATATTTATAGACATTGATAAGATCTCTCTGAGCCTTCTCTTCTCCAGACTAAGCAACTCCAGCTCTCAGCCACGCCTCAAATGACAGAAACTCCACTCCCTTCATCATCTTTGTGGCCCTTTGCTGGACTCTTGCCAGTACATCCATCTCCTTCTTGTCCTGGGGGGCCCAGAACTGGACCCAGCACTCCAGGCGTGTCTCACCAGTGCTGAGCACAGAGGAAGGATCCCCTCTCCTCCTGTTGTCAATTCTCTCTCTAATGCAGCCCAGGATGCTGTTGGCCTTCTTTGCAGCAAGGATCTCAAGCTCCTCTTCTGCAACGCTGCTTCCCAGCTCGTCATCCCCCAGCATGTACTGGTGCCTGGGGTTATTCTTGCCCAGATACAGGACCTGGCATTATTTCCCTTTGCTTCACTTAACTGAGATTCCTGTTTCACCTGTTCTCCAACCTGTCAGGTCCCTATGAACAGCAGCACAGCCACCAGCTGTATCAACGCCTCTCCCAGTTTCGTATCATCTGCAAACCTACTGAGGGTACGCTCTGTCTCATCACCCAGGTCATTAATGAAGTTATTAAACAGTATTGATCCCACTATTGACCCCTGCAGTATGTCACTAGTGACTGACCTCCAGCTGGACTTTGTGATGCTGCTTACAAACCCTTGAGCCCAGCAGCTCAGCCAGTTCTCAAGTGTACCTCCCTGTCCCCTAATCCAGCCCATACCTCATCAAATTTGACTACAAGGATGTTATGGGAGACAGTGCTGAAAGCCTTGTTAAGGTCAAGACACACATTGTCCACTGCTCTCCCCTCATTCACCAAGCCAGGCATCTCATCACAAAAGGTTAGCAGGTTGGTTAAGCATGATTTCCCCTTCATAACCCATACTGACTACTCCCACTCACTATCTTGGCATCAATACATTTTGAAATTGTTTCTATAATTATTTGGCTCCTTCCCAGGGTCTGATGTTATGCTAATCAAAGTCCTTTTTCTCACTTTCTTCCATTTTACTTCCCCTTTATTTGCCCATTATCTTGTGGACATGTAAGATATATGTTTTTCCTCTACTGCTCTCTCCAATTTTTTCATTATTACAGATCAGCAAATTGCTAGGCAGGATTTGCATTTCAGTGTAAAAAGTTGTATGAGTGAAGAAAATGAACTCCAGGAAGAGCTCCCAGTGATGCTAGTTCTTTATGCAAGAAATCACTGTTTCTTACAAATCCATCATCACTGATAGTTCTATGGCACTCCATAAGCGTAGCTGTTCTGTTCAATCTTCATTGTGTCCTAACAGAGGTAATCATTTAGTTTGAAAGGGACCTCTGGAGATCATCCAGTCCAACCCTGGATATTCACAACTCTGACATTCATTCAGTTTATATACTAATATAGTACTTAAAAATCACCTGCAGCTGCACAAAACAGATCAGATATTTTTTAGTTACACTTTAATGTAAAGTAGGAACCTTGATAATTTACCAACAATCTTCAGATATGATCAGCAAGCGTAGTTCACGTGATTCTCCTAGACTCTGTCAGTAATCCCTACTGGAGTACTCTTTATTTACCTCCTGCATCCCTGTTGAGTCAGATGAGCTGAACCCTTTCAGGATCAAAGGAACACAACTGTGAATTGCTGAGGACAAGCTCAGAGACGGCATGGATTAGCAATGACAAGAAATACGAACATTTGGCTGGCATGAAACCAGCACCAGCTGTTGCTACAGTATCTATACTTCCACTCCTCTGGAACTCCGCACATTCAGGCCTCAGAAGCACAGTGGCCCCTCCAGTCAGGGAATCAGGCGAGTGCATCTATTCTAGAAGGTACTGTCAGCTTATCTGCTTACAGGTGTTTTTTTCTAATTATCAAGTCACACATTTGCACCTGGTAATCTTTCAGGTGACCTGTCCCCCTGCATGTTTGTATCTGTGGCATCTGAGACTTCGCAGACCATTCCTTAATGATTGTCCACGGAAACCAATGCATATTCAGCAGCAAGGTTTCAAGACAGCCTAAGAGCCTGACTTTCTGACACATGGCTTCAGATACAACTATCAGAGCCAAATACGTGTTTCACTGCGGATGCTCTTGTGTACCTGTAATGCTTTTCCTATGCCTGTTCCCCTATGCCAAGGCTGGCATACGGAGGCAGTCTCTTTACTCTCTATGAAGTCTACTCTGTGCTGTTCAATTTGGTATTACACTGAGATTCTTCTCCTTGCAATTTTGCAGAGAATTTAAATAACCTACCTTTATACCACACCCCTGCTCTGATACAGAAGATCGGCGGATACAGCCTACTTTGGAAACACTCTAGTAACACTACAAATTGCTTACAGCCAGTAATATGGGAGAAAGGCTAGGCTGTCCCAGGTGTGAGATACACAACTGAACACTTTGTTTATACAGACAACATAAAAGACAAAAGGAATCCAATTCAGAGTAGGCTGCATTGCCAATTTCAGCAGAGTTACACTTGGATGAATCTGATCCTCAGGGTTTGCATTTAATTCCCTTCACTTCTGGCAAGGTCACCCCTCACTTTCCAATTTTACAATCTTTGAACTATGAAGAAATGAACAATGAGAGAGAGAGAGACTTAAAAATACCTCAACAGACAATGCCTGACAAAGGTAGGAATATTCCCCAGAATCCAAACATAAGTACTGTCTGTAACCTGTTGACTTTAACTAATATGACGTGTTCTTAATTCATTTCATGTACCCAGTGCAATGGTGCTCGGAGCACGAGCACACATGGAGTAATACACATGACAAGCATTTCATCTTGGATCTCTCTTCAGTCTTTCAGTTAGGATATCACGAGCTCACACGTAGAAGGTGTCCCACTAGCATGAGATCTGACTCTGTTAAGAAGTCAGTAGTTTCTAAGTGTTTCTGTGTTTTTTTCTGGCTAGATGTTACTGCTGTAAAATGTGCTGAGATGTCACCATGAAAAGCAGGAAGGTGAAAGTTGCACACCACAAGCATGATAAAGTTACTGACTCCTCCTGATAAATGTTATACACTCTCAAGTCTCAAAATTGTGGAAGATATTAAAATATATGGTGCAACTCTTTAGTATGGTCTCAACACATACATAATCCTGCCTAAGGTCAGGAACAGCGCTGACAATGAACAGTTAGTCAACAGATGCATGTTGATTGTAGCTTAGCCTCTGAAATAAGGCCAATCACTCCATCTTCCTTGTGAATGAATATCTCAAAATCACAATTAAGTCTGACATTAACTAGTCTATGCCTCAAACAGGCAAAAGTACATGGTAACAGCCCCTCTCCTCAATGATGGTGAAGGAAGCTGATCTTATCCATTTATAACCTTCTTATTCTTCTACTAAACCTACCAAATTAATCTTTCCTCAATAGCAAATAGCTTTTTTTTCCCTTCTTTAAAACAGAGAGGAACATATTTTTATGTTTGTTCTGAACAAGCAATGCTATAATGGCACAGTTCAATTTAAGGCTTATTCCTGTTTCCCTATATCTTAATCAGTATATTTATATCCAAATAGATCTGGGGGAAAAAAAAGAAGACAATGGGACATGGGAGTGGGACTGGAATATGTTTGCTGGCATGTCTCTGTAATCACCCTGTTGACTTCAGGGATACTATAAGTGGATTTAAACATGACTGTATGATTATAGCATCATACTCTCTCAAGACAAATGCCTTAATCAGGGTCTACTTTAATTATTCATTTATACCTAGACTTGACTATAATCAGTTCCAATCAGTCTATATGTACACAATGAAAGTAAGTATGTCCGTACACTATAGAGCGATAACCCAGATACAGTGATAGCCTGGATCACAAATTTCAAGATTCTGTCAAAATCCACCAGCTTTTCAGGCCTAGGGGGAAAAAAAAAAAAAAAAGCCTTGACTCAAAAAGTTACTTCTGCATGTTTCTAAACAATCACAATGACAAGGTAAACTACAGACAATAACCTTTACAAGGCATAGCCACACAGTTCTGNATTTGTTAAAAATCCCCCAGCTTTTCATGCAGGCCGGGAAAAAAAAAAAAAAAAAAAAGCCTTGACTCAAAAAGTTACTTCTGCATGTTTCTAAACAATCACAATGACAAGGTAAACTACAGACAATAACCTTTACAAGGCATAGCCACACAGTTCTGCCTGTCTATGTCAAAGCTAACAGTCTGTAGCCATGACAGTCCCTGAGCTGAGGTCAGATTTGGACCCACTGGTGTACAGCGTAAAGCAGGATGCTGCCCCCAGTCTTAACGGAGGAAACTGGACTTCAAAACAAGCTAAAGGACCATTTATCAGAAAGCTGGTTTTACAGAGGAATTGCAATAAGTCTTCCATATGTTTAGTGAGACAGTTGTGGAGAGAGAAGAAAGATAAGATCTCTCAGAGAAGAGATCCCAGAACGTATTCTATTGCAGAGCTTTTCAAAAACACAGCTCATTGAACTAAGCGTATCAAGTTATCTTCCTGATGAAGCATGGTAACAATAGAATATAGCTGTAAAAGAAAAGAATTCAGACATAAATATATAAAATCTGAATTAGGAAAGGCTAGGCCACAGATAAATCTAAAAGACAGACAATGATGTAGCTATTGCACTTAATAAAATTCCATAAACTTGCAGTTTAAAAGAGTAGAGGGGAAAAAAGCCTCATGACAGTTCAGTGAGAGTCTGGAAACATCCATCTGGAGAAAAGATTTGTCCTGAAAAGCCTTAACTAGCTCTGAAAGCAGTGATACTTCCCAGTGATGTTGAGGATGCAGCTCAAGCAAACACAGGTCTCAGCAGCAGGCTCTGCAGGTTATTCCTGATTTTCCTTCCTTTTCTGCCAGTTGGATGCCCATGCGACACCAAGCAAGACTTTCTGGAGACAGTTTGCATTAACAACCGGGTTGTTAGGATTCTCTTTAATATGAACCGATACCGCTGTATAAACTGACCCATGTGATCAAACCACTCCTGTCTCAAGCCATTTCAGAATGAACATTTAGTGTTCCAACCATTTTCTAAACAGATGGGAAGAAAGCAGCTAATCATGAGGGAAAGAACTGAGGGCTCTAATTATTTCTAATGATGCACCTAGAGATCATCAAGAAAAAATGTACTCAATAAGATCAAAGTAATGCTTTTTCAAAATAAGAAAAAAAAAAAAAAAGAGATGAGGAGAACATCATCATCAGATAGTCGTTGGGGATTTAGGAACAGCCATAGTACAGGATTTCTCTATTTGCATCAAACACTGCAACATTCTTGATAAGGAAACTAAGCAAGAAGACTCTTGAAAGCAGCGCTCTCACAAAGCACAGGCACAAGCTACTCTGAGAGTATTTTTTCCTCAGTAAAACTCAGTGGCATTTCTCTGATATATCTGAGGACAGGCTGAATTTTACAAAGGATGAAAAATAAAATAGGGCCTTAAGGTCACTGCTCTACTGAATCCGGTTTGAGCATGCGTATTTGAATCTGAAAGCATAACAGGCTGAGATGCAAACTAGATCACCACTGATTTAAGGGATGCTTGGACAGGATTTTGACACTGTATCAGGAACTATTAACATAGACCTATCTCTGGTTTCCAACCTAGCCAGAGTAAATTTGGATTATATGCCACAAGACAAGTATAAAATGTTTTAGCTAATGATGATTTAAATCAATAGGTCAAATATTGGAAGAATATAGCATTTGAACAAACAGTGCTCAAAAATAGCATGAAAGAGCTACAGTCTTCCTCTTGGCAGCATCACATACATATTCCTTCCCAACAGATAAAGTTTTAGAGCAGGCATAGCAATGCCTCCACAGATAAAACACAAGTAGATAGTTCAGCTCCTTCTTTCCATCCAGGTAATGCGACACAGGAGAGTAGGCAGTAGCCCATTTCTCTGGCTTGACCCTATTTGAAAGATACAGTTTGCATGCTTATTCATGGGTCCAGAATCACATGAGGTAACAGGTGTAATGGGAGGACTTGTTGAAGTAGAAAAATTTTATCACTTTTGAACCTTGTAGATTAAAACAGCCATCCATCTAAAAGCAGAATGAGCAGCAGGCTTTCTGAAGGATTTCGTACAGCAAGGAAGAAATTGTTTGAGTGACGCTAGGCTTGTTTACAATCACTTCACAAAACAGAGTCTGCTAGAGAAGCAATAAAATCTGAGGCAAGCATTCTAGAGTCCTGTGCGTGGAAAACAGAATGAAGCTTTCTCTTTTCTTATGAGGTGGCCCACCATGTGATTGCAATTGGCTTCTTGCAGTGTCCACAGCTTTTCCAGCTGAAGAGCTGTGAATTTCCATCAAATTGGCAAGCCCTGAATTTTACTGTTGGCAGCTGACAAATTCTACATCTGCTCTGGAATTTTGCTAGTGTTTTACTGGATTTTCACTGACAGTCAGATGGGTACAGTCAGTGTGCTTCTGCTGATGTAAATTGTTTTATACTCACTGACATTTGGAATAAATGCATCAGCAAACTCAGACGTAAAATTTGATGTCTGCAAGTCGGATAGCTCAGAAAGCTCTGATGTGACTGGATCCATGCGCACTGATGAGCACGCCTAGAATTACTTTTAGAACGTTCTACAGACCAACAATACCAGCAACAGGAAAACCGTTTATTAACTTTTCAATACAGTAGCTAGAAAAGAAAGAAGCCTAGCCTACTCACCAAACAGACACAGATAATCAGCTACACAACAGGAAGCAGGATCTAACTTTTTTGCCTTTTCTTAGGTATTAGGGTCAGACTAGCTTTCCTACAGTAAATGCTGCACCCACAGGATAATCTGTACTTTTTGGATCTTACATCCAAGAAGAGAGAGGATGAGGGCAGACAATGGCCTCTATCTCTAGCTTTAAGGCTAGTCCACTGCCTTGGCTGTCAGTTAGTCTTAGGCAAACTAGTCCACCCATCTGTGAAATGAGACTAGAATACTGACCTCAATTTGTGCTCTACAGGGAGCAGACGAATACTGCCTATGATAAGTATCACTGACAGAGCAATCCGCCTGGACACACCATCAAAAATAAGACAAAAGCTTTATATTCCACTCAGGGAAAAAGTGAAGAAGGGAGAAATAAACTTAGTTTACCTTTGGATGGCCCTTCACAAGTCATAGTATCCCTAACAATGCCAGCAAACATGATCTGCTGCTCTGGGACATGATCTCACACTGCAGAGTGCTCCTAAGCTCAGCTAGCCTGACTTAAGCAATGAGAAAAAAAAAAAAAAAAAACAGAGCAGAGAGAGAGGGAGTGTGCCACCTGTCTGCTCACTCTCCATGATCCAAAAGCACACTCTCTGATCTCTGACACAATATACGCTACAATCCCTAAGAAACAAACAAACAAACAAAAAATTATTGCCCAGCAGAGAGACTTTTTGCAGCAGGCAAAGACAGATGTGCTCTCTGATGGCATGGACAACTTCTTAGCCTTCAGGCAGCCAGGTTACTGAATAAAGCAGCTTGATCTTGCCCCAGAGTCTAATTCGTTTGCCAAAGTATTGCACAAGTGGCACTCTACTTGCAAAACACTTCCTCAGGTGGCTTATTTGACACCTAACAGCAGACAGTTTACTGCCCATGCAGCAAATTCAGTCAGTTTGGGGTTCCAGATGGGTCATGGTTTGGTCATACAGTGAGCAGCTACATTCATTGTGGAAAGTTTTCAAATGTTTTGCTAAAGATAGCTGGTTGCTTTCTGTCTAATTCTGCCTCTGCTCATTCTTCCACCTCAATGCCTTCACCTGGAGGTAAGTATCAGAACCAGACATAACCAACCAACAAAATTCCCAGAGTTTCAGTCTATTGGTATCCCAAATAATTCACATACTAGAGGCCAAACCAGAAAGATCCTCTATCTGCCAAACTCTAGAGAGACAACTACATCCACCCCATTCCTGCAGGACTCTACAGATTACTATCCTCAGTTCTTTAGTTGCCAAGGTATTTAGCATGAATAAGGTACATCACTTATATGAGTTTAAACTGGCTCTGTTCATTGGGGTTCCTTGCATACCTAACTGCAAGTATGTATGTTTTCATACCTTGTACAGTTTGCTGCAGGATACATTCAGAAGCTTGGCTAGGTTTTTAAAAGCCCTTTATGGCAGCACAGGCATGACAGCCTCCATTAGACATGGTTTCAGAACCTGAATTCCATACTTGCCTTCATGTTGCAGGGAAGCACAGTAAAGACCTTCCAGCCCCAGCAGTGTCATGAATTTCATAGCACTTTGCATCCCAGTGTGACACACAGAAAGCTCACAGATAACAAAGTCAAGCAAGATGGATAGTAGGCTGTCTGGTCCGTAGATGTACTACACAACTGCAGTTCGTACTGAATCTGTATGGCTCACAGATCTTCCCAAAGTCAAGATGGTGTTTTACCAAGTCTGCACCTCTAACAGCCATCCCTCTCTTTGCTAAACTTCAGACTGGTATTTAACAATGATAGATTTATACAGCAGGCTATGAACTGAAGCACAAGCAAATGCAGAATAGGTCAGCATTATTGTCCTTTTTTGTGATGGAGATTTTTTTCAGTAGAAAACAAACCAGGGTTGCAGTGTACATCAGAATTATATTCCAGAGAGGAAGCATAAATGCATAAAAGAGTTTGCAGAGTTTGCAGCTGATTTAGCACAGATCAGTAAAGAATAAAAGAACAGGACTGCACAGCTTTACCAGCCCACATTAGGTGAATCAGTACTCTCATCTATCAAGCCATGAGTCTGGCTTCTCACATGCAGTCTCAACCATCTTTCCTTTTAAGCTAGGAAAGAGTAAACTGTCTCCTGTATAAAGTGCTTCCAGCAATATTTATCCCACTGGCTACACTAAATAATGTACACAGAAGTCAATACATACACATACAAATACATCTTGGAGCAAATGAAGCATAGGGTTGGATGTTCTTTTCTGGCATACTGGGCAGTATTACTTTTGTTTTCAGGTTTCATAAACATTTCTAAGCCAATTGTTTGACCTGATAGTCCTCAGATTCTGCTTTTTTCTTCCCTAATGCCAGTTTTTGCTCTATTTTAATATATCCTCTTTAATTTCCTTTACAGCTAAGTACTGGTCAGAAAAAATGGCAGAAATTTCCCTTACACCAGCTGTTATAGGATCTAGTGCGGATTTTAAAATAGAATAGAGTTGCAGCCTGCATTCCAAAAAAACTCTGATAAACCATGAGAGCATTGTTTGGGAGCAGTTGGAGAGATGACTGCACTCCTGATTTAAATCATTTATTACCCTGAGTGTACAAAACAAGTAGTTGCAGTAACATCATCATATTGGGAGTATTGAAAAGAACACAACACAAAATAGAAAGTTTAATCTACATTTCTGATACAAGCTGCTTATCAGCTTCAGCTGTACAACTGTGGAAACCAGTGGTACAACTTTACGGAAATTGGCCCCATGAAAACTCATTTGTCCACAGCATGCAAAAATGAAATGCAAAATAAACTGTCTTGCACTAGGGAGGGCATTTGATTAAGATCAGTGAACCCCCAAAACCAGAGCTACCAATGGGCTCTGCATTGTGCAGCCAGGCCTCTCCCTGTCCCTATTTTATTTAACGTACTTAATTCTTCTCGGTTCTTCACAGATGTACATCAGCTCTGTCTCTTATGCTACAGTTCTGCCCACAGATTGCTCTTTTTGAGGCTACTGTTTCTTTTGGGGAAGGATCAGACAAACAGAAAGAAAATCATTTTTACTCTGCAAAACAGTTGAGTTCCCAGACTGAGACCTCAAAGAATTCAGTCTAGTACAACTACAATAAAGTATAGAAAGACAGTTCAGCAACCAAGAGAAAGTGAAAACAAGTGACCAGTGAAGGTAGCTACGCAGACCAACCACACGTAAAATATTTTGGCAGAACAGGCAACCTAGGGGTGACAGCTTTGTACTCTTCTCCTTATTTGAAGTTTTCCTTAACTTAAAGTAACTTACTGAGCCTGCAATTATAGAGGCTGCCTTTTGTCCAGTATGTTTTTCTGCACCCCAGCCTGAAAATTCAGAGCCTTAAAAGAAGACAGTTCACTCCACTGCTGTTCTCAGGAGGTCTTCTCACTCCTGACTTGCCAGGCTCTGGCCATGAAGCCATCAGCTCTGGTGGTAGTGAACACAGCTATAGGAGGCAGGCTTGGTACAGGCCAACACAGAGCTGCATAAGACCAGGGGCTGACTTGCAGCATCAGAAACACACAGACTGAAGAAAATGCAGTTTGACAGCAGTAAGGGAGTGGCTCAATAACAACAACAACAAAAGGCTACCCAGCAAGGGGCAGAGGAAAAAGCACCATAATCCCCACACGCACAGAAGATGACAGAGAGAAGAAAAAGAGGGCTAAATTTTGCAGGTTTTTAGAATGAAGTTTAAGAATGACTTATATGTTACCATGATTTCATACCACTTTTAGAACCAGAGGTTGAGTACGGTAAAGCCCAAGGTAGGACAAAGAAACCACATTATTTGTAAATCTCCAGAGATGTTCTCCTCTATCTGCTCACCCATCCAACAAGCACCCAGCTTTTTTGTTTTGTGAACGTGGCCTCCACCCCAGGCTTCAATACCTCGCTATCCTATGAAACTTCACAATGGGCTGCTTTTGGGAAGGGCCAGGACACAGCCATCTGCCTAATGTCCAACAGGCTAAAAGAAATCCAAAAGGTAAGTTAGCATAAGTACTGGCTAGTGTTAATCAGAAACCCAAATTTTCCATTTAGGTAAGATAAAATAAATACATAGTTCAATACTCATTTCATACTGGGGAAACCTTAGTCCTGGGTCTCTCTGCAGGATCAGTCTGCCTTTGAGCTGTGGAGCAGGATCTGCCTGACCTGTCAAGGAACTCAACTTGTGGCCAGGGCTCTGAGGGCTCCTAGGCTCTTCGCTGCCACCCGCCTGTCAGGCAGGCTGCCAAGTTGCTGGGCAGGAAGGAAATCAGGGAGGTTTCTAACAGAAAAAACATCCCGCTGGAAAAATTCTGACCCACTTTAATAATGAACCTACTTTCAGAGTCAGGTATGATGCTGGCAGAAGGTAGGGTGCCCCACTGGATTTTCTGTTTAGTTATTGGTTTCCTATATGAATTTCTTTCTGTACCATACACACAGCATCAACTGAAGTAATCATTAAGAAGGCCGGTCATAAATCCCATCAAAACTCTGCACAGCAAATGACATTCCCGTTCCTGAGAACGATGACAATTGTTAATTGGTGCTATTCAGAAGGTAAGATTTTCTTTGGTAAGGTCTTTACTGCTTTAGGCAACCACATGTACTTTTGGCAGTGTCTCCAGACAAGCCTTGTTGGCAGCGTACAGTATATGCCTTGCTCGGAAAGATTGCATGAAAAAACAGCTCACTTTCCAGTTCCAATTCCAAGGCTTTGTAAACTTGGCAAAGCTGACAGCATAATCTGGCCTGACTGCAGGAATAACTGATGCCTGATAGGTAGCATCCTGCAAAACTGCCCGAGCTGCTCACGCACACACAGTTCCTCTACAAAAGGAGACCTTAGCCTAACTCCTGGACTACTAATAGTTCACCAGCCTACATACCGTTCATTGCTCAGGGTCATTCTTGGAGGATCAAGGTTGGGGTTCTCCATGGACTCCATCTGAGGACAGCGCAGGAAGTAGTAGAGGGTATGGAGAGCATCAGGGGACCAGGAGATAGGCTGCTGCTGCCGGGTTTGCCGAATTGGGCTCATGCCTGGGCGGATGGTGTTCAAGCACTGCATGTGGTGCATTGCTCGCGATACCAAATCACCTGCACAAAGAGAAAGAATGCAAAAGTATCTCTTTACTATTCATCCATAGTCCTCTTAAGTACACTCTTTCAGCTAAATAAAATCTCTCACAGCTAAGAGAAATGCCCTTTGTGTACAAATACTCTTTAACTAAGCCAAAAGCTGCCCTCAAGCTGCCACTTTCTGCAGTTTGTTGTAAAGGAAATCTTTCTTTCAAGTGACAAGTTATGACTTAGGGAATTAAACTCCTCTCAGTCACCATACATTCTGAACAATAGCTTCACAATGATTTTTCCATCCTGTTTTAATGATGTTTTTCTCCTGTTTCAAACCACGTATAAGTTTTCTGCCTATCTACAAAAACTGCTGATACCTTTGTAAAATCATCATTGCCTGAGCTGGGAGCATAGCTTACACAAGGCAAAACCAGTAACACCAATACAAATACTTTGTTCTCATCTCCAGCATCACAATTTTATGTTACGTGATTATTCCCATTTCTTTCAACTGGGTTCTGAGGTTCAGGCGCTTGTGAATAATTAATGATATGTTCAAACAGAAACCCCTTCTTTTAGGGGTCTGATTCTCTCCTCCTCACGCTACCTGCAGGTTTCTCCAGAATAACAAGACCTGACTCTCTTTTTAAAAAGCCAATCTTTATCATGCTGACTGTCACAAGCTGTGCCAGGAATTTGCTCCTGAGCCTTGTAAGAAGTGCAATCTAGGAGCTTTCTGAACTGCTCAGTTCTCTTCGTCTTTGAATCTGAGCCAACCTGCCTCTCTTTCAGAGTACTGGTGGATTTGACGAGGCCTTCAAGAAGATGACCTGTGTTACACAGTTTCTACTAGGAAAGGACTTTAAGGCTGCAGATTTATAAAAATTTCACAGAGCAATGACCCCAAGACAGCAGCTATATAGGGCGTCTTTAGTCACAAAAAGCTGACATTTATGTAATATGTTTGCTTTGGGCACACCCTGTTTACTCTCCTTTTATTGTGGTGTATTACAAACTACACGAGCTTTGCAATAAAGGCTTCAGACATTACATCTTTGAGTACCGTGACTACCGTACCACTGGTCTGAATGACTACTATACTTAACTAGGGTCTGTTTTTTCCTTGGGAGAATCTTCTGTTGCTTTATGTTTTACAGTCCCCTAAAACTCTCCAGGAAATGTTATTCCATTGTGTCCTCCAGTTACAATACTGGGAAAGGATGGAACTGAAATAGTCACCCCATCTCAAAGCTGGATCCTGAGAAAGTGCCTTGAACTTACGCATGCCAAATATGAATTATTCCCACCTCCCTCTGAAATTCTTAGGAAGTTATTTGTTCTTTTATATCACAGCAAGACACTGAATTTGCTGAACAACCTCCAGATGAACCCACGAGGTTCTAGTGTTGCACAGGCGAGGAAGAAACCCCCCACAAAGCTCCTGTACATCTATACAACATTATAAGTGGTTCAGATTGATGAAGTACTAAAAATCTCCATTTGCAGTGTAAAGTTCTGCCACTTGTTTGTTGCACAGTACATTCATCTTTAAGGACCCACTTCAGAATGCAAAAACCTTCTAACGCCTCTGCCTTTCCACTTCAGTAGCTCCTGACTCTTTACAATCTAAACATTTTACAAGAAGATTGTGAATCCTCTAGCATTGGTACTAACACAGAAGCCTGCACAATTATAGAAGAAATGCATCTGGAATTCAAATTTTTCTGCACAGAATAACGTTCCTTCTCCTTTGCACACTCACTCTCTTTATTTTTTTGGCAATGTGCAGCAACATTTAAAAAAAAAAATCAGTAGGCAACTGTATCAGGAGATCTATTCACTAGATGTAATCACCAAGTTTGCCAAAGCAGGGCTGGGGGAAGAGAGAGAGGAAGCTGAATTCAATCATAGGCCCATGCTACAAATGTTCTCTTGTGTTCCAGGATAAATAGAGGTGTGTTAAAGGAATTTGAAAACCTCAAATTAAGGCAGGTTGCAAAATAAATGGTGAAACCCACAAACTCCTTACTGGCCCCTGACATTCATTAGCATTCACATGGTAGAGACTAAGAAAGTGATGCCAGCAGAAATGTTGCAAGAGAAAAGTAGACCGGGAAAACACAAATCATTTTTGTTTACCTTAAAGGGGCTTTGTGAGTAGTCTAGGAATGGAACATTTCATTTGGTTAGCATTAAAAAAAGTTTTGAACAAGTTTTTGTTACTGAAGTGCTCTCAGATTTTTTTTCTTCCACTTTTTGTTTTTTAAGTAACCAAAAAGCTTTTCCTTGCTTGTCCTGTACCCTTGACATTTCCACTGCATAAACACTAAAAAGAGAACCCTCTTAGCCATCTGAGGGAGATGCCACTGCTGTGTTCCACAAAAGTACAAGAAAGCCTCCAGATATATCTAGGCAAAAGCATCCATCTTCTATTGGCATTAGCACCACTAACAACCAAAAGGCTGGAAAAGCCACACCTTATACATCTCCAAGGTGAGTTAAATATAAAGTAATCTAATGAAACAACTTGATTTTCATAAACGGCACCATGAGACAATTAAATCTTACACAAGATTGGCCAAATACTCCTCACACTGTCAACAATGGCAACACTCCCACTGACCTCAATAGCAGAGTGACTGGCTCTCCCACTTCATTGAAAGAAACCCACATTCAGTTACAACTGAAACTTACTCAGCTCAGAGATGCTTCCAACGCAAGTTGCCAACAGAGACTGCTCTAAAGTTCGGAGTTCCAGCTGAGCATAAGCATCAGCCCGTCCATCGTTGCACACAGAGCCGTCATTGTACGGGCTAAAGTAGGCAGGCAGAGACAGCACACCTGGGGAAGAGAGCAAGGAACAGACCTGTTACAAGTGAAGTTACAGGAGTGTAAAAGCAAGCCTCTGTAGAGATACAGAGCTGAAACACATTTGCGCCTTTCTTAGTCAGGGGACTCAAGGTCTTTTGAATAGTTCGAACAAAATCAAATAGTGCTGTAAATACCATTGGAATGGATGAAACAGTGCTACTGGGCTCTAGCGAGAAAAGCTAGATGTTTCCACAGTCTGTAAAAACTAGAAACAAATTGCAGTTGAGAAAGCTACATGAAAAGCATTAGTGAAGCCTCTAATATTGTTTATACAAAAACTCAGCTGTGCACACACAGGTTGCCTTTGAACAGCTGTATGTAGATTGCTAGATATAAAGGCCTGATTTCTAGAGGTGTGGAAGGTAACCTCAAATCCATTTAGGGTAAACGGTAGCTGCAATCTTTGCGACTCTGAAAATTAAGCCATGGGCTATGCCAGTTCTTTGAACCTGCATGCAGTTTCAAACGTGCAGACTATATGTGTTTCTATATGTGTGAACCTTTGGCATCGCCAAAGTACGCCCACAAGTTTTGAGGCTGACTATATTTTCATCTCTATAAATGACCCCTCTATTAGAGGTCTATTAGAGGGATAGATTAGAAAGATAGTTACATTGCATACATGCATTCACCGCGCACACACTCCTTCCATTCTGAAGAATTTTATCTTCTTGCATACACGAGCATTAATGCACAGCAATTGAACGGAACTAGGGATTTGCAAGCAGTTGTGTAGCTGTTATTGAGAACTCAACCTACTTTGTGCCTGTCCTTACAACTCATTTGCTTTGTTGACAAATTAGAGACTATTTGGGTGAAAAGGCTGGGAATGGTAGTGACGGCTGGGGATACTACAAAAAACCCTGAGATAGTTTCATGTTAGTGTGCAAGCTGTCTCTAAAAGGGGCAGTCATTTGCCTCTCCCCGGTCACACTTTTTGCCCCATATCTTTCTTTGATCAAGCATGGCAAATCTGCAGCCACATTGCAAGTCAGTGCCCACACAGATCCCAAAAATACCATGTTGCCTCTCCCGCTTTTCTCCCAGAAATGCATTAGTTAATCAGCTTTTCTTCAAACTAGCGAGCAGAAATTGTTTTGCCCTGTGGCCACACGACTGCTCTGTGTGGCACAGAGGGAAAGGGGAACTGAGACTTCTATAGCTGATAGGAGACAGGGAGCAGGGATATGTGACCACCGCGGGGGTGAGAGAGGGGACCTTCTTCCTCTGCTGGCACCCTGCAGTCAGATTATGAACCATAGTGTGACACTGCATCCACAGCGTAGGTGGACTCTGACAAGCTTTTTGCAGTCCTCTCAGCCAGTGTTCCTGTATCCTGGTGTTCAGCCACTACCATATTGTTAATTATGAATCTATCCCACAATTCCGGCAATACATCCTCAGCCTAAGATTTCTGTGATTTTAGACAAAGACGCTTACAGCTACTTCTGTGTTCCTACCCTGCTGCATCCTGTATTTTTCATTTTTCAACTTTGATCCATGCACAGCCATACCAATATATTTCAGTTTCGACTCTCATTTCCTTCCTGCCCTCACCTTCTGACCCTGGTTCAGTCTTAGATGTGGAGATACTTTGCTCATATTGCAGTGACCTCCTGTCACCTAGGTGCTGTGCAGTCTCGTCATACAAAACCCTTGCCAGTTGAGCTGCAGTGTATTGGGCAAGACCTTTGTTTCTTTGTCTTGATGTTTTCTTTTGAAATTGTATGCTGAATTGATCTCTCCTACCCTTTTCACATCCTCTTCACATCCTGCTTGGTGGTAAAGCCAAGGACTGCATCAAAAACTTCCTGGACATTTTGAGGATAAGGGAATGATTTATCCTGTTGTGCTTCTTCACTGTACTTCACTGTTAGTTAATGGAGAAAACTGTGCCAATGCTCTCTGTAACCTGAATAATTAGGAAGTCGAGGCTTTAAGAGCTAACAGAAGTGATGCATGCAAACTAGAAGAGCTTGCTAACTACACTGTAGCCTCCTATACAGGGCCTAAGCCACTTCCTTTTCCACGTTAAAGCTATGAAAGGATGTTTTAAGACATATGGATTGAATTTATGGCAGAGGGAGAACAAAAATAGACTGATTTGTCAAAAGTTTCAAATAGAGGCATACAACTCTATAGAGGCGAAAACAGAAACTGGCAGTTACATTTCTAAACCACGCAGAGCAAAAAAATGGTGCACATTTCCTCCGACAGCCAGTTTCATCTGGTTCCATCTTCTAACAAGGAATTAAAAATCAAGATTTGCAGAATGATTTAAATTGGCTTACACATGAAACAACACCTTCTCAGTTTTTCAGTTAATTGTTCACCAGGTGCTGTGGGTAAAAAGGAAACAGGGATGATTTATCTACTTTTGGAAAAACTGCTCATACAAGATAGTTGTGGACAAGATTTATGTTCTCACCTACTGTGGTTCAACTGAGGAATATCCCCAATGTACCAGAGAGAAGTAAGGAAGTTACTAAGACTCCGGCCACGTGCCAAAGCCCAGTGATGTCACTGGGGATTTTCCTGGGGACCGCAATGGGGGATGAATCAGGCCCTCCTTACATAAGGCTTCACAAAGGCTCACCATGCCTGGCAGGTCTCAGTAGGTATGAGCAAGCCTGAGAAGGGGAAAACACACCTCTCCGAACCGCCTTTGAGAGGGACTGAGAGCAGTTACTGGATGGGCAGCAGAGCAGAAACGTACTCCACAATTACTACTAAAGAGCTTTATGGCCCTCATCCTGCAGCATGCTGGTCATGATTTCTCTTCCAATATATTTCCAGTAACTGCAGAGTTGGAAAAGCATTATGTTTGCTCTTCAGATCAGAAATTCAGGCACAAGGACATCTGCAGTCAAGCTTTGACTACTGGTATTATAATTAGGAACAGGACTTGATTTTTAATACCGATTTAGAAAGAAAAACAACATTGATAGTAGAGACAATTGCATTGTGATGACTACTTGTACCCCAAATGGTGGTATCAGCTCTCCTCCCACCCAAACCAAGCAATTTGTAGATAAAAGATGTTATGAAGGTATAAACTGCACAGGCAATTTCTATTTCTATCTGGCATCCACATTTCTGTATTTTTATATTTGTGGCAACACTGGTTTTAATCATGGCTAACTAAATAAGCAAAACTATAATTGAAATCAATCAATTCATGTCTAAACACTCTCTTTCTGTTTGAAATCACGTTAGAACTGCTGATTTACTTCCTGAAGTTCAAGAACGTGTTTTCCCCACAAAACAACAATGTGAAACAGCACCTAATTACTGTGCAGGAATGAACCATTCAGGCATGTACACCACTGTTCTTACAGCATTTTCTCTGATGTGGGTTATGTTGTGTTTCATACATATCTCTGGCTATATCCTGGCATTCTGGTCACAATATTTTTTTAATGACCCAAGACTTTAAGTATGGATCCAAGCCCAGGTGAAGCCCAGGTGACAGCCTATTAATTTTAGTGTGGCTTAGATCAAGCCTCAAGAGCACAACAAGCTAAGAAGTCACCTCTCTACAATGGTGTGAGGCAACACCCTGCAGCAGCCCGACTGAAAACATGTTTGTAGTGCTGTGATTAAGGCACAGCTGGCTAACGATTTGTTTCTGATATTTCCATAGCCTTTGAAATAGCAGCTGGAAATAAAGGCATATTTATTCTACCTCAGTTAATATATGAAACCTGTTCATGGGCACTTACTGCCAATGATCTTAAAAGGCTTCACAACTGGGTGAAATTCCAGTTAGACATTTCTTTAAACTGAAATTATTCTGCTTGCCCAAAGATTTTTAAATTGTTGTCTGTAATTTAATGCTTTTTAACAGCAACTGAAAAAGTTTCTAAAGTCTGAGCTAGGTCCAGGGAAAAAGTCTGTTCACGCTCTTGGACATCTTTTTGCTTTAAGAAGTGCAGTAGTTCTGCTGAGAGCTTTGGCTATAACGTGATTGCTCATGAGCAGGGCTGTGCAGCAGGCTGCTTGGTTTCCCCAAGCTGGGCAATCAGTCCAGCCCTCAAGCAAGGAACTTTCTGTAATGAGTCCTGGGTCCAGCTCAATGTCCTCTGATAATACAGAGGCTGGCATCAACTTCTGCTCTTTTGATATCAAAATAAAAAGAAATGCAAAGACTTTTACCTGAATTTTATTTTAAAATTTGAACGTTTAAAAACCTCATTTCAACTAATTTTCGAAGTATCCACGTTATCTTCACACTTTATGCTGTCTGCACATTACATTCACAAAATGGACTAGCCATCATTTTTACCTTGCTGTAATCATTTTCTCTGTGCTTTCTCTACTTTAATCTAAATCCTTCATGCTGGGACACAGCTTCCTAACGATTAACACATCAGCCGTTTGAGGACTTTCAAACACTTACTTGATGTCTGGAGGTTAAGATGGGGCCACTCACAAGTGGCAAAGGGCCAAGGAGGCTTGTCTGGAAAGTACTCCAATTCTGCTGTCTGGGATTCCTCACGGAAATTGCCCAGGCTACTAACTCTGTTATTTCAGAAATGCACAACTTAAAATCTCAAGAGTTGGCTGTATTCATGACAGGTTAGGCAATGAATCAGAAATATAATTAGGACAGGGGCATACACCACAAACTACCAAGCCAGAAAAAATGCACTTCTTTTCCCCTAAGATAAACATAATAGAGTCTATGAGACAATACAATGTGCATTGATTTCTCCCTTCGGCCAGAACAAAAACACGTTCTGTGGGCAAGCATTCTCTTTGTGTATTGTGTTTGCATTGCACCTAACAGTAGGGATCATTACCGACCTTTATCACAATACAAATCAGAAGGCGACACATGTATCTACTTTACAAAAACTGGAAATGAGAGCCTTCAGAACATTCGGGTTCAACTTTAAACATTACAGGTCGTTTCTAAAGGTCCCTAATGCAAAAAGCCACATATGTGAAATCAGTATTGCTGTGAATATGCTAAAGAAATGTCTAAGGAAGCTAAATGTAAGAAAAAAACGGTATCAGTCTCCAGCAACAACATACTTCTGCAATGCTTGGCTTGTGATAAATTCCATAAGAAACATTCTCAGAAGTGAGAATGACAGCTGCTCCCAATGAACTGAGCTGTGACTCAGAAGGGCAAGATTTTGAAGGCAGATGGCAACGACCTGACTACACTGAAGTGAACACCCAAGTCCGACTCATTTCAATAGACCCGGTAAAAACCTCATCCAACTGCAATTGAAGTTCCCACATTGAAATTTGGCTGTGATATCAGGCTGGTTGTCACCTTGCACAAAGTCCTATAATTCTTCATGGCAAGAAGCATTCAAGACTTTGCCCTTTTTTATTTTTATTTTTTTTTGTTTCCCATTCTACCTAGTAACACAATGCCACGCAGTTCTCTCTTGCAAATCGACTCAGTATAGACCCAGAATACAGAGCATCACCTAGAATTAATGCCAGTTCCTGGAGCTCTGTATTTTCTCCTTGCCAAACTGCCATTACACTGCTAAGAAAGCTCAACCCTCTTTATTTTTTGAAGTAAGACAGGCTCGTTCCAACCAAACATAAACAAAAAACCCTGAAATAACAGGCAACCAAAGCGTTCCTGATATAACATACTCAAATTTAAACATATCAGGCTACATAATCAAGTACAGTCATGCTGTAGATTATGAGAAAGACTTGTGATCAGGAAAGAATACATATAATTGCTAACATGTAGGAAAATAACATGCTGCTATAAAGCAGGCAGGCATCTCTTTCAGTTTGTCTCTGTTGGCAGTATGAAAAAACCAAACACGGTTGCTTGTATCTGCATCCACGTTAAACAGCAATACTGTAATTGAAAACAGCAGAAAAAGCAGAAGAGGGGGAAGCTTCAGTATTTAGAGAAAAGATCTTTAAATCTTCTGTAAGTGCTCAGCTGAATGTCTCCACTGAAGATCTGCTGTCCTAACTGCATAGCTCCAGACAGATCTGATTGATTCACAAAGCCCTCACATGAGCTCACTGGTCTTGGTCTAACTGCTTGCAGGGAACACGTCCCCTTCAAATCAACTTTTCCATGGCCCTATTCACAAACACAAGTAGACATAATTATCAGTTTACCTTGAAGGAAATCTCAGAGTGAACACAGCAGGAGAGCTGTGATGCCACCTGTGAGGACGAGGATAGGCATACTTTGGGCGCACCATGGCATGCAAAGTCATGGGATGGGACTGACCCAGCTGTCATGTATGCCTAGATACAGAGCAGCAGCCCACCTGGCACCAAGAAGAGTTGCAAGGCTGCATAGCAGTAAGAGGTGAAAACAAAAGATGAGGTACTTGGCAGGGCCGCATGGAGAAACTTGTACAACACCCACATACAGCATATTGGGCTTGAAACACAATCATATTTGCCTGGACTTCAGGAATGTCATCAGAGATGCATTGCCTTAAAGCATGCAGTCTGGTCCTTGCTGTTCCTCAATGTCAGCATTATTTGACTGAAGTATCAAAATGCCCCAGAACAGAGTTTTAAGGCACTCTCAAAATTCACCACCCCTTTTCTGGGGTCCAGGTCACTGCAATACGTCATGTTCAAGGCAGATGAAAGCAGTGGAGCTCCCAGTACTACAAGAGCCATAACACTACCTGCCCTTCTGTATACATTGCCAGAGAAAGAGCAGAAGCCTACCATTACAATTACTACAAATCTTTAAATGTTTCCCTACTCCAAAGTAACCAACTGTGTATTCATATCATACTTTCAAACATGCTATACACTTTGTCTCGCTTTTGCTATGAAAATGATGGAATTGGGCTGAAAGTTGGAGGGGAGAAGGTAGGAAGTATCCACATGAACTATTACATTTGAATTCAGCTGTGACAGACAGGACTGCAAATGACTATAAATGTAGGAGAAAGGCCTGGGTTTAGTACTGAGTCAGTATTTATTGAGTCATTAATCCCACTTCCATATCCCTGTGGTCTTCTGGAAAACCACCAACCTGGCTTGGACCCAAGTGCTTAATTGAACATGAGCTCAAGGGAAGATATCCTAGGCTTATATTTTAATGACTGCCAAAAAACATAGCAAACTTTATCTTAAGCAGCAGCAGAATACTTTGCAAGATAAAAGGTATCGGTGCTTTTATGAGATGGTGATTGTCCTCATTTCCATTTCTTCACTGGGGAAACAGAGATAAAAGAAGGAGAAACAACTTTCCAAGCTCATGCATCAGAACCAGGGCTTTGCAAAGTCCAAATCACCCGGTTCAGAAACCCTGTGGCGTTAGACCTTTCCTGCATGAAATTGGCCAACATCAAGCCAAAGAAGAAATACAAAACCAGAATCCTGTGCCAAAAAATGAGCATGGTCAAACAGGCAGAGAAGACCTACCATTAACTAGTTGTGTAAACCCCGACCAACCAATTTACTCAATCTTGGTGTCCCAGTTCACTTATCTGTAAAATGGGGATATTGCTTTATTCTTGTTAAGGGCAGTCTGACAGAAGCAGCTTTATTGCTTTGTTTCTTTTCCTCATTTTACTCCTTCAAGCTACTCAACACTCCCGTAGTGTCCCCATTTCCTGTATGTGTCCATAGTATGCTTTTTGTCCCTTAGCAACAGCACGTCTTTCATTTACATAGCCCTTTTTACCTTCAACAATCCCACAGATCTCTGAGACACAACAGCTTCTGAGATGAAAGAACACAGTACTATGACAATGTGTAATTCCACCTCAATGGAGCAAATTATACAAGAAGAGAAGCTCTATCTAAGTGTGAGGGTTAAGAAATGCAAAATGGATTTTAAACTAATAGAGATTCTGGTGTGGATATAATGGTGGGACAGTTATTCTGACAAACAGCAAAAAGTGCTGTATGAAATAATAAACTATAAAAGAAACAATATATGAAAATTAAAAACAAACCCAAACATGTATATAAATATATACACTCCAGGTAAACAACGGCAACTCCAGAAACACTGAATCCTTTAGTACCATTAGGGGATTAGTACCATGAGGGGATTAGAAAGCTTAGGGAAAAGAGTTTAATATCACTTTCTCTATCATCTTGGAATTCCTTAGATGTCCCCAATTCAGATACTTCTGCAATAAAAACAGCTTCACTTGGAGTAACCAGTGGGAGTGCAGCTTAAGCTGAACAAAACTGCAGGCACTAGCTAGAGCCCCAACACCCTCTACAATACCCTCTTCCAAACCATTCCTTGTTGTTCACTGTCCTTCCTGAAATATGGTCTTTGAATCATGCCCAGTTCTCCAGATGTGGTCTGACTAAGCTCTTTGTACATGCCATAATGACCTCTCTTTATTTGTGTTCAATTCTTCTATTTATACATTCCATGATCTGTATGCTTGCCAAACACAAAGAGGATAGTAAACTTTTATCCTCTGTCACTCCCAGTTCCTTTTCTTAGGGAATATCTAGATAGAGCATCTGACCAAGACAGTGCTCCAGAATAACCCCCTTCCAGTACTTCCAGTATCAAGCAATTACTCTGGACAAGAAGGATGCCTTCTCCAGAGCAGAGCGCAGGGCGGATGTCGCTGCTCTAGAACTGGAGACGAAGCATCGCGCAGCCGCGAGCAGGGCACACAGCTGGGGCTCAGGCATGCCTCCCCAGGCAGGGCTGATGACAGGGGAGGCTATGGTGCTCCACCAGCCTGCAGATGTCGGCCTGCATGGCACCCCATAGCTCTTCCAGAATAATCTTTTGAAAGAGCTTACTCGACATGACCCCTGCCCATATATGTCTTTGTACCGGCGAGCCTTTGGCCTGACACAATCTACCCTCACTAGACCCTCCTGGCTGTAGTAAACATGCCATTAAAGTAAAATTTTAGAAACCGTGGTCACATAATAATAAACATCAAGACTACAAGTAAGCAGTTAATGACTTAAAATATCAGAGCTGCTTATTATATGTGCATTTTTAAAAAAGCCATAAGGAAATAGGAACTCAACATTAAGCAAACTACTGCTCCTAAAGGGCAGGTCTTTTTTTAACATGAGTGAAGGGCTGTCTCCATCATTTTTCAGCCACACAGGCCCTCTGACACACAGCTGAGCAGTTTTGATTTTTGCCAGGGTGAAATATGCATCTGTCACTCAACATAAGATCGAAATTTTATCCAAGTGAAACACAGCCCAGTCCTGAGACCATAAAGTTTGATCTCAAGAAGGCAAGGGTTTAGAGTCTCGCTAAGATGATCACATGCATACTGTGCTTGTAGGTGATAATGATTCAGGTTTTGAGTCATTGAGCAGACAACACAAAACTTAGGGTGGGTGCATCCTGGTAGTTTGCAATAAAACAGGCAGTAAAGTGCAGATTTCATACCTAGAGCTAATCTCCAATGCTGTCGTCAGCGCAGCTACAATAAACTACTGGTCACACCAGCATTAACCTGCATAAGCTTTGTCATTTCTACCCTAAATTTTTACCCATTTTTGCCCAACGTTAACTTTGGTGCTGACCAAAGTTTTTAGGACAAGTATAAGGACAAAACTCCACCACACAGATAACAATGTTTGTGTTTGACACATACCATTAGACAGGGTTTATTTTCTAGGAGTGTTTTGATAGTGCTAAATTTCTGATAGCACTAAAGACCAGCCGCAATTCTACCTCAGAATAGAAGCTATTCCTCTTTTAAATTTAATTCCCTCAAATAAACACTTGAGAGTATTTGGCAGTTTTTTCCCCACAGTACAGCAAATCATTCTCTTACTACTATTCATATTTTGCAGTTCACCGTTTCCTGACATCACAGCACCCTGGAGATCTTTTCAACAATGACCAATTGTTTTGAGAGGCTCAGAAGTGGACTTGAGGAATTCCACTTATTCACCAACTGATGAATTTTGTCCTCTATCTTTGCAGCACCTGAGACGATTTCCTCACATCATCTGTGGTACTGCAGGACCAACTCGTACCATCTACATTCACGCCTGGCTTTCTTCCATGCTGTATCCCACTTGCTCTGGCTTCTAGCACTTATTTTACTCTTTACTTTGCCACCTGCATTCTTCTTTCTTGCCCCTCCATCATCTCATCATCACCATGTTTGTAGTTTCCCCAAGATTCAGCTTCTCGAGGCTCAGCACCAAGTACAAACAAAAGTAGATACAATACCTATTTTTGAATGTACCCTTTGAGGGTAGAAACACCATAAGAATTTGGCAATATTTTTAAAGCCTGCAGGAATAAAAAAAAAGAAAAAAAATCTCCACTACAAGGCTCTGTCCTGTATCTCACATTGCGTAAATGCCAAATGCATTTCAAAGTCAGCCTAAGTCTCTTGGTTGTAGCCATTTATAGTTTGTATAAAAAGCATAACTTGTACACTTCCATTAGAGCCCTAAATATAACTTCCCCAAGCAAGTATTCACTTTTCAAACAGTACCGCTTTGAATTTTGTTTTCAAAAGAATGTTGTTGCCATTTTATTATTTATAGACATTTACATTAAGATCTAAATACTTGGTTAGGAAACCACTCAGATTAATGGATCCCTGGCATTGTTTTAAAATTCTAAATAGCTCTGAAGAAAAACAGGTTGCCTATATTTTTATTATACAACAGTATCTTTTTTGCATAAGCATAAATAGCAGCACTGTTTACAGTTCTCAGACTGAATGGGCGTGGTTCTTTGAAGGATCTTGAAACACTACCACATGGTTCCCACCCACCCCCCCTTTTTTTTTTAAATATGGCATCTGTGTAGAGGATGAAAATTAGAATCTCAATGTTCTGATGTTCTTAAACAGGGAAAATACATTTTGATATCTTTATTACACACCATATCTGTAACAGATTCAGCCATCTAAAAATTGATTTTGCTGACGTGCTATCTTCCTAAAGCTTTCTTGCACATGAGAATTCCAATTATGCCATTTCATAGCATACAATATCCCCCAAAGCCAAACTCAGTAACAGAGAGAATCAGGCCACTGCCAGCAATTCTTTTCTTAACACTTGGAATGTAACTGTCTGTAGAGGTGACCTCCTTCTGGTAAGATGATGAAAAAACAGGAAAAATTGCCTTATGGCAGTAGTGAAAGGGAAAGTATTTTTTAGAGCAAGACAGGTTCTCATTACTTAACAATACCACGCTCACAGAGGGACACTGACAGCGTCCCCAGAAGGAGTAACACCATGTAGCTCTCAGACTAAGCACACGTGCCAGAACAGCTTTGGCAAGAGCACAGTCAGCACTCCAAATACAGAAGCGGTTGTTCTCACAGACATTAAGCAAAAATAATATCGTGATTTCGTACCTCCAATTTCTATGAGAGAGAACCAAAATCATTTTCTTTAAACGTTATGGAACCCCTGCTGCTAGCTGCAAAATCAAGTGGCATTTCTTGAACTTTTGCCACAAGAGCAGCTCAGCTTCATCTGCATCACTGCTGGCAAATTCTGAGGGCTCCGTAGTGTAGGAAGCAACCTCTGGAGTGCCTACAAGCTTATCTGAGGCTGCTATCAGGCCCATTCTTCTAAATACTTTTCAAAAGCAGGAAAACCCAATTAATCTTTCAAGTAATCTTGAATTATACTGTGATAAAATAACTCACCCATGGTCACAGTCAGAAACTATTTGAGCAGCAGAACCACAACAACCTACTTACTAGAGATGACCTGAGGAAGGACACAAACCGGCTGCAACAAAAAAGCAGGCAGCTGTTATTGTTCTGCATAGCTCTCTCCCTTTTAGCACCCATCTCCGACAATGAACAAGCATGCTCCTAAATGCCTGTGGAAACATTCCTACAGCAGTATCTTGCACCCAGATGATGGGGAACCTTTTTTTTTTTTTTTTTTAAATAAATGATCATAGCATTAACTCTGTCTATAAAACTTCTGTACTCATCAGGCTATAAGACAAAACTGATATTTATTTTTTATTTTGTTGGTTCTCTGCTGAAGCCAGGCTATGTTGTTCTGCATTGCAATGCTCTCTCAGATGGCAACATGCAGCATCTTTACTGCTGTGTAGCAGAGACGCACAGCATGGAAGTACTTGAAAAGCAAAGGTCCATACCACATAAATAATCCCATACCACATAAGTAAGCACTTTTTGGATCCAGCTGTTTGTATGCAACCACTATATCCTAGTAACATTAATAGCTTTGACTGTTGCCAAGAAAAAATGTCTTAGCAGGCTTTTTAAATTTGTCGTGGAGGAAAGCAAAAGCTAGAACCATGGCAAATGCAGATCTGGGGAGGCTCAACTACTTAAGAATACGTTTTCCTCAAATGGCACTCTGTTCCTTTCACCAAATTAGTAAAGCAATGATTTGAGTAAGAGACTGTTCTGCTAAAACAGGACAAGCTGGTAAAAGCTAGAACTAGACTCCACTGCCATTCCATTTAGGGAATTTCAAAATGCAGATACGGAATAAGTAAAGGTCGGAATAGGAGAAAGGACACATCACTTGGACCTGAAACCCAGGTGCTCCACTGCATATGTGGAGTTGACATTTTACTTTAGACCCATCTTTTCCCAAAAATAAATACAAGAGTAATGGGTAAAGGAAAGGAGCACAAAGAAGACACAAAGATGCTGGGAACAGACACAAGGAAGAAGGGTAGTAGGAAAGGAACTGAGAAAAAACAAGCAAACCATTCCTTGATGGGGGAATCAGTGAAAGACTGGGAGAGCACTGGAAAACAGTTCAATAAGGAAGAGACACTGCTTTCTTAACATATATCTTGAAAATATTTTATTTTCCCTAGAAATTTTCAGGGTCCCGCACAACTTATAATGCTCTATATCCTTTAACCACCAAGGTCATTTGACTCCCATCCCCTCACCTCATTCGCTGAAAAGTGACATAATAAAGGGTGATCCAGCGGAGTTGGACTTGCTGCCTCTTAATACTGATGGAATCTGATACCCATTGTAGCTATCTGGGCAAAGTTTCCACACGTACCTCTTGTGGGCTAATTTCAAGATCACCTTAATAAGACACAAAGATAAAGGAATCCATTTTTGATACTGTGCTTTGAACCCTGAAGATACTTGGTTTTGTTTTGTCTTTGCTGTTTCACAGTTCTTCAGGGCAAAATAATCAGCCAAACACTAACAGAAAAATGCTACAATCTCCTTACTACCTATTTTCTTTGACATCCTCTTCACTGCCTAGTCTTACTAATAAATCACTGATTTACTGTTATGGCCCTCCAGGCCTGATCACTGCTGCTTCATCTCAGTGGGAGCCAAATGATGATTGAGATGCCAATATATTAGGCTGCCCAGATTCAAAGAAGGATAAGGAACAAAGCATTTGTGCAGAGCAAAGATAAATGAATATAAATCAAGTGCTGAGCCATTTTCTGTGATGGATTAGCACCTTTCTTTGACCTAATAAAGTCAAGAGGTCTCCATGCTGACAGCAACTAATGTGAAAATATCTGTGCTCTGCAAAGCCAGGAGGAATTCTGATCTCCTGCTCACTATTACTCTGTTTGTATTTTGCTGGGTGTCTCACTCAGGTGTAAGCATGCAATCTCCTTCATGTCACCTTGAGGAATGTCACTATGGTGTCTGTAGAGAAAGGTCCCTTCCATTCCCTCTTGGAGTTTCTCCCCATAATCCCATTTTCACCAGTAAACCAACAGTCACACTTAGTACTTACCTGGCCAAGGACTGGACAGAAAGGCTTTCTTCAGTGCCTGGAGACATTGCTAGAGTATAAAACTATACAAAGCCAGCAGCAAAAAACAGATGTTTGGATTAAATCTAGCAACTGCAGTTTTACCAAAAAGAGAAGACTGAGCAAAAAATTGGTACACACAACAATTCAGTGGGAGTCAAGTACAAACTGCTCAGTTTTGGCTATATGCAGTATCTACAACTGTATTATATAGTGTTTAAAAACCATTACTGCACTGACATGTAACAAAAGCTGCAGCTTTCGAGAACAGGAAATACATCAAAGTCCTGCAGCTATCGTAGCCTCTACTATTCTCATTTCCAAGATGCAAAAGTTGTCGATTACTTGTCCAAAATTGTCAAGAAAAGAAAAGAGCAATGTCTCTCCTGTGTTTGTGTTCACAACATGAGCCTCTGTGTTATGTCTCAGATGAGGTGCCTGGACACTTGAGTCAGTAAAAACAAGCTTTTTACCCCTCAGCTGTTCTCACAGCTAGCTCGGGATCTGCAGTGCAAACAAACAGCATGGGATACTCAAATCACAGCTCTCACATCAACCTACCCCAGAGGTGACTCGCATAACCTGCTATCTTTGTTCGGAGACTGAATCACCTTTCACCCCATCTAAAGAGCTGACCCGATGAAAGATCATTGTTATAACATGCTTCATGCCAGATTGCACCCATATGTCTCTGCTTTACCCATTCCATGCAGACTGACACAAATAAGAGGTAGCATCTTAAAGACACCTAGGACATTAAAAATGAGCTGAAGGCTTGGTACTCTCATTACCACCTACATTGTTTTAAACTTCCATTGAACTACCTCCAGTAATGGAGCTGCTGTGCTCCTGCCTCTCTCTCTTAACCCCGAGCTTTGTGTTCCTGGCGTCTACTTTAGTCAGAATTGGCATTTCTGCAGTTGTATCACAAGATGCTTCAGGAAACACGGGGATGTCTCTCTTCCTTGTTATCCCCTCTCTCTCAGTAGGCTTAGCTTTAGTCACATCAATTCCCTAAATCAGCATAAGCACTGTATAAACACACAAATGCCAGTGCAGGCATAATAGAGGCAGTGGGAACACGTTTGGGAACGAAAGGGGATGGGCAAGACTGCAGCAACCCCAATTTGGTTCACCTTAAGCTGCCGTGAAACCACACCCTTATATTGCTACCATATTTTGCAGAAATAATACAAACTGCCAAAATACAGAGAATCATAAATTAAGTAGGATCCTTTAAAGGTATCTCTTTTGCTTTTAGAAAAAAATAAGAAGAAAAGAGATGTACTTTTAGAAATTAGTAGAAAACTTATGCATAGTTTTGGCATTCTGAGACAAACTGAATTTGCCAAGTGCAAGAAGTTGTTTATAAGAAAAGAAACAGAGAACTGGAAATGGTTCCAGAAAATTTATTATGATCCACCTGACTGTAGCCAAAATATTACATCAGCCTAGATAGCCTGAGAACTGGAACAATATTACTCTCAAATTAGCAAGTTGCTTGGTACAACATGCAGGGAGAAATGGTTTTGCAGGAGGTCTGGGTTCTCTCCCTAGCTCTACTAGGTACCATGGCAAGTCTGCCTCTTAACTTATTATCCATAACCAGCAAAAAAGACATTTTTTCTCTTTACTCCCCAGTTGTTTATTTATTTATTTATTTTTAAAGTCTTAAAATACTCAGGACAGTTAGCATATCTTGCTACCACTTCCAGAATTTGCAGTGCTTACCCCAGTCAGGGTTCCCAGTTGAACCCGCAGTCACTAGTTGTTACCCCACTACTTGTAGGGTGCATATAAACATGCATTCAGAGGTGAGCTTTCTCGATTTATGCTCGAAGATGGATGAATACAAGGTAGCTCCAATCCAAAAGCTATATAGCCATTTTAGCATGGTGTTGATGACAAGTTGGACTTGAGTAGTGCCAGTGTGCCAAGGAATTCTACATGTGGTGCTGTGTTTAAAAAAGGAAAACACAACATAACACATGCAAAAAAGCCAGTTGATGCTTGAATATTTTAAGGATCATAATTAGAGAACACTTCCTCAATATTCAGAAAATTTCACTCCAAAACAAAATACTGTGCTGAACTAGTTACAGTATGACAGCTCACCTAGTAATGTTCTTCCTCTATCAACGCAAACAAAGTATGCATGTTCCTGACTTCAGCTACAGGGTGATTTCTCTCATTTAGCACAACTGATAAATTACCTATTTTATGAGAGTCTAAGCTGCCAAGAATCATAAACTCTCTGATGGAGCTGGCATGACACCGTTAATTCTAAAGCACCTTTACAGATGCCTTTTACCCTGAAGTATCTAAAAGAACTTTCTTACACATTAAACAAGGTAGTTCATAGGCAGTGCTTCTTGGAAAAAGGAAATACAGTCACTGCTGAAGTGAAAAGGAAAAAAAAACAGTAGCTGCCCACACACAGCAACGATGTCCTACCAATTAAGAAAGGAAAACTGCTATCCTGCGGGCATACAAACTGTTCTGCCACCCTTAAGAACTGATCCGGGGAATGCTGAAAAATCAGGGCTGACTAATGTATTTGGCAAGCCCAAAACATACCCTAGTGTCACAGGTCATTAAAGCCCTAGCTCTGTTCAGGACCCTTCCTCTCTCCTTCCCCACTAAGATGGTCAGAGAGAGATGGGAAGTATGGAAGAGTCTACACTCAGCGGCCACAGTACTTGTGCTGGGCCAGCCAGCATAGCTACTGACAAGACAGGCTTGGCTGCCACATGTAGTCCAACACCACCAAAGTGTGTTGATGATGCTCTGAGGATCTTACTGTTGGCCTAAAATGCTTGGGAGAGAGCAATCGCTTTAGATGCTCCTCAGTTAAGCAGATGTTCCTGTAGTGCTTCAGGCACCGAGGACACAATTTGAAGCATATTCTTGTACCATCATTTTCAAATGAAAGTCAAAACTTTCATGTAATTGTGCAGGCACAGGATTTACAACTGAGCTGTCATGCTTGTCTCCTCAGCAGACATGGCCAGACTGAGTCACAATTGCTACAGATTTTGACATAACCCACAGGCTACTTTTTTTTGAATTATTAATTTATTTTACTAATATGGTGAATTTGCATGCCACATTCTCAGAGGTCCAATTGTTTGGCTCGTGTCACTTGTTTTCTGAAAGATTAAATTTTAATGATTCATCCTGATACAGCTTAACATGAACAGTATCTTTCCAACTGCTTTAACTCACTTGTGACACATGTAGTTCACAGTTTTCTTCACTTCCTGGTCTAAACTATTCTGTAAACTTGCTCCTGTGTGCTTTTTAACAGCTGCTGTATTCAGCCCTGAAGGCTGGTACTACAGGGTAGTTAGGGAAAGACGTACCTTTCACATTACTCACATAGATGTGTTGGTCATCTTAAAATGTGTTGCAATACTTGGGTAAAAGCTGCAGAAGTACAAACATTATTGTTACATCATAGAAAAAAAAAATCTGCAATTGAGGAAAAGGAGGTAGGAAATTCTCTGCTCACACAACAGGTAGTTTTTGTTCCCTAGTACAATGCAAGTGTCAGAACACAGGAATACCGGTTACCATGAAACTTACTGACACCCTCTCTGCAAGTTATCTTTCCTCAAGATTTTTATTCTTTCTATTTAATAATGTGTTACCTCTTCAGAAAGATTTTCAGCCAAACGTAAAAGGGATTTTTTGATAGACTTTTTCTACCTTCCCCATCTCTCCCAACCCCCTAACACACTGGAGCGTTCTGATGAAAGACGACCTGAAATAAGGTTCAGCTTCTGAAGATTCAGTTCTTACAAGGGTGAATCCTCTTAAACAGCTCCAGTAATCTCCCATTAATCTCCCACCAGAGCTGACATTCCGGAAAAAAACATAATCACCTCTTAATCCTTTTGAGCCAGGGTAAGTTCCAGGATACAAAGCTGAAACAAAAAGCATTTAATATCTAAGCTTACTTTTTCATTAAATCATTATAAATCTGCCCAGGATGAAGAGGCTCCCTCCAAGTTATCAGCAAGTTTCCTCTCCGTCAGATACCTCCATGAATACCAATGGCATCTCCAGATAGAAAAATACAACTCATAAGCACGTGTGACAGAAAGTTTCAGCCAGACTTACAGAAGTTGTTGGGCCTTCACTGATTTCCGTTAAGTGATCTCATGCACTGACTTGAGTAAGAACTGTTCCATCAACTCAAAGAGTCTGTCTCTTACAAGCTTGATCACATCAGTCCTAAATCATACCATAGTTCATACTGCATATATATTTGATCTATATAGTATATAAATCTTATAAGCAAATAGCAAGTGAAAAGCAGAACGCATGAAATTTTACTGACCAAACAGGTCATCTATCTCAAAGAGGCTACAGTTTTTTTTACTTAGTCTTTTTGATTTCTGCCGCCAAACGCCTTCTCCATAAATAAAAGTCGAGTGCATTTGTTGCATCAGGTTATATTCCCAATTTTGCCTATTGTATTTTATTATGAAAGGAAGTGCACTTTAGATATATTAGTATTTCCATTCTCCCCACCAAGCATTTAGAAGGAAAATGTGTTTTTGCCTACACCTGCACACTGCCTAAAACCTGAGAACTGGATCTTTGTATTGCAGCTGGAGAAATGGAGTAACAGGCATCAAAGACCTTACCCAGTATCACTCCTCAGAACTGTGGCAGAGCAGGAAACGCAGTGCTCTGGAAGTCAGAAGTGCTCCATGGAAGAGGGTGGGAGAACAGGAGGGGTTATCCAACCGTTCCTTTCCTGCTTTGGAGTATTAGTTACTGGAGTAGTTACACAGGACACCTATGCAGTCTCCAAGTAAAACACATCTCCACAAAGCAGTGTTATGCAACATACTACATTGTACCTGGTTTACAGCCTGAAAGATCAAGGCATTTCTATGTGGATGTAGTTTATTCCGTATTTACAGCTGAGAGGCACAAAAAAAAAAAAAATCATTCAAAGCCCAAGTTTACTTCAGCATTATTTTGGTTACCCTCTGGCTTACTTTCTTTACGTTCACTTTCTCCTAAGGGATAGTGCACAACCTGCATCACTATAAAAAAAGGAATGAAAGAGTCTAGAAGGAACTGAAACGCAAAGTATGCCATTTCTCCTATTCTCTCCCTTTATGAAAGGAGCGTCACTGTTTTGCTTCATTGCTTCTGTGCACCGGACTAACAGCTTCCAAAATTTTTCCACAACAGTATCCAAATCCAGCACAGTACTCTGGATGATTTTTCCAGTGCACACATATTCCCCCAGCTGACTTCTTTCATTTCCAAGTTATTGTACCATTAGAATGACAACATGAGATTTATTAGATCGTAGATGTATCTTAAATAACCCAGAGAGGCGCTGACATTCCCTGCTCTCAATGGGGCCTATGCAAACCCCTCTCTCCTGCTGGAAGGGCAAGCTGAGATCAGATTGATGTGGAGTTTTTCCAGCAGGGGATGATTAAAAATAAAAATCTGGGAGAGGGTAGATATTTTGAAGAAAAACTTCTCTATTCTCAAAAGAACAGGAAAACTATTTTGAAGTAGCATTATAAACCATACGGCTATGCTGAAACAGAGGTTATAGTGGGAAAAGACTTAGTAGGCTACAAAGGCAACAGTAGGCTTAGTACATAGCTCATGGGACACAGCAGCAGAAATACTGAATTTATTCCAGTCTGCCACTAAATCATGTGACTAAGGCATTTCCCTCAGTTTTCTCATCTGTTAAACAGTTAACAATACTGCTTCCCACTTATGAGGCCTCAGAGATGCCTGGAAAATGCTCTGAGAGGCAGAGGAAGGAAGCAGTATGGCAGACAAAAGCTCTCAGATCAGTCTTCACAGAGGCGAGATCCCATTGTTGTGAACACTGAATTCATGACCCACTGAGACGAAAGGCCAACTGTTAGTTCACTGCTTTATATAAAACATAGTAGTATATATCAGCCTCAAAGCACGGCTACCTCATAACTCCTTTTTTTCCCCAAAAAGTATTTTTAGAAAAAAATAACTCAAAACAGCAAGAAGACCTTCAGCAAACAGATACAGTCATGACAGACCGCAGCTTTTTCAATGGAAGTATTAGACCGAAAAGCAAGCAGTTTATTGTCTCTTCACTACAAGGTAGGTATTGCTAGAATTGCAGATTTCTGGTATTCACAACTGCAACCTTAATTCCCAACCTGGGCAGACCACAAGGCTGAGCAAGGGAACCTCCTGTCCAAATCCACCATGTGGGTACAGGTGTTGAACACTGTCTCTGCACTTCTGGCAACATTTATGTCCTGGTGAAAGTGCAATCTTTTCATATTGATAGAAAAAATTTCTAAAACCAAATATTTGACAAAGAAGCTGTTTTACAACAAGTTACAATATAAGGTTAAAACCTCTCCATGCTCTCCTGGCCTTTAGAAAGCTGACAGGAGATGACAGGCAAGCCTGGGCATGTAGTGGGACCAGGCAAACCACTGGTAATGTCACCAGTTACACACATAGGAAGTTCTCCTCATTGCCAGGGTGTGACTTGAGGAAAAAAATCTGTTGTGGTTAGACCAGAAGACACAGCTTCTCCAGCCATCTTCACTTTGTGCTTTGTACAAAGCTTCACTTTGTCTGAAACTTCAAGTCTTGCAGCAGCAGATCAGCGCAGGGCTGGGTTTGCCACGAGGTAAGCTACAGAAGGATATTGTTCCAGACAGAAACGGGGAGTTAGACTTCTCAGACGATATCCCCAGCAGGGTCTTCAGTTCAGAGGGACTTTGAGGGAGACATTTTACTCCACTCCTCCTTTCCCCACCTATGAACTGGGGAATAATATGGACATTTTTATTAAATATTCACATTTTCACAGGTATCTAATATGGGAGGATACACTGTACATTTCGACTCATTTCTGCAGCACAACTTCTGACCAAAGACTTTTTCTGTTTCATATTTATACTGCTTTTGAGCACCAGATGAGTCTGGTTAAATAGGGAAAGGAAAATGAGTGCCCTGGAAGGAGGGCCACGGGTGGATTAAGGAAGAGTCCCAGCGTGTCCCACAGGAGAGCAGGTTCCTGCGGGTACGCAGACGGCAGAGGCTCCGGAGAGGATCGTTCACCATAATTCTGCAATGAGTAATGAAGCCACGTGGCTTCCAGCCAGGAGCATGTGATCCATTTAACTTCTTAGCAGAGGAAGAGGCCTTTCCCCACCACTGCCTGACTGGACTGCATCAACAGATACTCAGACAGTTGAGCTACGCTCAGGTGCTCCACTGTCACCTCTTTCATGGAGCCAATCCATAGCGAAACTGCACAGTGCCACTCACTTATCATTCTACACATTGCTTTGTTCATGACCTAGGTTGTCATCTTTAAATGCAAGTTATTTCCTTCCTTGCAGCCTTCCACATTCCCTGCCTGGTCCTGAGCAACTTCAGCTTCAGCTGATGGCAATGACATCACCCAGCTGGGACCAGTGGATCTGTCCGCTTGGGGGTCTCTGGCACAGCAAGTCTGAATTGCATCCAACTTTGTGACAGGCAGAGTCCTCCTTTCTTTTATAATAGTGAAAATAAAATGGACTGTTTCGTCATGTAGGAGAGACTGATTTTTATTTATTTTTTTATTCCAAACCCATTCCTTCCAAAAATAAAAGGCAAGTAAATGGTCAGTTCAGCTTCTCTGCTGCCTTTCACAAGGCCATGACTAAGGGTTGGCAGGCTCACAGCCAGACTGTGAAATGGATGAATTTCCCCTCCCCACTCTTTTAAAAAGCACAGCATCTTGGCTCACCCTAATGCCTCTAATCTCTTTTCAACATTCATACATTCCCCCATCCAACTAGAGAGCAATTGCTGCTGTTTCATAGTCTTTTTTTTTTTTTAAATAAACATTCCTTGTTCATTTTGTTATTCAGCATCATCTGTTTGATTCTGCACGATGGAAGCAGAGTGATTTTGGAACACCCATAAATCACACCACATAAAATAGTCTGAAATAACTTTTTCTTATTATTAATTTGTTTTACAGCCTATCATTGCAAATAGCTTAGCCTGCCACGTATAAAGTCTGGATTGCTATCTGTAAAAGAACAGAAGAAAAAAGAAAAATAAAGAACATGAACTAGCTGTAGCTCGTACCACTGGAAGCAGGAGGTGAGGGAGTGGCAAGGAGACAGTCCTTGCTGTCACTTTCACACTTGCAATGCTCCAAAATAATAGTAATATTTTAAAGATCATGTGCCATACTACAGCATGAAGAGAGCGATTCTACGTCAAATTAGACAAAAACAACAACAACAACACAGCTATTTATGAAATTGTAACACTGACCTTCTGCAGCTTTACACAATTACTGGTTTTTCTGTCATAGCAAACATTTAGGAGAAGAGATGTTAAACTTCCTCTGTTTGGCACAAGGAATGCCAATCTCTCTCTCCTGATGCCTTACTTTGGAGGCTTTGCTTTTAACCTGTCACTTTCCCAAGATGTCATACACCAGCAGTGCACGCATCACAGCAAAACATTCCACTTGATACCACTCTGAATTCAAAACAATTTTACATCAGCTTCACTGGACTATCTCCTGCTACACACTGATCAAGTAAAGCCAAATCACGTTCTCACACAGTCTTTCACCAAGTAAGCCATATGGGGTTGGCATGGTTCTGATCTACATATATGGAAACTAGAAGTGAAACTGTTTCTTGGAGATCTGCTACATCTTCTGAAAAACAAACCCCAAGATGAGAGTAGTTCTCTTCAAGTCCCTTAAGGCAACAAAAGCCTACCTGGGAGTCTGTTGGTAATACCGAATTAGAAGGTTAAAATAAAGTATTACAGTTACAAAAGAATTGGGGAAAAAAGTCCTATTGAAAAAGTGCTTGCTGTATTTTGCTAAATAGATTGCATCAAACTGAAGCCTCATGGAAAGGGGAGGGAAAGTGTTTCACACTCTTAATTCTTTTCCAGTTTCTGTGGTTTACCAGTCACATTTTTCTGCTTAACGCTTAGCTTCTCTGCTCTTCTGCTTGGAGACAGAGCCTTGCAAACATTAAAAGGGTCTACGCAGAGTTTCATTTTAAATAACAAAACCATAAAATTCCAATGGGAGTTCATGTTAGGCCAATATTAAGGCCAGTATATCTGCACTTGAGCCCTGTCCTGAAGTCTATTACCAGAGCTCTAAGTCTGGATCTCTTCACAGGTGCCAGCTCTCTGGTTGAAGAGGCAGATGATAACCCATCCTCGGCATGCTGCTCACTTCTGTGAGGCATCCTTCTCTTCACCAAGGGTTTGGTTTGGTTTCTTTACGTTTGACACTCCATGTAAAATCAGACATGAAGGTTAGCCAGCAGCTGCAAGACCCTTGGACATCTGACAAATGACACTGGCTGTACCCAGAGCCCCTCCAATAACAGACTCACAGTCCATGGCCAGGTGACTCATGCCAGTTGCACCAATACCATTTCCAGGGCTATGGCTTCAGCTTAAAGTTGCCCTAAATGATGGCCAGCTGGCTCACTGAAGATAAGAAGCAGGATCCCATCTGACAAGAGGGCAATATACACAAACCCAAGCCCCAGGATAACAGGGCTTGGCAGGCAATATTTGATTTCCATGGGACACTACACTTCCCTGCTGCACAGGAATGACTGAGGATAAAACCATTAAGCTTGGATACCAGAGTAGCGTTGGCTGTTTAAATGAACAGTCGGACTATGTTACTAACTTAACATCAGCCTGCTTAGCGCTGCAGTGCCAGCGTGTTTGCTTTTGAAGCACTGGAAGGAGGGACAGCATCTTTTGCACAAGTTTCATAGATGAGATTGCAGCGAGGTAGAGAACACAAATCCAGTCATTAATGCAAGCTTTAAGAGCAGTAGCAGCTGAGGGAGAGAGGGGATATAGCGTAATCAGATCCCAGCTTAGGAAGGAAAGACAAGGCTGTGCTCTGTATGTGCATGCACATGAAGGAAGAGAGGAAGGAAAGCCAGAAAACCTTGTCATAGCTGACCACACTTGCTTTCCACAACAGAGGTTTGCAGCCACTCTTTTCACTACAAAAGAAAAAAATAAATATAAGCAAAGTAGAGGATTTATGTGAGCTCTGTGGGCGTGGGAGCAGGACACTTGACATCAGCCAGTATCACAGCAAGCCTGTGAATCATATGGTAATCAAATGAGAAGTTCCTGCCCAAACAATACACACAGTGTTAGACTACAGGTCTTGTAGGCAAGAGCTCTGAGATCACAGACTGAGAACCAGAAAAAGCCCATAGTAGTGGCAGAATGGAAGCCCCTAACAGCCACATTTAACAGCGAAAAATGAAGGACATCCGGGGCTCTGTAGTGGTTACATTTTATCTATCCCTGAGAACCAGAAGAACCTCAAATCTACAGAGAAATCTTTCACTCCTGTTTCACCCCACAACCTCGCTGCTGAAAACTGGCCCCAGAACTTATACATAATAAATCAAAAAGATTCAAAGATCTTCTTAGAAACTTTTGAGTGCCACCAAACAGTTATTTATTACATTAAGTAAAACCCCAAACACCCTACCTAGGATCCTTGGAATCCAGCTCTTACCAAGATCATGGCCAACCAGGGCCATGTACTCACGAGAAAGACAAAGGCCTGGATGTCACCTCAAAATAATCCCACAACTCAGGTAACAGAAAAGTAGTAACGCTCAACAAAATGCAAGGAATATGCAAACTTATACAGTAAATGCCAGAGCAGAAGATTAAAATAAATCACAGCTGAAGCAAATCTAGTGAAAACCACAAGTATAATAAAAAACAGACAGAAAAAACACAACATAGCTGGGTCACCAGCTACGAGCTTTCTCTATAGCGTTTGTTTTTCTCTGATAATGTTTCCAGTAAGTCCCAGAAAATAAATCTCATTGTGGAACCTATAAGAACAGCCCAGAGTTACAGAAGTGCATACATGCACAGATATATGAGACACAGAAGCAGGCTTTAGGAAACAACACAGTCTGTGATTTCTACAAACCAGTGTAGTTGCACAGTCTTCTCTGAAATAACATCTGTATGCACTGAGGGGAGGCAGAAAGGAAATATGCTCCTTAAAAACATGCTCCACTTCTTTTTACAAGCAAAACCACATACATACTCTACCACTGTTAGTCCATACTATAAGGCTAGTGTGATCAGCAGCCGCCCCTGGGGCTCTCTTATTTGAGCATTCAGGAGTCATGGGAGACCTACAGGAAAGGCCATGTCCAGAAGCTACAAAAGCAAACAAATCCCAAATTGTTATGTTCTTTGCAGCAGTCCTGTGAGAGGTTGCAGCACAAGCGGGAGTTGGATTCAAGGTACTGACCACACTTCTGCAGTACAAGCACTGGCAAAATTAAGCGGCATACACCCGCCAGGGGCACACCTGGGGAAAAGAGCAAGACTAATTTCTACTGACAACAACTAGTTAAGAGTTGTTCTGCCCAAATAAGCAGCTGGAATTCCGCTTTTCTGTATATGCAGCACCCCTTCTCCTCTCCTTAGGCCATCTCCATCCTCCTTTACTCATTTCCTCTTCTGTGGTTGTCATAGATGAGTGTCAGAACTCATCTGACACTGAAAGCTCTTTGGGAGAGAAAATGCATTGCCTTGCACTGGGGGTCTTGATACAGAGCAACAGTGTCCTGAAGTGAGCTTCGGATTTGGTGGAGAGCTTATGATGAGCTGGTCCTGCTCACAATGCATAACAGTTCATTTTTTAACCAGGCGCTGCCATGCTTAGCTAAACCACCAATGGCCCCTTCTGCACTGAAACAAAAGAGCACACTGTGCTATTAGACTTTCTGCGTAAACTGTCCAAAATGGAACCACAGACATATTTAAGCAGCCTATTAATTGCACTGAATTGACACGTTTAAGACAGCCCACTGCAACAACAGGACTACCCCAACAGCAACGCTGAGAAAAGAAGACTCTCATATTTAACGCAGGAATAAGAGACCTGTTTCTCCTCTTGAGTACACCAGTACGCCATGATGCCATTGACTCATGCAACTTGTTTACCAACATCAGTATGAGCAAAAAGAGACTACAACTTGCACACTATTCTGGCAGATGAAAGGCTTTGCAAAAAAGCACAGACAGTAGTTGCACTATGCGGTGCATTCCACTACCTGCAAGCATGCTTATTAAATCCTTGGCAGACTCCGCATATCTTACCTTAAAGAACCAAAAATACTAATGCACAATGCAGCCTGGTAATTAACTCCGGCCAGAAAAAATAAGGGTAAGCTAAAGATGGACTCTTCTTGCCTCAAAACTGGAGAATCCCCCTAACTCACCATTAAGTGGGGCAGGGCGAAGGCGTACCGATACACCTATCCATCTTTCGTGCATTGGGCATTCAGCCAGTACCACACTTCCAGGCCAGCTAAGTGGCAGATTAACACATCAGACTTTCTTTCGATGGCCTATATTCCTCTCTGCCTCACTTACATGTCACAACACAGGAAAACCCTTGTGAAACCAAGTGAATTTCCCAGTAAACCATTTGCTCCTCCTCTTGAAGAGACTGAGAGTCTGGGTTGTATTGGCATGAGGAAATGGTGAGAGGCTTGCAAAGTAAGCCTTGCATAACCTCAGTGACATCAAAGGCTTGCCAGGGTTTTAAATCAGATCAAAGTTTGACTATGCAGCATTTGCAGTAAAACCAATCAAAACTAAGATATCCTTAGAAGCAATTTATGATTCATACTCAAATTTTAACCAAGAACTTTTCTTTACAATTCCTATGTCTTTATTTTTGATAAAGTAGAACAGTTTAAGGTAAGATTATTCCTATTTAGTAAATCAAGCTATAGGTCTTCCAAAGGAACCACTCAAAATGTCTGAGCCCATGCAGAGAACACCAGAATATTAAACATCTGACTGATGTTCAGTTAAGCATTTCTGTAGAGAATTAAGAATAGATAAGAAGGATACAAAGAAAGAGGATAAAATGTGATCAGCAGAGAGGGGAAAAACCCCTCTATTACTTGCTAATTTTTTTGAGAGGCAAATAACTGACCTGAAAGAAAACACACATACCTGCTTACTGCATTACATTTTGCATCATGAATAATACATACACCTCCCCTCTGTATTGAAAATAAAACTCTCACTTGAGCTTTCATGGTTACTGTGCATCTGGAGAGTCTCAAGATTAAACGACATCCTTAGGTTACAACTGGGAAACACGCACAGCTACGTAGCTCATAAGTGAAAGTTTTACATTTTAGCTGTTTCCCAATTCAAGAAAAGCTTGGGTTGTATCTACAAGACATCCACTGTCTGCAGAGGGACAGGTCAAAGCAAGGAGAGGTCACACTCTTGAGAGCCAACCTAATCCAAACATCTTGACAGCCCCCAACCTCCAAATTTATAGTGCCACAGTTTAGGGACAAAGCTCCCATATCCAAGATATGTCACTTGCTGCTCATGTGAAGGAATCACATTGCATCAGCAGACTGCGTCTCACTGCCAACTACGTGCATAGGAATCTGGCATGAACTCGTAGCTGAAAGGAACATCCAGTGGCAGCAGGAATGAGAATGCTGTCCCCTGGTTTTCCAGTCTATACTGAGGGTGAACCTGCAGAGGAACCCCTAACTCCCTGCCACACTCCAGCCAAAGGACAGGTGGTGTGCCACATCCATAGCACCCACTTCTTGCTGACACTAAGATTACCCTCAGCCAGTCTCCACAAAGCATGCACTGAAAATTACTTTTACACATACACTGTAAATTTAAGATATATTATTGTGAAACAGAGGTATACGTACTTCACAGTAGCAGAAGAGACTGACATCACTTAAGCTTAGGATTAAAAGCACAGTTTAGTTGGGGTCACTTTTTGCACAGACAGGAGTTCATAAGTGCCTTTGTTCCTTAGTCAGCTAGGTAAGACAAATTTACTCAGATGGAACAGATATATGAACAGCAAGAAGGATTAATTACCACATAATTAATTAATGGAAAAAGTCTGGATGAAATGATAAACCAGTGGAAAGAGATCCCTCGTAAACAGATCCATTCATTACCATTAACACACGCAGACAGCATTACTCTCTCTCTCTGCCATATAAAGTTATAATTAATTATGCAGTACAGCCATTGACACCTGAGATCTATTCAATATCAGCTGTACTCTTAAAAAACCAAGCTCTTTGACAAGAGAGAACTTTGTGGATATCTGATACCGTCTCAACATCTGTTACCTTGGCACAGTATCTGCTTAACATAGCAACAACCTCACATGGCAAGTTCCAGATGCAGGAAAAAAAAGGAGGGGGGGGTAGTGTACTTAATCTCAAAGTCATGCACTTCATATCTATCACATCCATTTTATGGATAAATACAATGAAGCACAAGAAGCACACTGACTCTTGGCAAACCATTTACCATGCCCTATTCTTAACACAAGCTTCCTTTTTGGACTGCAAAGTCCTGGAGTTTGTCAGACAAATGTGAGTAGGCTATGCTGCACGTCACTGACAACAGACACTTTCTCTCTTCAGTGGAAGATAAAACTTTCACCTCGGAGAGTCCCAGAAAGGAATAATAAAAGGGCTGCAAGATTAAATCAACCCAAATTGATAATGAACTCCAGGTTTGTTTTGAATTGAGCTCACTCTTCAATTGTATCCTTTGCACTAAATGACTCAGGGGATTGGTTTGGAATCAGGAATGTTTTGAATTACTATGTTCTGGATTTCATTACTCCCCTCTGGGCAAGTGGATGCATTTGAGAGCCTGAAACTTCATTTGCAGAAATCCTGCTATAGCTGGAAAAGCAGGAATTAAAGCAACCAGGACAGAATACGTGATGATGCCTCTGAGTCAGCATTCAAATTCCTGTCCCATTCCAACATTCACCAAGTCTGGAATGGGTGGGTGGGGAGGGGTGGCGAGAGGGAAAAGAGGCTTTCCTTACAGTACCAGCAGCACACAACCATGTGTGTGGTATGGGAAATAGTCTTGGTTCTCTGCTTTTCACAAACTTCACCCCCCACCCCACCCCCCCAGGCACATGAAGAAGCTCATTGTACAATACTTACAATTCTGTTCCTGTTCCTGGTTTACTCTGTTTCTCACCTTCCTACCAGCTGGTGGCTGTAACTGCTATCTCATCTAGAACTAGGGAGAGGTCAGTGTTTTCCCTTTTGACAGGAGACTTGTTGCTGCAAGTCTAATATATTTAACATTCTTTCTAACTGGTTCGTTTACTAACACACAATAATTAGCTTCCAGAAACAATTGGTGTAGCTCAAAGGACTTGCTCACCCAGATTTGTAACCAAAGTTTTTTTATTATTATTTTGGTTTTTTTGTAACCAAAGGAGGAAAAGAAAAAAAGAAAAACATGTCAAGACAAGACTTGAACCAAAGCTTCAGCCAGCTCCTGTGCAGTGCTGAAACCCAAGGTGATAACCACACAATGAAGGAATGCACAGAAGCAGAAAGCTAAATTCTGCAGTGTAAGTAGACTTCCAACTTGATTGCAGTTATCTGGAAGATGTATTTCTACTCTTTATAGACATTGTTTCTCATGTCTCACTGCCAACAATAGTTGTAGAGCTGTTATAGGCAACTCATGTACAAGATGAGAACAAAAACTAACGGAGATACTGACTGCACTCGTACCATACATTAACATAATTTGATTTAAAAGGCAACTATTAGTCCTCTTATTTCTACAGCAACCTGCCTTCCCATGAATTAGTCAGGGGACAGCACTTAAATCACAACTTTATGCTTCTTAAGGAGTTAAATATGGTATACACGCGTCTATTTATTTTAAGACAGAAAAAAGAAATACCTATGGGGGGGGCGGGGGGAACAGAAAGAATATTCTCAGTTGTTCAAAGGCACAGCTGGGAAAATAAGATGACGAGATGGCCCCAGGTAGTGGTTTGCACAGTAGAAGACTGAAGCACTAAAACAAGAACTCCAATAGCTGACTGAGATCACCATCAGGGCAGGTTCAGTGAAGACATTTCAAAAAGTACAAGTGAGAACAGCCCTTGTCTCGTTACAACAGGCAAGCGCTGATTGTTGATAGACAGAAGTTTGACTTTGAAGACAAAAGTGGAGATGATATTGGAGTTCAAAGAACAAATTAAGAAGCAAAATATCTTGGTTCTGGTTTTAGTTCTATCACAGGCCTTCTCCAACACCTCAGACAGAGTTTCAACTCCCACGCAATCACTAATTGCTGAATTTTCTAAACTCCTTCTATACAGCATCTCGCATTGCAAGCAGTAAATGGCTGTTATGAACCAAGAAATTCAATATCTAGCTTTGTCTATATCCTCATGCTTTCATTTGTAAAGTAGGGGCAATAAACATCTTACTACTATACAGCATTGAAGTGCTTTGAGATCGTCCCTCATAATGAAAACCGTAGGAAAACTACACTTACTATGATCTGATATAATCACTATATGGACAGCACAATAGACTGACAACTCCTTTACAGATTTTTTTTTTTTTTGCCTTACAACTGAAGTAGCTGATGACTAGCTTAGAGAATGCAGAAATGCTACCGTACTCCTTGGAGTATTCCCTCCTGCATCTCTTTCCCCACCCCCAGACATATGTTAGTAGTTAGAAGCAGCTTGCTGAAGCTCTAAGTTTGACTAAAGGGGGAAAAAAAAGAAAAAATCTGTGTTCAAAACATGACAGAATACCTAAAAAGATACCACCACCCCTGCCCCTTCTCTCTACCTACTTGTTGCCTCCACATAAGGTTTTTAGTTGAGGCCAAGGAATATCCAACCAACCAAAGCAATAAATAATTGAAATGTCTCCTACTATATACATGCATCTGCGTTTGAGTAAAAATAATGGTTAAATAATGAAAGAACTCAGATTTTGCTAAAAGACACAGACACTGTGCACTTGTATGGATGAGAAAGAGCTCTCTCAGCTTTAATGATGACAATATCAACACAGTTAATTATTTTAGCGTATCATGCCTTTACTGATACAGTGGGAGCCTCACAGAAAGGCTGAGCCCTGCACCTGAAGTGGCGCAGTACTCCCTTACAGAAGTTCAGAGAAGGAGCAGGGGACAACACACAGGACTAATATATGGACAGTAAGATTGGTAGCACCTCCTGTCAGGAATCCCGGAAAAAACAAAAAAAAATCTTCTGCCTTCCAATTTCTCTTATGTCAGAGACCTGAAGAGGGCAGAAGGTAAAGGAAGAGGTAGAGGAAAGAGCTGCTGACCTCTCTCTGGGCCACATCCGGGAATGTGCAGTGATCAGGAACCAAACGAGAAGAGTTTGCTTGGCAGTGAATATACCAACAGGGCAGGGAATACCATCTGCAAAGTGCTAATTCTAGTCCTCATCACTGCAACAAAAACCAGTGCTTACTAGCATCAAATAGGCAACCATATAGCTTTGTATGTATCACTTTAGAGCTGTAAGATTGTGAGAACCACAGGAACAGACACCAAATTGAATTGGTGCCTACTGTAAGATGGATTTATATCTCATTCACTTCCTCAGAAGCACGTCTGTTACACAAACTCGCAGAAACACTGGCATAGTGCCCAAAGAACGCTTACTCAGCCAAGTCAGTTAGTGTTATCATTAAGTCACAATATATCTGATGAATGGAACAGGCCCATTACTACTTATTATCACAGAGTTTCTCTTTGGAACAGTGTTACTGACGGGATGCAGAGAGCGCATTCTGATGCGCGAGTGGCAGTGAGTGGATAAGGAAGGCTAAAACAGCCCAGACAGATCAGCTACTCTTCCTGACTTCCAGAACTGTTCCTGGAAATAGAATTTTCATGTTGGCTTTCATTTGCACAGGGTCTACACCACACTTTCTCCTTCTAAGAAGCAAGTCTGAAGTGGAGAGCTCAATAAAAGCAAACTATTATAGCTTTTCAAATTTTTAATCAATTTATATTGGCAATGGTATTCTGAGAGCTTTTATATGGTATGGATATTTTTTGAAAGGGTACAGCAAATCCAGATCATATCTTTTTTTATATTTGGTTGTGTGGCAGCACACATCTTAATAAAAATGCTGCCTGTGTGAGGGCAGCAAGTATTCGAGTACTGGAATTGCCTGGCACAGGAATGGCAGGGATTTTGATTTTCAGCAACACTAACAATTTCAGTATTTTAATTCCATTGGGACTGTTTCCTAAAACCTAGTTATCTCCAATTTAATACCCCAAAAACAGAAGCATCCTAAAAAAAGAAAACATGGAAATGTCAAAATTTCACATCAGAGTGTCTCAGGATTATATTATTTATGATCAGGGTTGACTTCTTCCTTAACTCTACAGACCAGACTTCAGGACTTGCCTGATCTAAATAAGCTGCACAATCAGAGCATTTTGATTTTAGGTCTCATTCTTATTTAACTGGCAGAAATACCCATTATTTCTGTTATTTTCGCTGATGCTGTTTTCTAGGCAAAATGCTTAGCTGACTGCTGGGCATTGTAGAGATGCTTGTGGTAAGTCTAAACAAGTTAGCCTGATCACTGGAAGCACAGTAATTACAATAGCACAGCACTAAACATGGGTTAATATATGCTGCTAGGACTACCAGGATAAATTTGCCTTCAAGAAACTCCAGGGTACCACAGCTATCCTGCCTGAAATTTTCAGGTCAGCTCTGGTATGTGCTGCTGCGTAGGAACACCTGGAATCTAAGGGAAACAAAAAAGATTTAAGAAAGGGCAAAGATGTTCATAATCAACTGGAAAGTTGAACTTTTTTTCCCTTGAGTGAAGAACTGAGGTTTTCTCTATAGTTGCTGAACCTTCCGATAGTTCTTCTTACAGTTACAGATCAAGAGGACCCTGAAAGCCTCAGGCAGCATTTCTGTGTTTGTGAACTCAAAAGGAGCACGCTACTGCAATCCCATGCAGGGAGGTTGACTCAGTAGGAGCTGCTGCTGCTGCCTTCTTGGGTACGCCAAGGGCAGCTCTGCTATGATGGACATGCTGTCCTCCCCAGGTGGTTGCCTTTGTGTCTCTGCTGCATGGGGAACAGAAAAGGGCAGAAAGAATATCTACACCAGTGTTGGCCGTGGCCCGTCAGTACTAAATTCTGAGTTGGCCTAGAGCTTCCCAATTGCTCTACAGATTTTATAACAGATACGGAAAGCTTGTTTGTGTGTTTCTAGAGCACCCATCTCTGATTCGAGTTCCTGGGCATAACTACCGTATCAATAATGGTATCTAAGTCTCTAATTACAGTAATTGAAACAGACAAGACTCAGTGGGTTACATCTTTATCTCTGTTCAGAACTTCTTCCTTATGCAGGAGACTGCCATGTTCCAAGCAGTGAGGTTTTCAGCACTTCCCTGCAAGTCTGCCTGACAGAACAACAGATCTACTGTCAGGAAATCCTCTTCCCTTGGTATTCAACTTGAAATTCCTTTTTGCTTCCTCTATTCTCTGCCAATTACCTCTCTGGAGCACACTAAGCAAATCCATCAACATTTACATCTTTAAAATAATATAGCATAATTAACTCCAGGGAAACAGCTTTCACCAAGCTACACGTATTTATCTTTTTTAATCTTACATTATTAATTTAACACCTCCAGCCGGTCCCCGAGTCATTTGCGTTACTCTCCTCTGAGCTTGTGCCAATTTGTTAGCTTTTTTCTGGCAATTCAGATGAATAAAACTGAGAGCAGTACAGCAGGCGTGGTCTTTTCTGAGCCACAGAAAATCTCTATTGCTATAGTCCATTCTGAACCATAAAGAACTACAACACATTAAAAAACTTTGTAAATCAAAACTAATTCGCACACCACCTCTCTGAGGAAGGACAGTAAGTGCGTAACCAGTGTAACCAGTTTTATAGACTGGAAACAAAATGTTCTACCTACATCCACAAGGTGAGAGAGTGAGCATGAGAACAATGTCCGAAATGCCGCATTTCCCTTAGTCTTGATTTTAGGCCATTTCGTTGCTCTATAAAATAAACCCAAACAGTTTCAGAGAGAAAATTTTCAGAAAGTAGTGACTTAGTCCCAACTGTCCTGTAATTCTGCTCTTATATTATCATATTGGCTGTGCTACTGAATACCATTTTGCTTCCCAGGGTTCAGATGCTGTTATGACACTTGACTTCCTTCCCTCATCCCCATCCATCTGAAAATGTACTCTGAATCTGCAACCCTCTGGAGCCCAATCCACTTAAGCTTTGAAGCAACTGTCAAAATATAGCACATCAAAGCACAAGACTGAAAACATGCAACGTCTCTGAAAAGCCATAGTACAAAAGAAGTATGTTTCTCAAAAGCTGGAAGTGGGAGGTGTAGATTTGTAAAAAGAACTGAACCGAAAGCAGTTCAGTGCAGGATCCTTCTATTTTGGTACAGACTGTAACATTATAAAGTGTTGGCACTATTCAAGTCGTGCTTCATACGTTTCAGCAGCACTGTGTTGTTGTTGGTCTTGACAGCCTAAGCGATGCCAAGTCCTCAGGGAGAGCTGCAGTGAAACTGTTGCATGCCTGGCTGGAGAAGTAGCAGCTGTAGAGTATGACTATATACTACAGAGAACATGTCTCAGCTTGACTTTTTTTTTTAAAAAAAAGCTATTTCTACACCTTCTACATATAGTTTGTTTCCTTTGCACTCTCACTCACACTCCAAGAATGACCATTTTTTTTGTGCCTGTTTCCCATATGACTTCTTTAATGTGTCTTTTTCCAAAAATTTCAACAAAACTTTCTAAAAACAAGTATCACAGTTCTTCTATATCACCATATTAGTGACAAGTACAGACCTACTAAGCAGATGATCACATCTATATGCTTGATAATTAAATAGAATATGAATAAGAGCACTCTGTAAGCCACAAGTGTGTTTTGTCCAGCACTTGCATGAGTTTCTGAAGAACTATGACAATGTAACCACCAGTGCCGAAGCAGATGCAGTTAAAATAAGCATTTGACATACCGGTCAGCCTAATGTATATTTCATTACTGCAAATACTGTTCACAGTCAGGAGTTAAATAAAAAACATGACAGAAAAAAAAAAATTAAAAAATCTTGAGGTATTATTCTAAGTAAGATTCAGGTCCTTCCAGGTTTCTGCATTTTTAGACTACACTCCATGTTTTTTAAAGCTTTTTATCACTATCACAAGAGCTAAAACCCAACACATCTTTGCAGTGAAAACCAAAATTGTCCTGTAACTTACTAATTATAGCAGCAATCACTTAAACAAAAACCAACACAACACTCAAAAAAGCAGTGCTTAACACCAAGTCACAAGAATGCCATCGTAACACTGTACAGCTTTCTGACCTTGGAGCATGTTGCAAGACAGGTCCCACCTGTTTCTTCCCTCCTCAGCCCCATGTCAACCTTCTCAAGCATTTGTATATCCCCTACCTGTACTAATTTGTGATCTCACAACAAGGCAAATAATTCTAAGGCTTCCAAAAACAGCACTTCTCCACTCACATCCCCTTTCCAAAACATCTGTTTCCTTTCGCAATGCCATCGCAAGGCTGCTCCAGTGCTTCCCATGCCACAACCTACAACCCTGCTATATGTAGCAGGTACCCTTCAGGCTCTTTACCTGTGGGAGGCTCCACTCCTAATCTTCCCAATGACTACAACGAGCAATGAAAGAAAAGGCCAGAAAGTGATGGACCTTTCAACCTGCTTTGGTTGTTCTCTGGTACCCCCAGAACATGAGAAATTCCAAGCTATGGAGACTTACACAGCGTTGACTCTGTTCCCTAGATAGAGTTCTGCAGTGACTGTGGAAAAAGCCTACACCTTCCATCAATATTAAGTATAAAAAGCTGAAATTAAAATTATGATAATAATAAATAATGGAGGAGATGCTTGAGAGATCCTGGAAGAAAATATCTTCCAGAAAGACAGAATCTCCTAGTAATACAGTCCTTCCAATCAAGGCAAAATAGAACACTTCTAGAATCACATAAATTAGAACAGAAGTGATAAATACTCCAAATTCTGTTTCTTAACAGGTAATCATCACGCCCATATCTGGACAGAATAGAATGCTATTTGAGGGGAGATTTCATTTATCCTGGAACCTAACCTTTCCCTGGGGAATCTGCTTCACCAAGTTGAATACAATACCTCTATTCATTCACCACTTTTTCTATTAGTTGCTTTGCTTTAGGGGGTCCATTCTCTGCTCAGTCCTTTCCTGTGCATCCCCCTCCTCTGCCCTGGACTATCACACAGGCACTCTGTGAGCCACATTACTTTCATCCATTCTGTTATCCTTGCAATATATATTTGATGTGCTTGGCGTACAGAACTGATGTCTGTTTAGATTAAAACCATGTTGTAATTTGGAGTAAAAACATACAAAATCATGGCTGAGCATGACAGAAGAAAGCTATCCCCAGTTTTGGAAGCTGCAGTATGTCCCTACTGGGAATAGTCTAGTACCATGTTTAGTAAGCTAACCAGAAACAGGGGAAGTGGCTGAGGTTTAGGTGGTCTTTCTGCTCCATACTGTACAGAGGCCAGTGCTCATTTCCCCCAGCTACGTAGGGCGAACATTTTACGCATGCTCTCATTTCTACTTAATGGTTCTTCCATCCTTTCAAATAACTTTCTCCACTCTGGCAAGCATGTGATTTATGGAACCACAGCAGAAACGAATGGATTACACAGCTAATGAATGAATCAAACAAACCCAAGAGGCTAGATCATATGATCAGCTGAATGGGACTGAGTTTGTTAAATGGCACTTCTACTACTTATGTCTGTGCGCTTGGTTATACTAAGGTTTCAAAGAGCCACAATCCAGACAGATACTGCATTGTTCAAAAAAACATTGGATTTTTCAATGTGGATCTGCCTTCACTGACATCTTTCAGTAGGGTTGTCTCCATCTGAATTAGCTGCGACTGATGCAGAAACGTCTACGTGACAGCATACGCAAAACTTTGGACAGAACAACTTAGGCAGCATTTTCTCTCTTAAATATAGCTATGGTATCTTGCACTCGCAACAGAATACTTCTCCTGGAAAATATCCAGAGCCATAAAATGTTATCTGCTTGAATTTTGCCCTTTTAGTAATAATATCACTCTGAACTTCTAAGCTGGCTGCATACAAAGTGTACTGCAAGCGTGGCCTACAAAGGGTGGGATACCTGGATACTCTAGCAGAAATTGCAGAGTTTGCCCCAAACTTGTATCCCAACAACTGCACTAACTTTGATAAAAACTTCATCCTTTTATCAGCCTGAAGAAGCTCTTTCACAAACATACCTATTAGGTTTGTGAACTTAAAAAGAAATAAATAATAATGATAACAAATCTCCCTTCAGATGTAAGAAGTAATAGCCTTACGCTACAGATACAGAACAACAGGTAGTTCTGTACTAAGACAAAGCAGAGTGTCACTGAAAAATGGAGCAACCTAAGGTTTGCCATGTCTCAGTCTCTTAACTAACTCACTAGCTTCACATGACTCAGTTTATAATATACAAGGCTCCAACACAGGCAATTATTTTATTAACTGAGGTGACATCAGGGGCTGTGTTCCACAGCTGTTCTAATTTGATATCTCAGGAGTAAAAATTCTGACACATGCATTTTCTCATATTACTTCTTCTTTCCCCCAGTATAACTTTTGAGTTTTTTTTCTACAACTTTTGACTTCAGCAAACCATCAGAGATGCACAAAAGGCAGTGGTTGGGTTGGATTTGCAAAATCTTACCATATCATATATGTTTTGATTTTGCATAATCAAAGACAGACACGGTCTGGATTCAGGTCTAACTTTAGTCAAATATGAAAGGTGCTTTTCCTCAGAATGACATTGAAGGTGATGGTTTAAATACAGTTCAATTTCTGGACACCTAATTCTAATGATGGAGAAACGAAATAAGTCTAACAGTCCTACTTCAGTTTATCACATCACAACAATAAAGTACAGACAAATCAAGTTAGTAAATGTTGGTGTTGAGACCACTTATTGTTTGAGCTATACATGTAACTCTTCTGGCTTACTATCTGATTATTTTTAAAAAGTGAAAAATTGTGTTTTTTTATTGAAAGTTTCTTCAGCTTTTATATTAAATGTAGGCAAGTTTTTTGACACTAAAATTTGCCTTTTAAATATCAACTTGAAATGTTTTTAATTTTCTAACTTTTTGTCCTACTTATTAGGTCTATGCTCTGAATTTGATGAATACCCATTCAAATGAATTTGATGCCCATTTTTAGCTAAACTGAAATCACACTTCCAGGGAATAAATTGTTTGACAAATATTGCCTAGTGTTACTCAGTATTTCTCCCCCCACTGCCAAGGAAAGGTCCCCAGAGAGAGCGTAGAGATTTAGCTGAAAATTAGTTTAACTATTATCTTCCAGGCTCTTCCAATAAAGAGGAAAACAATTATTACAGAAACAGAGCTTGTTTTATACAAATAAATTGTGAGCATATTTTGGAGAACAAGTGAAATTCCTAAATAGGATGCTGTAGCTTACCTATTCAAAACACACACAGCAGCTGCTTACAAGCTTTCTTCCACCCACTCTTTTGGAGTTATTTGCTTTACTCCAACTGGGTAACTCCAGCAGACCTAAAATCACTACATCAGTGGCTTTTTTGTTAGGACTACTAAGAGAGAAATACTTTCTATTTGAGTGGTGCCGTGCATTGATGCGAAGAGTGAGGTAATCAAGCAATTTCACACACGATACTACAGGGTTTGCATAACTACACTTCGCTACTCTGAGCTGAAGATCACTTCAGCAACTTAGCAGTAAATACTTATCAAGACTAGCCTTTTCACTACCCAAACATAAATTGTTTTACTTAACAAGTCTTGTAAATATGATTGATATCAAAATGCTGAAACTCGCTATTATCTACCACCACTGCAATGACAAAAACTACTTGTACTCTTGGAGGCTAATATCATCGATTGAACCCTGCTCTGCACTTTATGCCACGTGGAAAAATAAGCGGCAAATAGTATTTCCCCCTTTCTCTCCCCACAAAGTCTGACATTTCATTTCATCAGACCGTTTTATTGGTTCTCACATCTGGATTATATAAATTTAAAGCAGTTTTCAATATCTGCATTGCTTAAGGTTACAGTATTTGACAAATCCTATTCGCCAGGCTGTCAAATTAAATTAACATGGGCAATGGCGGGGAACAAAAGAAGGCTAAGTTTTATTCCCTTGTGTTCAGAAAGTGAGACAAAAATTAACCCCTCCGAAGGAGCAGCACCAGCCCTGACAGACAAGCCTGCTAGAGAGGTAACTGGCAACATGACATAACTACAGAAATGATGGTGGCTGGCACCCCACAGATGGACTGGCTCTACCATGCCATCAGACTCCTACAAACAGAAGCCAAGCTTCAACTACTGTCAGCTCCTCGCCTACAGCAGCAGTACTTTTTGCTGTACAATCAACTTAAGTTTTAACCACAAATTAACAGTAAACACAGTAGGTAGACTACATCTAACACTTCTTTCAAAGATCCCTGCTTGCACTCGGACTGAAGCTTCTGAAAGACATTGTGAACTCAGGCCAGAAAATTTAACTGATCCCATGTTTGTTTAGCTGATCAGGGGAATTAAGTCTCAAGGGATGCTCTTCACAGCACTCCTTTGAACATACCTCCTATACAGTTGCCTATACATGATTTTTTTTTTTAATCTTATCCTTTAGGGTGGCTTTTGTGCTGACACCATGTTTCAGCAGACATATACAGTGGATGACGCCATCAACAAACAGAAACGCATGCACAGCCCAGAAGAATAATAACAATAGAAGTAAAAGTCAGGGAGCTGGTCTGCATGGACCAGCTTAAATCACAACAGATGCTTAAATCCAGTATAGCGCTGATTAGCCTTACAGGTGGGACAAACTCCTAATAGCAATCCTGCATGTGACCAGCACTTACTTCTATCTGTTAGGAACAAATCTTGGATCATAGTCTGCGACAAAATGGCATTTGAAGGTCTCTGCAGGGGGCAAGAGGGAGAATTCTTTCCTCAGGACTACATGGGGCTCTGCGATCACTACTGCGTTTCTGAGAAGATGAACTCAGGAAAGTCATGCAAACTCCAGATCTTTGCTAGTGAAGTAGCCAAGTGCCAGAGGTGAGAACTGGTTGACTCATCTCTCCATTTTTCCTTGCAATTGCATTTTCACTCCCCCTGGCTTCCTGCATCCCTCTCAGGTATCGATGGATGGACTCCACAAATTTATCTCTTCCTGTGTGAAATTCTGCAGTTCTTGTATCAAAACAGAGACTACAACTCACATACACTCCATGACACTCACCTAAGAAGAACCAGATGTGCTCAGCACCTGAGTTTATGACTGTCAGACTAAAAAGTGACAAGACAGCTCTCTAACATTACTTAGCAGTAAAGCATTTTGAAAAAAAGGACTGAAAACATACTCCAAGACAGTTTCAATTTCTTCAGAAAGTTCAGCGTAAGGAGGCTGTCAGCCCAGCTGAGCTTTCCTGACTCTTACCATGAGACAGAGATAGCTTTTAACTATTTACAGTGTATTTGACTGTCTGGCTCCCAATGTTAACTTCCATATCACCTATTTAGAAGATTACAGACAGCATGTTCATAGCTATTAAGGCCTTTCTTCCTAACCATCTATAGATAAATGAGTCACTCCTCCAGAATTAACTAATTCTTCCTAAGCTCTATGCAAGTCAGCATTAAAATTGAGTAACATATTTGCATTTTAAACATTTTCGTGATCAAGATATATATATACATACCTTATATACACCCACTATTGAGTGGTCTCATACAACGGGGATTTACATTTTAGGAAACAAAGGAAACCACATGGCTTTTTTGTTGCTGCTATCAATAAAGTACATATATGCATAGTTTGAACCTTCTTGTAACTCATGGAGAGTTAACGGAAGAAACTTGACATGGTATTGTCATGGTCAATTTGACTGAATTAAAAAAAGAAAAAAGCCACCTAGCAGTCTGCAGTTGTGATCCATGTTGCCTGCCATCGTTGTGCTGAAAAGACAACAATGATTGCTCCAAATCATGAGCTGAAAGGAGCATTCTTCTGCTATCTCAACTATCTGCTGACAGGAAACATGCATAAATGTGAGCATCTAAACATAGACATTAGTAGACCTTTTAAAATCACATCTTTATGGCAAAACTAAGGCACTGATAGGCAGTGAAAAGAGCAGAGAAAACTTTCCAACAGCAGTGCTGCTCCCCTGAGACAAAGTAAGGCAATGCAAATCTGTTGAGAGATAAAGGATCTCAAGAAAAGTTATAAACTTGTGTGCGTGCATAATATCTATATGTACATATATATTTGATATTGTACCAACAATCTTGTTAAGCACTCATATATGGTCACCATGATGTCAAAATGGTACCAAGTCCCTCTAGAAGCCCTGAGAACTAGCATGTTTCCCAATGATCAAAACCAATTCTCAGTTGAGATCAGTTAAAGCTACAGCTGCTCCTTGTGTATTTTTTCAGGTTTATGACTGACAGAAACTGAGAAATGAATCATGCTTTTTGTCCTCTCAACTCATCAAGTTTCTGCTTTTGCAAATAATGTAAAGCGCTCCCACAGACCTGCATATTACACTGACTCATCTGAAACCTCCAACAAACCAATACTCATTAAATCACTTTTCTCAGTTAAAAGAAGACAAGATTCAAATAGCACTCCACTGTGCCATCAGTCCAAAACCGAGCACTGCCAGCTATGGCTGAAATCACAGAAGCACACCATCTCTATCCATGTGCAGGCACATGACATCTACCAGAAGTTGTTTTTACAAGTATGTTTCACATAAATGATCACCAAGGGCTCTTTATTGGCAAGTGACCATACCAGGGAAGAGACAGGGAACAAAACAAAGCAGCAATAACCCAGTACGTTAATATTTGCAAATACTCATAATATGAAAAAGTTAGAAAAGAAGTCAGTGAAGAAAGGAAGCCTGCAAGGGAAGGAAAACAGCATCTGAACAAGTCTTAAGAACAGAAGGAGGACTTAGGGAAGGTCACTGAGGTCAGTTCAGACTAAGGGCACACAGTTTGAAACATGGCCCAAATGCAATGGGTTTGTAATTGTGCTGAGAGGGAAGCCACTGAAGAATCCTAACTATGGAAAAGTGAGGTTGAAAATGGAGAGGAAGGAGCTGGGGGAACACCTACATTTCCAGGAGGAGAACCTCAATAACACAACAAGCATGACAAAAAGGATTAGTGGCTAGCTTCTACATCAAAGAGAGGCTTTTGGACAGTGTTTAGCACAAGTTGCGTTTCCTCAGACTCCGAGCTAGAATAAGTGCAGGTAACATTTTGGGACCAATGCGTCAGATTAGATTTTTCTTTCCCAAAGAAAATATAAAGGTAAAAACGGACTTCAGAAAGAGGCAAGATCCTGGTCATTTCCTTATCAGTAGTTCTTTGTCTTTGCAAGAGGGAGTAGCTCTCAATTGGCGCTACATTCTGAACTCAGTAGCAAGAAGCCGCTGCATCTCACAGATACCTCTCTTCAGGTGCTACAGTGTAAACTCCTGCCTGTCAAGAGTTTTTTTATGCATCAAAGAGCTGCCTACCTGCTCTCCTTTGCACCTCTTCTAATCACTGCAAACCTTTTGTGAAGAAATGCATTACTGAGAACCTTACAAAGTCCAAGAGACCTAGTTGACACAAGTAAGAATACAATAAATCAGTGGATAAGTTGTTCAGCATTTACTTCTGTAAAGGATTGCTTCTATCCAAGAACAGGAACACTTCAGTTAGGAGTAAAACAAAGACTGTCAGGCACTCACAAAAAAACAGCTGATCAATTGGTATCTGAAACTGTTGAGGATGTAAAACTTCACAGTGAATGAGGCAGATCACTCAAGCAAGATACAATCAGAACTTACTCCTACGCTCTGGCATGACAAATAATGTTACGCTAGAGTTCTTCGGTACATTAATAAAGCTCAACCTAATGATCATTTATCTGTCCAGATCAGCAATTCTCTGGGGGCACTACATTCGCTTGGCAAAAGGAAATCTCCATCAGATCTAGAGGAATATAAAATAAGAAAAACAACACATGGCAACACTCTTACTTGTTTAGGAGGAAAGATATAAAAATGAGATCATTTAACGGACTATTTACTCTAGATCAATTTATTTTTCCATTAAAATCAGTTTTATTGTAGATTTTCAGAAAGGAAAAATCAGCTTTTCCCAAAACAACTGGAAAGAGCAAGAGCATAGAAAGCATTACAATTATTCAACAGGGGACTTAATAGCACAGCTACAGAATTAGAAGTTTTAGAACTTAGGAATGACAGCAGCCTCAACCACCACCACCACAAGCCACCACCTGCACTCGTACCCCCAAACCCTGAGCAGCAATACAAAGCAGGGCCCCATGACACAGCAGCTACTCCTGCATGTTCTCATCCTCGCTATTATCAGTCCTATTGTCACAGGATCATCAAAGAGAGAAGGCAAGATTTGTTCTTGTGCGGCTACCAATACCAAATGCTGTACAAAGTATATGACAAAGTATAATAAATAAACCCCTGATCCCATCAGCCTTAGTTTGGAATCAATGTTGTTTCTAAATCTGCTTTTTGTGGTTTGCTCCAATCTTAAGGGAAAACCAGAAAACACACACATCCTGCAGAAAAAAATTAAACCATATTTGAGAGGGACTGAACCAGAAGAAGAGGGAAGGTCAAAATGCAAAGAAACACCAGAAAACATTCCTGGTTTTGAAATGATCCATATACCAGCTCTTTATACTACAACGCACATATGTCATGAAATCTAACTGCAACACCATTAGGCATTTCATGTTTCTCTTAGACATTTATTATTTAGACATCATTTCTCCTTTATGGCTTCCCTGGAAGGTCAAGACAAATTTTCTCCCATCACCTCCAAGGTCCAGGTTGGTAATGAAACACCTACCCAACAAAATAATTGCTGCATTATATGCTGTAATGCTCCATTTGAAAAGGGGAACATGAAATAGCTCTATCCTTCAGGGAGCAGGGCTTCCATATAGAACACCAACAGCTTTCACATTTCTCTCATTTTTTTTTCTTCCTATTTTGCAACATCATGTATTTCTCAGATTATACTGAAAGAAGACTAAACATCTTTTACATGTTCTACTCTTTTCATTGATCTAAATGGAAAATTGAAAATTATGAAATTTGGTAACTGTACGGAAAAAGACTTATGAAATAGGCTCACCAGGGAAAACCAGTTTTATACAATAATTAGATTTTCTGAATGCTACAGTAAAATTCAGTACTGGTAAACAATACTCCCAATCTTCTGTCATGCAAAGGACCAAAAAATGCTATCCCTCTGAATTTCGTACTCTCTTTCAAGAGTCAAAGCACACACTCTGCTCCTGATTACACTGTTGTGACTGATTTCTCTCTGTTTACAACTTTCATAAAAATGCCTGGGGTTGGGCCTTCATATTTATATTTGTTCCTTGTGTAGTAATTATGAACTATACTACATCCTAACATTAAAATGCAGCCTGGAAAATGTGCTTGTGTACATTAAAGCCATGAGAGGCAGTTTATTATTGTTATCCCCTGATTCTGCAGCCGAAGTAAGCAGGCAGGTACAATGTTGTGGTTTGGTTTTGGTGGTTGTTTTGTTTGTTTTAAACCAATGCCGTAATATACTTTTGCAAAGACACACTTTTTACACCAAGCTAGGACTGCACATTCTAATTTCCAGTGCACAGTCAGCTCATATTTGATATCATGATTTTGACATCTTTTGGAATTCTTTTTTTTTTTCCCCTACAGAGATGTATGTGCTCAGACTGGCTAAAATGGGTGCTTTGGCACAGCAAATTTACAACCTTATTTGAATAGCCAGGAGGAGAGGATTTACTGGAGAGCTCTCGTGACATTGTTCAGTGCATACTCTTGTTTTCATGATACATCTACACTTCTGCTGCTACACAGCTGCCCTTACAGCCACATGACTGGATTGCCCTTGCAGAAAATGGGGAAATGCTTAACAGAGACAGATGTAAGAACCAGCCACAAAGGAAGGTAACCTGATAAAGCTCTTTTTATTAGCTACTGTAATAAAGAACATTGATCTGCAGAGCTCCAGCTCTTGAATGCACAAAACAGTGAATTTCTGTAGCAGTCCTCCTAAACACATAAGGTCTGGTAAGCGTGGCTTTACTCCTTACAGTGATAACATTTCCCTGGAGAGCTGTACCAGACTGGCTCTGTGAACAGGTCAACAATGGTAGTAGGGCCATTCCTCTCCTGAATGTGGAAAACGAATTTCTCTATTTTCCACTGTCAAGGGGCGGGAGAGTGATGCAGAGAATATTTATGATAGGCAACAATTTTAAGTACTATAACACGGTTGTTGCTGCATACTATTTTTGCAGTATCTGTGCCCAACAGAAATACGACTTGGTTCAACAAACCGCAGCTCTCTCTGACTTAATGTTTCATTCTGCAGCACATAACCCATCAGGTTACCTGTGGGGACTAGTTCCATGAATAAAGCTAAAGGATAATAAACCATGCAAAACATAAAGTACTGTGTTCACTGCTCACCCCCAAACACCACCAGGCTTACATCCTCTGCCTGCTGAGACCAGCAGAAATAGCTAAAGGAAGCTATGTAACAATTTCAAAAACATGGCACTCCAGGCTGACTGAGGATTGGCATACAAGAGTTTAGGAAACAAGAGACAGTACAACCAAATATCTGGTGTACAAACTGGCAAAAGAATTTTCTTTCTTGGTCTGTCCCATGCTTCCCATTAAACTCAGTTTACCAGTGAAATAAATGGGTATGATGGGACACCTCAGCACAAAGACTGACAAATTTGGTACAAATGCTCTCACTAGTAGACTTGGAAAAAAACAGAACTTCTATCTTTCAGAAATGACCATCCGCAAACAGGTAAAAGACATCCATACCTTCTAGTCACCACACAGGACACAGGTGACCCACTCCGGTGTACAAATGATGCTTGTGGAATAAAATCAGAGATAAAAGCAGATGAACAATTTAAAAAGAACTGTAATACAGCATGCTAAAAAACTGTTCTGTTGGAAATCACTGCCAGTACTGCAGCAAATGCAACTATCTGCAAATAAGTAAAACTCGGACTAAGTGGGGAAGCAGAGAAGGCAGAACGGTATGAGATGCTAGAAGCAGTAGCTAGAAGGTAGGAGAGAGACTAAGCAAGGCAATAAGTAGTTACGTTCAGATTGGTTGCTGAAGCCTTGTTGCATGGGAGACCTGACGCAATACAATATAATTATCATACAAGAATTGACAATATTTGTTCTCTAGAGAACTTTAACTGGAAGAAAAGGCATAAAACTCCTATTAAAGCACCTGCATCCTTTGCTAGGCAAGAGAGTGCAAAGATCCCTTTCAAAGCATCTGCATAGGAAAGTGCTATTTACAACCTGCGTGATCCTTGAAAACCAATTCTGAAGATCAGATGTTCCTTTCGACAATGTTTCAGTACTTCCTATACTCAGAAGGATTTCTCAATATGACCTGTATGAATTTCTAATCGACGCCAACTTCACACACTTCCCAGCAGAAGTTCTGATATATATAAAGATAACCTAGCATTTTAAGATGACATACTTCATTTCCATATGAGCTCAGAAGACCCTTTGATGTTCTTACCCAACACTGACTAGCTCTTCATGCTGTTGACTGACATTAGACATTAGACTGATTAAACTAATAAATGTACTGCGCACACTAGTTACTGTAGTAAGAAGTGGAAGCAAATCTGTTCCTAAGGTAGGAAACAAGAATATACACTGTTTTTTTTATTAGTTGGATAAATCTGTAATACATCCTTTAGCTACACGTAGCTATATAGCTACCTCCACCAACACAGCTATGCAAAGACACTGTCTTCAGTTCACAAGCATGCAGACCCTTTTGTGCTTCAGAAAAGCAAGCAGCTGGAAAAACAAAAAACATCATCACTTTCTGTTAATGTGTTTTAACACTGTATAAATGGAGTGGACATCATTGAGAAATTTCTGGCAAGTGCCTTTTTACGGATCGTGCTGATTTGGCATGATCAAAACTGTTAAGGAAAAAGGTTGGCTTCTTTCAAATTTCTCTGCAGAAAAAGCTGAATGAAAAGTTAAAAAATGAACAACAAACAAACAAAACAACAACTAAAGTGCTTTCTTAAGTTCTGAAGTCTGAATTTTGTCATCTTGTGATGAAGTTTAAGGGAGTGGTAAAGACAAAAAAAGTAGTCAAAATGAAAACTTCTCACTGCTCTGAATAGAAAGCTTGGGTCAGTTCTTTAGTTCATAAGAATTTGGAATGGGTAGGAAGAATCAGGAAAAAAACCTCTTCCCTCTTGTCTGAGTCAAATAAAGGTGTTTAAAGATTTGTTCCATGCCCTCTGATAAGAGGTTACTCTGTAGGGAGGTTTTATGTTTATCTCCTTTTTCTCTAGGAAATACCCACGGTGTAACAGATGCTCAGTACTGCAATGAGTCAGCGATACCAAGAATGTTACATCTGGCCATTCGAATTTTGCTCATTTCAGCGTTTCAACACGCAGTGCTGTAACCATATAGGGTAGTTCATATCCAGTAATACAGGGTCATGATCGCACTCTGTAGGTGCCAATCGATGTTTTAAAAAGATCCCAAGTATTCTGTATATCTAAGCTAGATGGAATCAAAGTTTATAATCTAAGGACACAGTTTTATGCTATGCTGGCTGCTGTTGAAAGGTGAAGTCCTATCTTCTTTTTCCCTAAGGTTAAAACAGTTCTTACACATGTACATGTTCTTATGCTCAAGTCTTGCACAGGATTATGCAGCCTTACATCTCAATCAGGCCAGCAATCTAATCCAATTGAAAAATTGCTTTCATGACCGAAAGCAAGTTTTCCACTAAGTCAGCAAACTGATTCAACTGGCCCACTGTCACACAATTGCCAGAGCAAACACAAACAGTGGAAGCACATGGCTGGCCTGGGGAGAGCAGGATCTCGTTTCACTGGCAGCCTAGACTTAGACTGAATTCAGCGTCACATAAAACTGCACCTTAAATTCTCTATGACACGGTTTCCTAGCTGTGTTCTGTGACTCACAGAATACTGAATTACATCTCAAGACTACTACGAAGGAGTAACTGTTTGTATGTTGCTGATTCTTCTTCCTCCCAATTTGAAAAAACTAAATATATGTGAACTATTTTGCCAGAACAGTTTAGGTATGTAAGCAGTTACATACCAAAAAAAGTAGTTTTATTGTCCACATACTGTAAAAACAGCATCTTTCTCATATAAGCTAACAATCAGTAAAAATAAATAAATAAATAAATAAAATTACCCAAGTTATTCATTATTATTACTACTACTCCTGGAGGCCTTATACTCCAAAGTAAAGTCAAGACTCGGTACAATCATTTTGCCAATTCTTGTCATGCTATTGCAAATCAGGAAGTTTTTGTGATTTTCTGAAGCACATCTCCCAGAGTTTTTTTTTGTTTGTGGTTTCTTTTTTTTTTAATCAGCAGAATGTTCCTTAAAACAAAACAGAAGGAAAACGAAACATCCTTCCATTCTTTACAGTTGAGAAGAATAACTGACACACTGCAAGTTAAAAATACCACAGAGCAAACCTAACCAAAACTGTTTTTGTTATTATTTTAATACACACACACACACACCAACCAACCAACCAAAAAAAAAAAAACCCACTCCTAACTTTGAATAGCATTTTAGGATTTTGGAAGACTGAAAGTGCTGTAAAGATGAGTCCTTGCTCCAACAAATTAGAACAGTTAAATTACAATATTCCAGGACCACATTCAATATTTAAAACAACATATACTGTATTTTCTGCTAGAAAGGCCCTTCTAAAATAATTAGGTTTGAAATACTTCAGTGATTTACATTAAGCTCGTTATATTAGTGCTCCTTTCTTCTGTAGTTAATAACTTTAATACTAGGATGAGCCCAACTACAAGCATGAAAACTACTTTACACGATCATCTACTTCTTTTTTTGTTTTTGTTTTGATTTCTGCATCTTATGTAAGTTCTGAGAAGAAAATTTGGAATTTAAGAATTCATTTTGTAGTTCCCTTACTTCTGCCAGGCAGATCTTCACTTAACATTTTTCATGAACTAACCTACCTGACTTCTCGTCAATCAGAAAACATCTAGCTTGAGTTAAGCGACACGATAAACTTGGGTTGGCCTCTCCAAAACTGAGCAAAAAGGTAAATTGGTAGAAAATGGGGTAAAGATGTCAGTTTTGGATTGTATTTGAAAGCTGGGCTAGAAATTTGGTAGGGATGCTGCAGCAAGTGTTACAAATGACATTACCTGCCAGTCTGACGGCTGCAGTCTGACTAGTATATTGTCAAGCAGGCCAACTTCAGCACGCTCTTACAGTGAGGGAGGAATCTCAAACTGTAGCAGATGCTCATTGTTTAGATGTGTCATCCTGTTGCAGAATATTAAACTTCATTTTTAAACTCAGTTTCTAAAGGTGAAAAGAACTCTCAAGATTAGAAACAAACCAGTCAATCTGGCAAGAAAAGTCTGATTTGGCATCTAATTCTAAAGGACAACATCCTTTAACAAACTTGCAAGTTTTACGCAAGCTTTTTAAATGGCTTTCACATTTATTTTCCTCTACCCACCACTGACAATATACAACTGTCTGAACTTAAAATATGCATTTAATTTCCACTACAATGGATTTATCTCTCTAGCAGATGTTGTTTGGAATATCTAGTAACTGCAAAATGTACCAATCTAAAATGAAAACTAAATGTGTACCAACACCCTTTTTTCTTTTCCCTCCTTTCTTTCTTTCCACAGTGAGATTGTTTTTTCAGAAATCTAGTTCCAATTGTAATGCACATCAAATGCATGAAGCCATTTGTGGGACAGCCTTAAAGCTCAAATGGCACCAAGAAGAAGAGTCAATTGTATATGCTAAAACAATATTGATTAGGGAACAGTCCTTCTGATCTCTAGGCCAAGTTTTCTCCACATATCAAGTTTCCTTATTTGGAGGAATGGCTTATTTAGAAAACTGTAGCAATATTCCTCCTGGAAAACAAGGAAGGCAGTTGTTTGAAAAGCAGAAACTGACCTGGACTATCTGAGTGTCAGAACAAGAGCTTCAGCTGCTTGATGTAACTTTCAGTTTGCAGTGCAGAGTAAATGCAGAGCATTTGTAATAATAATTGCACAAACACTCTATTAAGTTGTTGTTTGCTTGGCCTTTGAAAACCTCTGCTTCAAAACTGGAATGTTTGGAAGCCTAATGTACATATTAGTGTAGTTTATCCCATATTAATATGGTGTCTTATTTGCACTGACTACTCTAACAGTTTTGGACAATCCTGCATTCACCATAGTGAAAGACAGAAAACCTAAAGACTGAATACCGTACAACCAAGCTTTCAAAGATTTCACCTGTAAGCAGCTGCCTACATACAAATATCCAGAGACTGCCTTTGTTTTTGGTAGTTCACTGTTCCTAATTTTTCCTCCAAACCCTCCCACCATTCTAATAAACAAGAAATCATTATTTGATTTCTTACATTTGCATACCTGTAACTCTTAATCTGGTCTCTACTGTTATGTACGGCCCAGAAAATTTCCTATCTGTTCTTCATACAACATACAGAATTTAAAAACAGCTTAAAGACTTAAGAAAAGCAATTTGCCTTTTCTTGATCATTGAGGTTTTTTCTGAGGGGTTTTAATTGCTTTTGCTAGTAGCTATTTGATGCTCCTGTGATAATTTACCTTTGTTCAATATTAGTCTAGCAAGCCCTCTTCTTCAACAAACTACAAATGCTAACAAAAAAAAAAGTGAAACAAATCATGCTCTTGTTTTTCAAGTTCAAAGCTACTTAAAACACACGTGCGCACACACACACAAAAACAGACTGAAATCAGCTAAAGCCATGATCAGAATTAAATTAACTTCCATCACGAACTTAACATCTGGATTTCAATTAAGCTTGGAGTTAATTGTTAACTGTCCTAACTCATAAGACATCAATGAGTTAGGAAAAAAAAAAAAAGATGAGTCTTTGATGTTAGTCTGAAAGTTGCTGAGCTATTAATCAGTAGTTATCAGTTTGCCTTAGATGACTAAAACTCATTAATATAAACGAGAAGCCTGAAAGGATCACATCAGGGTGCTATCAGTTTCATAATTTACAACACTGAAATAGCTAAAATAGTTAAGCTATCACACACTGCATAGAAGGATAATTTGGCATCATTAATTTTATTCTGCCATTTGCCAAACATAATTGGGAATGATAGGGGCTTGTAAATTTGAGTTCCAGTAGCTTTCACCCACACTCACTTTTATTTTTTCCCCAGAATCCCATCAGTTAATGAATGAAATAGCACCAAAAGCATCCAAATATTTTAATACCTTGAGCTTTGGCAATACACCAGTGCCACCCATCTCTGTTCCCCTTCTGCTCATTTCCACAGACCACGTTATTCTGTGTTTAAGCCCCTCATCCACAGATACTCATCCACTAAACCAAGCCTGCTTTTTGCTAAGGCAATTAGAAGATAAGAGAGCTCTGGAGTTGTCAGCAAAGATACAGAGGGTCTCAGCAGAGATGACAGAAGCCGTTTAGCCCGAGGAAAGTTTTACATTCCTTTTGATTTCAGTGGATACATACTCCATAAAAGCACAGTGTTTGGCAATTCTTCCAAAGCTTGTTTTTTGTTTCTATTGTCTTTCTACGTGCAGGGTAAAGATTTCCCTCCAGTCGTCTTCATTATATAAAACATGCTACTTCTCAGATAAAGATCTGTTTACTGTTGGCCAGTTACTAACCAGCACAAAACTTAGCCATTCACCAGTTCTATCTAATGTTGCTCACTGGCGAAATTGTTCATTCTTAAAAGGACTTTTGGTGCACAAATGATGTTATGAAAAAGAAACAGATTCTCCCTTGTTTGTTAAAAACAAACAAACAAAAACAAACAAACAAAAATAGTAATATCCCATAACTGATCTTGGAAAAAGAGAAAAAACATATGTCCCTAGTCATCAAATGGTTAATGCACTAAAAGCAATAAAATAATTTCTCATTTTCAGTTAGATATGCGCTCAGTTGGTGTATATTGCTGATTGCGAGCCAAACCACATTCTCTCTTCAGCCTCACTACAAAGTGATTCAGAGATCATTGGAATCTCTGCCTCTAAGTGACAGCTTGTTATTTAGCTAATTCATGAATAAAAGTAATCCATAAACATTAAATATTGGTATGGCTATGACTAATTTAAATATTCAGATCCAACCTACCTCTGATTTCAGGCTTGCAAACATTCAGTTAGTTTAGGGAGAGCAATTCTAAAGTAAATTCATGTGTGGATGTGCTTATTCTCGTCTCGTCTTTGTTCCTGGTCAGTTTAATTCACCTAGAAGTATTGACAGAGCTAAGAGAAAGATGTTCTAATTCCAGAGGTAGATAACCATATGCTGAATCAGGATTACCTATTTACACTTGATATCTATTAGCCTTCAACTGTAGCTATATCCCTTAGATCTGAAAAGCTCCACTAGTTTCAAGGAATCACACCCGATTTGAAACCACTGCTGGGGAGGAACAACTTACACCTGTGCTTTCTAAAGAGATGTCATTTCCTACACAGAAGGAAAGCATTCATCTTTTTTTTTTTTTTTTAGTTTGTTTTGTTTTTTTTGAAACTTCATAGATAATCCCTTTAGCCTTTAGGTTGACACACTTCACAGAAATTCAAAATATCCATCAACTAGACTTATTTCATACTGCAGTCCTTTACGAAGCTCTTCCTCTGGAGAGATAAGAGAGTTCTTTTGTCACATTGACATCTAGACTTTGTTATGCTTTAAAGGAAACTTCATCATTAAAGCAGTTTGGAACCTAAGGAGGTCGTGCTATTAGACACAACAGACATACTACTTTAAACTGTAAAAAGCTACAATTCCAACAGTTGTTTCCACTGTTCTTGCTATATTGCGATGTTACAGAAGATGTTAGTTCTTTTGTTGCACATTGCTTTTACCACAAGAACAAACAAGGTAGAGCCCTCATATAGAAACTTTTTAGTGAAAAATGTCATTTTTAAAGACAAAGGGAAAACAAGCGCTCTTCAGAAATGGTCCTGAAACACAGCATCATTAGCTCCCCTTCACACACTGAGAAATAATGATCTGCAAGCCAATAAAGAACTAAATCTAAAATGGAAGTGTCTCTATAGAACGGTTCAGAGCATGGACCTGATAGCAAAATACCTCTCCAAGTTAAAATTAACCTTTGTGAGTATTGCTTCTAAGCTCCAGGTCAATGTTGTCTACCCATTAAGAAATGTTGCCTAATAATAAATTACTTATCACTTTGAATCAGCTTAAAACTCCTATGTGCTAATAAATTAAATTTCACAGTTTTGTAGGTGAGTAACATGAGGCAAAAGTCTCTCTCTCCCCTTCCCCCAACAATCCAAACAGGTTATCAGTCATATAAACTGCTCAGGCATGAAAATTAACTAACCTTTCCTGATGAAAGTCTAGAATTTTGATAACCGGAACTACTCATACTAAAATTTCTAACTTAACTTTCTGGTGTTCGATACATCCTTAATTCAGATAAAATATAAAAGCACTAATCTAACACATGAGCACAAGTTTACAGGGCCTCTCTTCTCCCTGCTGTGCTGGTGTAAAAGCATTGCAGAATCACAGAACGGCTGAGGCAGGAAGGGACCTCTGGAGGTACCAGGTCCAACCCCCTGCTCAAGCAGGGACACCTGGAGCAGGTTGCCCAGGACCATGTCCAGGTGGCTTTGGAATATCTCCAGAGATGGAGACTCCACAACCTCTCTGAGCAACCTGTGCCAGTGCTCGGTCACCCTCACACCAAAAACACGTTTCTTAATTTTCAGACGGCACCTCCTGTGTGCCAGTTTGTGCCCACTGCCTCTTGTCCTGACGCTGGGCACCACAGAAAAGAGCCTGGCTCCATCCCTTTGCACCCTCCCTTTGGTTACTTATATACATTGATACGATCCCCCCCGAGTCTCTTCTGCTCTAGGCTGAACAGTCCCAGCTCTCTCAGCCTTTCCTCACAGGAGAGGTGCTCCACTCCCTTCATCATCTTTGTGGCCCTTTGCTGGACTCCCCTCCAGTATGTCCATGTCTCTCTCTTGTACTGGGGAGCCCAGGACTGGACTCAGCCCTCCAGCTGTGGCCTCACCACTGAACAGAGGGGCAGCATCACCTTCACCTGCTCACAAGATTCCTCCTACTGCAGCCCGGGATGCCACTAGCCTTCTTTGCCTCAAGCACATACTACCGGCTCATGGTCAGCTTCTTATCCACCAGGACGCCCAGGTCCTTTTCTGAAAAGCTGCTTTCCAGCTGGTCAGCCCCCAGCCTGCACTGGGGCACGGGGTTATTCTTCTGCAGGTGCAGGACTGTACACTTCCCTTTGCTGAACTTCATGAGGAACACAAGATAAATCAGTGCTTTCAGAGGTCAGAGGTTTTTTTTTTTTTTTTTTTTTTTTAAACAGCCATAAAGGAAAGAGCACAGGATTTAAAACAGTTAATAATGGATAGTAATTATTCCAGCATCTTCCAAGTCAACAAACAGCTACATAGTCCTAGACCTAAAATAAGCGTACAAAACCAGAAGGGTATTTCCTACAGCGTCTTGGAAGTACTACCATCAGTAACCACCCGTTCCCTCCATTCTGAAAGGCTCTGTTTTGTTTGCTTACTTACTATGTAATGAATAAAGAAAAACAGCATACCTTTCACCCCGCAAAAAGGATACTTGGGACAAGAGAAGTACAGCATTTTTCAAACCAATCAAACAAATACTTTCACAAGTCCGTAAAACAGGAGCATCCTGAACTACCATCTCACAGCTTTGCAAGGGCACACTTCTTCCCTACCGTTAACAATGAAGACTTTATGTGATTGTCCAAGCTCCAGATGGTGGAAGGAGGGAGTCTTCTGCAATGTGCCTTCCTTCCTACACCCTCCTGTGACCGACTAGGAGAGTCTCAGTGCATTCACACGCTCAGGCGCCTTCAGAAAGTGGACACTAGTTTGTCAACTGAAATTCAGTGCAGTGAGATCTTGAGTGGCTAACGATACAAGATAGCTTAGATAGCAATTCCTTTCTGTGTGTGCATGTGTTCATGTGCGTGCACGTGTTGAAAACTCTTAAGAGAGAGAGTACATTTTCCTTTCTTTAAAAAATACATATTCAACAGCAATGCCTATTTCACTCCAATTTCTTTTTCAGTCCATCAGGTTACACCTCTATCCCTCAACTGGAAAAATTAATCACTATATTTCTCTTTGTGATGCGAGGAACGAGGCTGTCCTGTGAAACCTCAGCCTGCAGCTCACAAGGGGTCTGCTGCTGCTGTGGCCAGCGTCCTGGACATAGAAGTAGTGCCTTGCAAGCAAACATGTCCATGCAGCCTACAGCCTGTGAGCCCGTGGGTTACAGTGGTTCTGCTGCTGTAAGGTTTCTGTTCACAGAACAACACTTCTACAGCTGTAAAGCTTGTCACTCATAAGAGGCCCCAGCAGACATACCTCAATGACAGCAAGAGGTTCTCAAGTGAAGCTTCTAACCTAGGTTTTGATCATCTGTGATCACTAAAGATGAGTAGCATTACTGCAAGATTAGATTTTGTATGTTTGCAAAGTAATAGTTGATAAATAAGATCAGTCTACCTGCTGGCCTCATTTATGGCACAGGCACAGGTCTGCACAGTTAAAATTTGCATGTGCAGCTTAAGATTCACAAGCAGCTCACGAGGGCAGATTCACCAATATTCTCAACACGTTTACAATGGAGACAACCACCCTGGAAAAGCAGATGTATTCTTAAAACTGCTGTTACCATGTACAGTAATAGATTGGCTGCACTATTTATGATGCCTTTTGACATTGCCATGGATTACCTATCAGGTGAAAAAAAAGTTATCATCTGCTCAGTACTTACACAACTGTGAGTAATTCACAACTTACATCATAATGTAAAATGTTTAAGGAGGGACAAATTTGTTCCCAGAAATTCACCAACCCTGAAGCTTTGTTAACTCCTTGGACCTATATAATCACAGACTTTGAAAAATGTGAAAAAACATGGAGTATCAGGATGATGTCTGTGGAAGTCTCTCAAAGGAACCATTTTGCAACCTGCTGACATTATACAGATAGACCAGTCATAGGCTGCTTTTTAAAACAAACAAACAAACAACAAAAAAAAACAGCAACACATTTTTGGTGTGTTTTCCCTCTAGCCAGGTAATATACCACACACAGAAACAATGGGCGGGCAGGGGGGAACAGTACAGAAACACTCCATATCGTTCTGTTTTATGTAAAAACATGTTTAGTTAATAGTAGTAGAATGTTTGTTCTAGTTGTAGGAACTACAATAGTACGAAAAGAATAAAACCCAATAATACTCCCGCAGTAGTAACTGCTTGTTGTTTTGTTAAATGGGGATCAACCTGATGAATTTCATGTAACTGAGATTCTGTAAGACCCACAAAATATTTTATTTTCATTAATATAATGGGTTGAAAGAACACTGGGGTGGTTGTTCTGAGATCTTCAAAGGGTTTGCTGTATGACAAAGGAAAAATTCAACTTCATCTCCCACTCATGCCAGAACTCCTGTGAAGAGGCTATCCAAAGCCTGCATCTTTGCAAGCAGCAGAGATAAGGGCTAGGCTTCCAAAGATAAAGAACAAACCTCACCAAACCTGCTTACAACCTGATCATGTATTACAACCATGCAAGCTCTTTAAGCCACAGTGCGAACCATGACAAATGGGATAGTAGCAGAACTGTCAAGGGTTAACGAAGAGGTTGATAAGTGCCAATTACCATGGTCAGAATGGTATCTGCACCCATTATTATTTTACACAGCATTGGTAGTCACTTTTGGCATATGATATTAACTGGTTTCTTCAAGAAAAATTAAGTTTTCAGAAGCTTCTTTAAAATCACTTTTTTTCCTGCACTTGCACAGTATGTTAAGCAGAATCGAGACTCCTCGATCCACGTAGTTACATTTCCTATCACTTGAGAGGATCCAAGTCCTGCAGAAACAAAATAGGCAGGGTGAAAGGCAGGATTAAAACTCGACCATGCTGCATAAATGAACAGGTTTTGGTATACAGAGAACAAGTAGGGAGCTCGTAGAATGAAAAAAATCAGAAGACAGAAACCTGGAAAATGAGAGCTTCCAAAAGCAGCAGTCTCTGCTTACAACGCAGCCAAGCAAGCATGACGGTTCAAAGCATTGAGCATATCATTTAGTACAGGCAAAGCCATCTAGGTTTGGTCTAAAATTCATGTTAAATCTAGAGGCAAGCTTACTACTTGGATGTACAATTAAAATCTTTGTCAGAAGACGAAATCAAGTCTGGGACGCGTGACATACTGGAGTAATGAATATAACAGATGACAATAATTGCTCTTTCTTGCAGAGGGAAAAATAAAGATGTATAGATTCTAAATATCATTAAGAGCATCCCATTTTTCACAGATGAAGGATTCACAACCAAAATTTGACTACGGCATTCCCCTGTGTTGTCAGAACACGTCTCCCACACTGCTACATTGGGTCTGCCAAATACATCAACTCAGCACGTATTCTCAAGTCAAGAGATGGCATTCAGAAACTACTCACACGATATGCCTCTAATTCTTCTACTCTGATATGGGTAATATACATCTGTTTGGAGTATAAATCCATTCAGGAAACATATCTGATTATAAAAGATGACAGCATCTATTCTGAATGCAGTTATTATTTGAAAGGTGCTCATTACTGCCGATTCCTCTTTGATAGAGCTAGTACCTGCAATACACACTGGTATTCAACACTTCCAGTAGTGAACAGTTCTCTGAACTGCTAATTAATGTGATAACACAACTGCCTTGCTCAGATTCACTGTAATTACATTTAAGGTCTATGAAGAACAAGCTTTAGCATCTGCATTTGTGGAGAGGGAAGTGTTTCATTTGGATAGCGATGGGGATTTTTTTTCTCTTTAGCCAAAGGGGGAACCCTCTACCAGGAGATTGCTTTCTGAGAACTTGAACCCAATGTGTTTACGGTGATGCTGTGTTATTCCCTGTCATGCTTAATGGGAAGTCTGTCAAGCTTCATTTGCAATAGTAGCAGTGGTGGTTTTTAGAAAAAGAAAAAAAAAAAAAACACAGCATTTGTGCCACCATTTTTTCCCCCTAGCAGTTCTGAATAATTGATGTGTTTTATAAATTTTGTAATTAAAAGACCTACTGGAGTTACTATAGTAACAGAGGCCTTTAGAAATCAATTGAATAAAACAAAAAATAGGGTTGATTGGTTGGCTTTGATCTTTTCTCTTTGTTCAGTGGTATTAAGGATATTTTGAAAGATAATCTTTTTTTTTCACAACCACATCAGAGTTCAGTTATATTTCAGGGCTTATACTGCATACACAGTAGCATTATTCATCAGGCCATGCCATAAATGTAAGCAACTTTCTGCATGTTATTTTCTTTCTGGGGACAGCCCTAACAAATGCAGGGCAGCTCCGCATACACTGCTTTAAGACAGCCTAATGTGATCCAAAGTTTTAGCACTACTTACATAGCATTGAAATCCCCGCATGGAAAGAACTCTGAACAATGATGAACACTTCATAAATATTTCTCCTATCCTCATACTCCACTCGAGTTACAAGAACAAAACTCAGTGTTCATTAATTTCAAAGCAAGGTTCAACTTCCTGGCATAGTTAACTTGTCTGTTTACAAGTGTTTTATTTAGTTTTGCTTCCACTAGTATCTGACTCTTCAAGTTTCAGTTTGAAGAGTGTTTCCACTTTGAAAAGTTATTGCAAAGAAATGATAAGCTCCTACTTAACAGCTCTGTTCCTTCTCATACTATGTACAGAGCCAGATCATCACTTCTTAAGACACAGATCAAGCCTTTCTTACTTTTCTGTTCTGCTAGCAGTTCAAGGATCAACCCAACTGAGAATGTGCTTATGCTAATCATACTTTATATTACATACACTGTCAACTATCCTGACAGACAATATAAGCTCTTGTATATTAACATCATGGTACGTTACTTCAGATTGGCTCCTCTGATACAGAAGAGAAATAGTAGTACCTGTGCAAGTCACCTTTATGCCATTACTTCAACTTCACCCAGGTTTTTAGTCACTCAACTTATATCCAGTGGAAGAAATCACACCAGAAATTTTCACAAGGAAAGATGTTCCACCAGATATAGACTATGAGTCACAAAAAGATGACAGTACCCTAGATCATGGATGTGTAAGAAGGATGAGACTATACACCAAGTTCTATCCTATTCCACCTCAACACAGGTGTCACTTGCTTTTGGACTACAAACACATCAACAACAGCATAAACACAACATGATGCAGTTGCTGCCCACATTAGAAGGGCGTAATTTGCACTCAAGAATCTTTCTTGGGAAAGAATGAACCCAGCTCAGTTCTTAGAGCTGAGATACAGAGCCAAGTTTGGACTCTGTTGCAAGCAGCCACCTACGCCACAGTTTCAATTTGCAGTGATGAAAATGAAACTTTTTCCCCCATAACAGACAATTACCTTTCATTAAGCTCTTCACATTATTTATTGGCATCTGCTTGAAAAATACCTCCTTTATAAACAATTGTCTCACTTGCAGAACTAAAATGAAAGTATGAATCTGAACGTCAGACACCTATCCAAAGATACGGAAAGTTTTTCACCTATCTGGTGTAACCACTACCCTATTGTGGTATGGCCCAATTTGGTTCTTAAAAAATCACACCTTGCCTATAAAATAGGTCCACTCCAGGGACTCCTAGAGTCTTATCTTCCCGATTACGCAGCCACAAAGCTACTCAAAACTCCTTTGTCCGTTAGTAGAAAACTTAGGTACCCAGGTAGCCACGCAGACTGGGGAGGAGGAGGAGGAGGAAGAGAGATGCACGCTCAAGTCCTGTCCTGCCTTGTGGTAGGAACGTCAGTAAGGTGTTAGACCAGATCTGCAAGGCACACTGGAGAGTAAATCCACCCCACAGCTTATGCATAACCAGCAAGACCAACAATTTCAAATAATTCAGAATCATTTTTCTCTAGAGAGAGCAAATTTAGCAACAAGGAAATTCAGCCACTCATAAATCAATGACATTTACAGAGGCTTAGAACATTCTAGTTAAAATCTGTTCTTTAGCATATCTAATTTAAGACCATTGCAACAAATTCACTAAACCAGGTAAATTTATGGTCGCATACCTTGGAATCAGCCTAAATTCCCCTATTTCCTAACAAGACTCACCCCGCATTCTCCATGAAGATGGTCGCTTCGCTTTGTCTCATTACATTTCAAGCACTTTTAAAATGGATATTTATTCACAATATGCTGTGGTAGCTAAAATAATTTTCTACCACACCGCTGTTGCTCTGTTTCCATCTTGCAGAACTTGACCTTTACCTTAAATAACCAAGTTTACTAAGTAACTGATTTTTATTGGTCTCAAGGGCCATTGCTTAAAACAGGTTTCATTGTAGACAAGAGATGCCAGTCCAGATGCTCGTTTTAGATATATTGCTGTAACTAAGATGAACATCAGATCTATTTTCTAAAGTTAGAGACCAATTAGGAAGTAATAAATTGCAGCTTTTTTGTTTTATATTTAAGTTATGCTACTGAACTTACTTCACATTTTTATATTTGTAGTTAAAAAAAGAAATAGGATTCATAACTGATTAATTACAGAACTTGTTTTTACCTAAGCTCAAATAGTTCTCATTTAATATAACACAAAATTGCATTCTGGTCCTAAAAGGAGCCATCAACACAACAAAGGATCGGTTTCATGCATTGTTTTTCTTCTTTTTTTTTTTGGTAAAGTTTTTATAAAATAGAGTAATGAGCTCTGTATGCAGTCCCACACAGGCAGTAGGCACAAAAAAGAGAAAATGCAGTAGCAGATACATCCCTCCATCTTCAGCATCTACCATTGGGCAGTAGAAAATGAAAACTTTTCTTCTGGGAAGAACTGAATGGAAACAGAGATTTCTATTTTCAACATTGATTACAAAACTCCTTTCTATGTGTGTGTGATGCGCTAGGAATTTGCTTGATCTGAGAAGATGGCCCACATTCTCAACTCAGCTGCACGAACACATCTGTCTCTCCAGCACAATTTACTGCAAGACCTCTAATCATACTAATTCCTTAAAACATGTCATGCACGCTCTATGGACTAGGCGTAGCACAATCTTTTGTCCATAGGTCTCAAGCAGACTACCCTCTAATAACTACTCAATATCAGAGGGCATTTCAGGAAGACAGCACCCCATTTCTTGCGTGGAGGGATAACAAAATGCTGAAGGTGCATTGCTGTCACCCCCCAACCCTCACTCACTGGGCTACAAATTCAAGCAGTCCTGGGGCTGCTCTAGAAACTCCTCCACTTGCTGCACTCTCATACTGGCTGCTGTGCTGCTCAGAGAATGCAGAGTATGACGCAATCGGGTCACATCTTTTTCAACTCATGATGAGCTTGTGCTGAAGCCTGGCAGAAGCTCTAAACCAACAACACACCTGTCGATTAGGTACACCACAATATCAACTGAGACAAGTTTTAGGATTTTTTTTAGTTTTCGTGCCACTTTAAACAAATCACTTCTCCTCTAGAGTTTTCAAATTCTCCTTTTTATTTTAACTTCATATTTTTCTGCCTCCACAAGGCACTACAAGGCCTACTTAGTATTTGTAAGATACTGGCAAAAGGTATTTTATGAAAATCTCAAGTTATTTATTATAATGACAATAAGTTTTATAGCTTCTGGCTTGAGTCCTTGCAATATTTTGTAAGCAGGGTGTGAAACATAAGCAGCATACTGAAACTCTTGTGTCATCTTCTTCACAAGAACCTCTCCACCTCTTATTACACTACTTACAATGCTTGGTGACCTGTACAAACACACAGTGAACTAATACAGTTTTTCAGCATAGCTGAAAGGGAAAAGAGAGAGGGTTTGCTCATGTGTATGGTATGCCCTAATTCTACTCAGCTGTATAATATCTAAAAAAAAAGAATGATGACAAGCCTTCTGATGTACCTGGCAAGAGACATCATGAATGTGATACAAACCAAATCCAAAAATAGATGACTATGTGCTTCAGAAAGAAAGAGAAAGAGACCTTCCCATAATTCGCAACAAGGAAGCCACCTTAGCTTATCATAAAACAGAAGTCAGATTGCTGCAGGGCTGAGCAATCATTTGTCACCAGATGGGTATGCGTAGGTTGTTGCTGGATATGATCTATGGTGAGCTGCACAAACATGTTTCTGTAACGAGTATGCACAGTGGTTTGCTTTCCTACAACAAGGGAATGTTACTCAAATGTGGGTGACAACACAGTGAAAAGTATTCCTTAAAACATTTCATCATGATATACTAAATTCATGAGCTTGAAGCTTATCGTATAATACCACTGTTGAAGAAATTCATCATCAACTGGTGCTGTGCTGAGTGCATCTTACCCTCTGTAATCACAAGCTCTAAAATTACAGCTGGGCAGTGGAGGACACAAGGGGAGCACAAAAGCTCAAAACTTTTAAAACAGCCAGGACATCTAGAATTCAGTCCCAACTCTAACACTGACTGGAAAGATGGCTTTGGAAATTTTGTGTCACATCAATACAATGGGTATGATGCTGTACTTTTAGCAGCAACACTCAAATTAAATGAAGACAAGCCTCACCAGAAAAACTGGCAACTCCATACAAGCAAAGCTATCCCATTAAGTTTTCTTATTTTCACTTCCCTTTCTCTTTCAGTGAGCTTCTATCAGCCTCTCAAAGGGATCTACTTCCCTTTTCCCAACAGGACAGCCCTATCAGTGAATACAGGTCCCACATTTTCAAGTCTTGACTATAGCTTGTCACATTTATTACTGCACACAGCTTTCCACACACCACTCCACTAGCATAGGAACAATGGGGCCAAAACCAGAGAGATTTGCAAATATTTTGATTGTGTCCAAAGATTACCAACTGTCATTCAGACAACATAAAAGCAGGAATAATATCTGATCCTTTGTTTGGAAAGCAAGAAACAACACCCCATGTCCTCTCTCTCAGTTCTGTGCTCTTCGTGGGACGGTACTACAGAATTACAGAGAGTACAGTACACCACAGGTATAGCCCTGCACTGGGACAGTAAATCCTTTCAGTGGGTGGTTGCCTACTATTTGCCTGTAATAATTCTCATTCTAACTCATCCTTCCCTTTTTCTGGTGAGGAGCACAAAGGCATAGAAGAATTCTCAGCTTTTTTTTTTTTTTNAAACTATAGTGTGCATTCACATACCAGCTTTCCCACAATATTTAGGCGCAAAACATATTTTTAAAAGAACTTACGTATCCATATTTCATTCACAAAAGAAAGTTGAATTTGTTATAAGTTTATGTGGTTTTTTTGTCTCTATAGTTAAGCTGCTGTTAGTAGACTGTTATTGGTACCAGTTAAACAGGTTTCTTACAATGCATTGTAATATGCTTTCCTATTAAATCTGTTTAAAGCACATTTTTATTTCTTAAATTTTGTTATTTATGGTAAAACTGTAAAGATGAAACCCCTCATTCGCAAGTCAGAGCTAAATTAAGTATCCAAATGTGTACACTGTTATGCTTAAGAACACCTGAGCTACAGAGAAAAAATGACAACAGATTAAAAAAATGCCAAGCCAGATCAAAGAAGTGAGGGAACAAGTCTGGAAAGAGACCCACTTAACTAGGAATCTAAGCAGCTTCTCAGACAAACAATAAGAGATACCACTACAATCAGAACGCAACATACCTTCATCCTAACACTATTTCTATAATGACAGCATTTGCACATTTACCACTATTCCTAAAGAAAAGCAAAACCAAACAAATTCTAGCCACAGTCATGGTTTCAGAGACTTTTAATGCCATTTGGAAGTATACCCGCATTTAGGAAGCAACGCTCACATGCCAGTTACCCAGGCTAGCCATGTCCTACCCTGACCCCAAATCACTCTGGCTACTGACTTGTGCTTGTTTGCAACCAAAACATTTAAATCTCTCAGATTAATTTACTTTGAGATGTGCACAGGGCACACAAAAATATGTTTTTTCTTCGTAATCCAGAAGCTCATATGGTTACACTCAAACCATACCCTGTCTCAGCTTCATCACTTCAGTGGTCACGTTTTGGGGAAGGCATTTTGTATTTTCTGCTCAAAGAAAAGACAGGTAGCAGATAGCCATAATGCGACATGCTTCTGATTTCACAGCAGTTCTAAGTGCACAACGTGCTGAATAAACCCTGACAAGTTCCCTCTTAATCTTAATGCTGGTGAAGGGATAGGAATTAGCAGCAAGCCTCAGTTCTGCAATGAGAAATGTTTAATTAGTAGGTTTCAGCATAATACAAAAGGTAGTTTCTCTGTAATCCCTTTGCTAAAGTCTGGGACCTGGAAAGACTGGGAGAAGCTTACTTTTTCTGTCTGGTTTTATGAGCAGTATACCTGTATAAACCAGCAACTGAAACTCTCAAATCACAAACATTCCACTAGCTAAATCCCAGGACACAGATGACTAGTCATACAGGGAGTCTGCATGATGTTGTACTGCTTTATAAACGGTTTTTACTAGCACACGTTTCGGATGACTTGAAAACTCAGTAGTGGCTTCCTGAGTAATGTCGCGAGCCCAACTCAAACCAATAAAACTTTTATATTGGACCAAACTACCACCTAGCATTTTAACATCACATATTATGCAGGGAAGCTGTTTTAGAGTGCTTTAAATGCTGTATGTTTGTTCTACTTCCTCAGGTCTCCAGTGATTCCCTAACTGCCAGGAGCAAACAGCACCCAGCTGTACCCACATATGAACGTTTCTCAGGTCACTGTTAGAGTTACCTACTAAGCACAAAGACGAGAAGCCTGCTGTAACCTCTCCTCCATTGATGTGCTCTGTCTAGCCAGAGAAAGCAATGGCCTATTTCTTGACCTGTATTGCATATAAGGCCTCTCCATAGCAAATCTACAGTCTGAATCTGATTTCAGGGATGTACTTTTAAATTAGCAAAGCTGTATCCAGTGGGACACCGAAGAACAGCCAATCCTGGCTCTCAGCCCTCTTCAGCTTCCGAATCCTTGTATGCAAGAAACGAAAGAGCTGGTAACATCCACATAGTGGAATGAATTAGCTACTCACAAAAGATAGCATTTTACTCAAGAACACTGTTCTCTGAATAAGAAAGTGCTGAAAAAGTCTGCATTTCTGTAATGCGAGTGTGTGTTTAAGAGTCCCCTCTGGATAATCTGCATGTAAATGAGGCAACATTAGTTGCAAGCATCTCTGGAAACTTAAACTGGCTACACATTCTGAGAGTTAAGTAAAAACACAACCATGGGAGAGAACCCCTAATTACCACATAGCAAGGGAACTGATTAAAACCATCAGGGCAGGGATCCTGTGTTTCATTAAACAAATACACCAAGTGCAGCTTTATTGTTATTTTAGCTGATGAAGGAAAAATAAAGTCTACCTCTGCATTCAAGAAGTTACCTGAATTCAAAGACTCTCTGGCAGCAGACTTAGAACAGTGCAGGATTTTTTCTCCTAATGTTTGTATTTAAGTAGCCCACTAGGGTTACGTGGGTTAACATGAAATACTGAAACACAGTTAACCTCTTAGCATTTTAACATTCTATATGGAGCCATTTCTTTGGACTTCAGAAGGCAGGGTGTAACTAATAAATGCAACATTTTAATCATTCCTTGAATCAAAAGCAGAGTAAAACTAGAGAGCATTTTGGTATAATGGACACCACCACCTCATTTATTCTCTAGCTTATAGGTTTTTTTGCTGCTCTCTAGCCTCTGCATTCAATATTCAAAACCAATTGCCAAAGAACCCTAGCGAGGTTATTTCTGGGTAGCAATTTTACAGAGAGTTTACTTTAATTAGAGAAAGACGGACATGAATCTGTAAGCAAGGAGCAAGTTTCCTCTTGCTTCTAGCAAACTTAATGTAGTTGCACGACTCAAGACAAGAGCATGCCATTTTCTCTGATATACCAATGCTTGCAGTCTACAGCTCATTGGTAAGTGGAGTGTATTACTCAGAATTATCTCTGCTGACATTTCCAAGTTTCTAAGTATGTCAAAAAGATGTCTTTATTCTCTTCTCCCACCAGTACTGCCAGCTTCACGAGAGACTCCCACATCCAGAACCAATACTGCTGTCTAACGGGATTCGGCCTTTTTAAAGAACACGTTTCAGGATAACTTCAACATTCTGAAGGAAGAGAAACGGACAAGTCTGATCAGTTATTTTTGCTAATTATTGAGGAGCTCAAGATACACCAGAACTGAACAAAGTTAATAGAGTGGCTTTCAGTGTCCTGGTCTCCACCCCGTTCTCTCTCTAAAAGTTTATAATCTACAAACAAAACAACTGAAAGATGGAAAAAGAGAGGAATAGGTACACTTAAACTTGCACAATCACAGCATTGCTATTTTAATTGGCGTAAAAATTCCCTTCAACTGCCTGCCTATATATTAATAATTATTTCATTTTTGTGGGTGACATTCTATTTTTCAGGGTTATGTGAGGTTAAGACATGAGCCACTACCTGTTTTCCTGGGCAACTGGTGTAAGGAGGAAGGGGCTGCTAGTTTTTCATTTCAAAAGAAATATTGAATGAGTCTCTAGTTCACGAATGATCCACATCATAAAGCAGTAGGTAGTGAATCTAAATTATCTGCTTCTCAGTACTTCACTTGCATATAACACAGTGACTCATATGTGTTTTCATATAGGCAGCATTCATGTAAGTGATGGCAACTTTAAAAAGGTCAGTCATAAAGAATGATGACATTTAAGTCTGCAGTCTGCCATAACCAACAGATCACGCTTTCCCATCTCCTAAGTTTAAAACGATAAGGCAGGTTGTGCCTTCAACACTGGTTGTGGTGGAGAGGAAAGGTGAGGAAGGAAACACCACCACCCCTGAAACATGAGACTAGATCTCAGGCAGAGGGAGACCTCATGGTCAGATTTCAAACTCTTGATTTTGAAGAGGTGTCTGGACAGGGAAAATACTGATGTTCTCATACACTGCAAAAATACACAACAGCTGTATTCAGTTGAGAGAGTTACAGGAGTTTGCAAGAAGTGTATAGTAGTATTTGACTGCCACACAGAAGACTTCAGCTCTTTGTTGTTGGTGGTTTGTTTGTTTGTTTGTTTTTAATTTTAAAACATCACAAATAGTTTTAACTATACAAATGGCTACAAGAGAACTCAAGAAACACTGCCTGTGGTAGCAGTAAGCTCACTCTCTAGTGATGATTTCATTTCTCTTAGGAGACTCCCTAGAGCAAGCAATGTCTCAGTTTTGTGCTCTGGCAGACAGAAAATTCTGCCTATTTTTTGCCATACTTGTTCACTATGCACAAAGCCACAGTCTGGCCCACTGCAGTCCGCCAGGCCTAGGAACTCAGCAGCACTGTACATGTCACTCTCCAGCTCCAGCAGTGGTTGGAAGCGGTAAACCAGACCCAATCAGTCAGGGCTCACTCGCTTCGCCACAGGGCCGTCACACGACACTCCATCCTCCCACGCCTGTTTCTGTCTGACTGCACCGGAAGTTCTCTGGCCCCAGGATGATGCCTAATACAAGGCTGGCATCCAAGTCAGGGCAAGCACGCCCTGAAGTCAGGGTTTCCGGGTGTTTCTCCTGTACAAACAACAGCATGCCAAATTATCTAAGACGATGTGACACTAACATATGATGTGAGGCATTCCGTAAGTGACTGATTTAGGCTCCCAGCTTCAAGACGGATGCAGATAAACTGCATAGAGACCAGCAGAGGGTTGCTCCCTGAAGATGCTCAGGGACCTAGAGAGAAAAGCCTGCAAGGAGAGGTTGAGGGAGGTGGGCTTGTATAAGCTGGCTGCAATGACACTAAGGGGCAATTTAAAAGCAACCTACAACTATGGGAAAGGTAGCTATAAAAATTATGGAGTCTAATTCTTCTCAGAAGTGCCAAATGGTGCACCAAGGGGCACCAGCCACAGTCTGTGGCTTGGGAGGCTCATGCTGGATGCTAGGAGAAGCTTTTTCATTAAGAAGTGAGCAGGTTGCTCAGAGAGACTGTGGAATCTACCATAAGGACATCTTCAAGGTTTAGCAAGGCAAAGTCAGATTACTTGATATACTTCTGGCAGGAGTCCAGCTCTGGGTGGGAAGCTGGACTAGATGACCTCGAGGAGTTCCTCCTAACTAGTTCAGTTCCTCCTTCAGTGATTCTAATGCGACCAAGTAGTTATGCAGTGCAGTCATGACTGCCATCTCCCAATATATTCATTTACATTCTTCCTTCCACCCTTTCTTGGGTCTAATTCAGCAGCTCACAGTACTTCCAAAATGAATGAATCAAAGATATTTGTAAGATTTTTTTTTGCCAAGAACTGCTTGTCCATGCAACTTCCCTCATATCAGTGGGGATACTGGATGTAACAGAGCATATATCCATGACATTAAAGGAAAAAAAAAAAAAGCAAAATAAATCAGTATGAAACACTTCACTCCTTTCCTAAGTGCTGCTTTTGTCTTAGTTTGTCATAAGCTGAGAAAAAGATGGGGGCAAAGAGAGGGAGAAAGTGCATAATTCACTGTCCATAAAAATAAACCTAATATTAATTACAGGCCTGAACATTTTGAGCAGAACCAAATACTTAAGCAATGCTTAATGCCTTCAACACCACAGCCCGCTCTGTCCAAACGCTGTTACCAAAGAGTCGCTGATTACTTGCATTAGGAGGCTGAGGCCGAAGAATAATGTCTCCCAAAGCAGCCAATTGGAAAAACTCTGTGAACAGCTGTGATATTGCTGCACAAGAGTTGTGGGAAAGCAGTGCTAGAAGGTCAGATTCTGATCTACTACATCACTGTAAATTGAGACAAGCTCTACTGCAGACAGAAGTCATTCTAGTAAAATAAACTGAGTCCAGTCCACAATCTGTAGCATAGACAGCAAACTACAACTCATTAGCACGGCTACACGAATGCCATTATTCAAACAAAATTATTACTACATTGCTCTTGACTTCAGCTACTAACTGCGACAAGCCATGCGTGTTTTAAGAGAAGAGGCAATTCAGACCCCAAGAGACCTCATTCTGGTTCACCCCATATGCTTACTACTAACTGCTGCATCCAATTAAGGCTGCCAGTTTTATGAACTACTATATATTAACACCACAAACCTGACTGTACCCTCCCAATAAAATGAAAATGCTGGTTGAGTACCCTCCTTAAAAGCTGAATGAAAACTTGATCCTGTGGTTATGATTTACGTTTCGGTTTGCAGGAATAGCAGATTGAATGATTTGTTCAGAAACCTGCTCTACGATTACAAAGGAGCATAACACAATCTTCTCAAAAAGTCAACTATTGACCCTTTCCTCCATCTCAAAACTAATCTGGATTTAAATAGCTGATCATCTAGCATTTACCCACAGTATTCAAAAGTCTCTGTGACAAATTAACATAATTATAACGTAGTAAGCTCTTCTGATGTATATTCCCTGTGTAGTCCTAATCATAAGAAAGATACCGCCCCAAGAAACTTCGAGTCTAAACATAGAATAACTTATCTTGTAAATAGAAAGGTGGATTTTTGAGGAGAGGGAAGGGAAAAGTTGGTTTCTCTTTTTTTTTTTTTTCGCCCCCCTGAAAGACTTGCCAGAAAGAAAGGGCTTTTGTGTTGGTAAGGACTGAACAAAGAGAAGCCACTATCCCAGGAAAAAATTTATACATGACAGCTACAGGACAAGGTGCGAACTCACAGCAGCTCTGTTTGTGCACATATTTATAGTGTTCTTCTATTCCTAAAAACGAGTAAAAGGAGAACCAGTACTTCAACAGGAATTAATTTGGGTTTTGCTCCCTATTATAACTTAATTTGATGCTCTTAACTTGCAGATCTGAATACATAACATATTTCTTAGCATCCCTGGCATTCTGAACTGAACAATAGATGCAAACAGTATTTTAAACAATGAATTAAGGTCAAACTAAGTGATTAATAGGTTCCTTAATGTGTTATGCTGATTCTGTTCCAAAGTAAGCAGCTGCTTTATATAAACTGCTTCATTTCTCTTCGACAGCAAATCACAAGAAGTAATAGAAATCACTCCCACATGAGTCCTTTAAAGCTCATGCTGTTCATCACTTAACACACACAGAAAGTAACCTGTTGTCCCTGAACAAAAGAAAAATGTCCTCAGATGAACCAGTCCTATACAACAAATACTGTACATTTTTACAGGTGTTCACTGAGCAATCTCTTTATTAACAGGTATAAAAATAGCCAGGTTAGGAAAGCAACTGATTCTTAATTCATATACATACTCAGTCCCAAAAATCAAATCAGAATTTTTCCTGCAATCCCTAATTAACACAAACATCAAATACAACTTTACTGTCTTCTTACAGAAATCACTATGGGTGACAAAGTCAGACAAAGCTAGGCCATGCAAGCTTCATAAATATTTTTAAGCAAGAAGTATTGCAAGCCCCCCCCCCTCAGCTGGCTCAAGGGACTTCACAACAAAAGATCTTGCCCCTCTAAGCAAAACACAGATTGAAAATACAAGTGACAGTAGCTTCTCACAATTGTGGAATATCAGAGGGAGCCATAATCCACAACAGATTGTTCAAATCAGCCTTACTCAATCACTCGAGCACTTCTTTGTTATGTACTCTCATCAGAGAAATACTTGGCAGTGTTCACATGTAAATCATCATCAGCTTTTTGGATCACCTCTTTTAATGTAGAATCAGCTCAAACTTTTCAGAATTACGATGCTTTGCTAGAACGCTTTTCAAAAATACAATGCACTGCTGAAGACTCAGGCAGATGGCTTGGCTGAGACGGTTTGCAATTTGAAAATTGTCTCCAGTCAGATTTTATGTAAAATAAAAATTCAGCAAGTCGGAAGATACAGGGTTATGAAACAGACTGCCTTATTCACTCATCCCAGCCCCAGGGCTATACACTACCTAGGTTATCTAATTTCTAAATGGGATTAATTGGTAGCTCCAGTCTCATTCTTGACAGATACATCACCACTGCATCCAATAACGTCAGGCACTGTAACAAGCAGACCTCATCTTACTCCTGCTCTTAGAGCACAGTTCTTCTCTTCCATGTGGCTGAAAGGGGACTACATACACAACTAAGTCAAGCAGGAAGTAGTTCTTACAGTCAAGGAAAAGCTATGGTTGGAAAGAGAGTGGAGAATGAACCAGCCTCTTGTATGGTTCCCTTCAGTCAGAATTAAAAAACACAGATGGGCCTGTCAGAAGAAGTTTTAGTTCAGATTTTTGCCACAAAAAGTTTGCTGAGCTCTATTCCATCAATCTAGAACATGCTACTAGCATGACACTCAGTGTTATTGTTATTTTTTAGTTAAGGAACATCTTCTCCACAAAGATTAAATTAAAAACTGATTGAGAAATAATTCTCTCCCATCATCTGTCCACGAAGCACAAGTTGAGGAGCTGTATGCTATTCTTTAGGCACACCAGAAGCGTTGCAAACAGTGTGGTTCGTTACCTGGAGATTATCATGCCTACTGTCTCAATGACAGATAAGAAAACTGTTTGCTGTCCAAAGCAAGTCACCTCAGTATTCCCTGTTTCAACCTACAGTTCAAAGGAAATACACTGGTAACTCTGACCCTATGATCTATCCAGATGCCTTCCCTTGGGACTCCATTCAGCCAAACTCAACTATTATCATCAATTCTGCTTTATTTTAGCAGGCCAAAATTTGAACTACGGCTGTAACTATCTGAAATGGCAGACCATCAGGGCTGTGTTCCAGAACTCTTCTTTTCCTCTCCAGTAAATGCCAATGAAATGGTCACACAGAATTAAGAGTAACTGTGCCACCGACTGTTCAAAGTTACAAGAAGGCAAAAGTGGAATTAGTCTAGATTCATGCCAATCAGATGTCAGAGACGTATGGTCTGCTACAGATAAATGTCATGTCACTCATAGAATATATTAACTCAAATTTGGAAGGATATTTAGAAGAAACAACATTTTAAACTTTCTTCTGTAAATAAGGTACCGTGTCTCCTTTCATGATCTATTCAGACTCTAGAAATTCATGTTGACCAATCTTTTCAAAACACCAATAATTAAATATCACTATCTGCTTTTTCTGCAGAAAACCACATACAACACAAAACTCAACTGCGCTGCAGCAAATAATTCATCAATGCCTCTGAACATTAAATGATGAAAAGTGGATTAAACAGTTTTTCTCTTAAGTGTCTACTTTTATCTTCATAACTACTTATCTCTTTACCAATAATCAAGTTTCACATATAAGCAGCAACATACTTGTTTTATTGGCAGACTTTACACAGTATTTTCCTACTAGCTGATTTTCCCATGTTTTCTTTCTTTCAAGAATATGAAATTGCCATTGAAGAAAATTGTTTTGGATGAAAAGCTCTTTTCTTCTCTTAATTCTTATCATGTAGATGAAATTTTTCAGAGTGATCCTAAGTGACCACCCAGACCCCCAAATTCTCAGAATTGTACCAGAAACTTTAAACAAGCTCTAAAATGATCACATTATATATTATAATAATGTCCTCCGCTTCCCTTCAAAATAGTACTTCCCTAAGGCAGGCCTGAGACATAGGAGAACTTAGGAGTTAAAACATTTTTCTGGCCTAGTGTCCACTTTGTGAAAATATACTGAAGTTTGTACTACTGACCCAGACTCCAGCAGGAAACATTTACAGAGCTTTAATCCAACCTCATACAAATTTGTTACAAATTAAAGTGTTAGGTCCGCAGCCTCAAATTCACACTAAACTGCTCCTCAAGAACACTATCATGAAAAGTGACAATAGGGTACACCTTGCAATGTCACTTTAGGACCAGAAGATGAGCTGGTCCCAGAAAGTTTTAGTTCAAATGCAGTCTCTAATGATAGACAAGAATACTGAAGAATTTATGAAACAAGATGAATAAAATCAGGTTAGTATCATGAACTGGAAACTGCTCACACAGGAGAGTCTTGACTACTTCTACAGCTACATCTGTTGAACATAAGCGTCATCTCCCGTGACTCCACTTTTATCTAGCAACTTTCTGTAGCAAGATGAAAAAGGTATGTTTATGACTGGTAAATTTTGGAAACCTGACTGTATGTTCCCAAATATCTTACATCAAGGACAGCTGTGCTTCTAGGAAGCTATGGAGTTTTTCCTCTTCCTTCCCAATGTACTGTGCATACAGAAGGACTACCTGATGGAATAAACAAAACCAACATTGCCCACTGAATCTTGCCTCATACAGTTCATGTTAAGCACACAGTGTGACAAACTGATCAGGAGAAATGAGACTCACTACGTATTTGAAATGCTGCTACATGGCTAAAAAGCTGGGGGTGGGGGGTGGGGAAGAGATTCACATAAGAACGATACTTAAGTAAGACCTTGGATTGCTCTGAGATACACTGATGCTCTATGCTACTCCTCGTCTGTATTGTCATGCACTTCCTAACCAGGAAAGCAAACAGAGAGCTCTCAGCTTACTCCATCAAGTGCTCTGCACTTGGTGTGTCCAAAAGCCTGACTGCAACTCCATGCAGGCAGTCTCTGGCAGCGTTCATGTAAAAGCTTTTTGCTGCATGCTGCAGCAGCTCACAGCATTAAGGCCAAGGACTAGGTTTGTATAAACACTAAATGAGAAAACCAATCTTCCTGGGCTACCTGGAGAGTCACAACAGTAAGACAGACAGCACTAGAGAGGAATTGAGCTCTGCTAACCTAACGCCTTCTGTGTCCCTGTCTCTTCACAGGCCACATGCAGGGAGGAAGTGGTGGCAGGGGGCTGCTCTTTTGTTTGACATGCAGAGACAAATCTCTGTGCCTTTACTTCATATACGTTGGGGGCCTGATTCTCCACTGCTTTACACTTCTTTCAGGCCAATGTGGCCAATTAAGCGCAGGTTGAATCAGGCCCCTTGTATATAAATGGATCATTTGAAATTATACACATTACTTTACATGGAAAAAATTCAAGCTTTCAAAAAATACGCATATAAAACATAAAAAGACATTTAAAGTACGCACGCGTGTGCACACACAAGCCAGTTTTACTTTGCACTGCCTGTTCAGTAGAACAGATAGCCTGTTCTCTGACTCTCTTAACTGCAAACCTTATACTAGCTGTGTATATTTTGGACCCTTTCCCATCCTACCATGATTTCCTGTCTGAGTCTGCAGCCCATGGCAACAGCACAAAATTGAAGTACAGGCTTTGCAGATGGTGGTAGGCCAAATGCCCTGTGCCAATTTAGTATCTTCTTCCGTAGCATGTGTTATCTAAGACTTGGCCATAGGGAAGGGTTACCTTCTGGCAAATAAATTACATTCATTTTGATTTATAAATGCTGCTTGCCTTAGGGAAGTTGTCTTCTGCAGTTCACATAAGGAAAAAAGGAAAAAAAAAAAAAAGCAACACCACAATCACACAGCCTTATGTATACATCATCATACTATACAAGGAAAATGATATTCTGAACTGCTGTCAAGGATGAACAAAATTCTTGGTTTTATGACTCTATTCCAGCAGGTGACAGGTCACTTGGACTGTTTAAAAACAAAGCGTAATAGTCCCCTCCCCAGATTTATTGATGTACAAGCACATACATCATCCCACAAAATAACCTATGACGAAAACTGCAATTCCACATCGGCAACAGAATTATGAGAGCCAAGATTATATACACAGTGAAAAGGTGCCAGAAACAGCTCCAGAGTTGCTTTCCATCAGGAAATCTAGTGTTAACATGAACCTTCCTTGAGTGGCTTTCATAAAAGACTCTGCATTTAGCATTGCCCTGCCCTGACAGAATAGGGGGGCACAGAAAACCACACACATTTTTCAAGGAATAACATTAAAAAAGCACACACCTTTGCAGTCACCTGCTCACTGGTGCATCTATGGAACTACCTCAGCATATAGATGCTCTAAACCCCACTGGCCCCTGGCACGGAACGAAGTATTACCCATGATGACCATCAAAGCTTCTCCCCCTTTGAGGTATAAAGCCCTGCCATTTTCATTAAAAAGTACTGAAACAAAACTACCTCAGACACGTGGCCTCAATCCAAGTGATTTCAGCGGAAGATCCCGGGCACCCACTTAGGAAAGAATCCACTCTTTTTTGATGAACAGAATCATACCTTTGCTATTGTAATGAATCACAGATTAAAACCCATGAGCCGCTGCCATATTTTATAATGCAAGCCTCTGGTTTCACAGTGCTAGTAAACAAACACGATACCGTGAATCAGCTTTTATACTGTATCTTTCCATCAAGCCTAGTTCACAACTCATCCATTTTCTTGACTTCTTGCCTTTCTCTTCTCCTATTTACGCTGCACAAGGTAGAACCATTATTCAGAACTAAGACATTCACAAAGCTATCTTCTGGGAGAAAATGCAAGGTCCACAGCATCTTCCCAAATGTCTGTTTTTTCCTCAGTAGAAATTAGACTTATTTTTCAAAAAGACAGAGATGTAAACACAACTTGTAAAGAAGAATAAAGCGTAGATGCTCCAGAACCTCCAACATGCAGCACGGTGCTCAGCATTGCCAAGCCGGACACCTTTAATGTCTGCCTTAGATTCTCTCAGCTGACACCGTGGAAACTCAGAGGAACAAAGCATTTTCAGCTTACCAATATCCCTCGCAGTACCTGCACTGTGCAATCACAGAACAGCAACCAAACCAAATAAATCGTCCTTCCTTTTTCCTTCCACTCATACACCTACAGCACAGGAAACAAACATCTCGCTTTGTCATAATGTGGTTACAGCCAGAAGTGTAACTATGCACATTGACAAAGAGATTTACGAGTGTATGTTTGAAGTCCTGTATTTGAGCCAATTGTGCAATGAACAAGGTAACTACATCCATGCCAAATGCCCGAACTGAAAATTCTCTGCATATTCTACACAGTGTGTTGAGTCATAGCAAGATCAAACAGATCAACCTAAAATAACAATCAAATCTGAATTTACACGGCTTTCTTAAGAGAAATCTAGCTAAATTTTTTCTGAATATCTCAATTCATTATCACAAATAACAAGAATTTGATTTATTGTGCTGAATATTCACTACTGAAGTCAAAAGAAGCATGAAACTTCTTGATGAATAAAACAATTTAAAAGTTGTGTTCCTCCCCTGCAATTGCAGATATACTGCCTCAAGAGAAGAACAACCTCAATAATAATGGGGGAAAAGGAGTAGTATTTGCTATTCTGGATACTGATCAAAGACCCATTAAAGCTAATGGAAGCAGTTCCTTTTTCTCCAGCAAGATTAAACTTTCAGGTAAGCAGCACTTCTCACAGAGACTCCGAGCCTGCTCTGAGCAGCAGTTCATTGTGAACAATTCTGACAGCTTTCCTACTTGCTAATCTTACTGTCATCACCCTCAAGTATCATATCAGTTCAGACAAAATTGATAAGGTAATACTCACCAAAGCCAAAATTTCCACATGTACTGTTGGAGCATAAGAGAACTTTGCATAACACTTCTTGAAAAAAATCCATAAACCCACAGACAAGCTTTAGATGTCTTCATATATTGACAATAGAGGGAAATGGTTTATTAAAAACAACTAATAAAGATATGTCTCAGTTGCTTACTATTACAGCTTTCAATCTTCTTCCTCCCACTCTAAATTGAACAATCACTTCAGTGAACGTATCCAAAGACACCTTATAAATTTGAAATAACAACTTAGAAGTACTAGAATCCATACTAAGACCATAACAAAACTGTATCAGTTCAACTCTGGCGAGATTTTTATGATCCTTACACTGGCAGTTTTGTTTAGTCTAAGTTGAGCACAAAAACGGGGTATGTGTGTGTGTGGAGAGGAAGATAACATTCAAAACTAGACAGCAGAAATTCAGCATGCAATAAACCAGACATTATATCAACCCCCCCCCCCCAAAGGAAATACATTTTGTTATATAGCATCTCTTATATTTTTACAATATACACACATGTTCTTAACATTTTGCTTAGACCTGTGGTGTTATCTCCGGAAACTGGAGGAAAAAAAAAAAAAAAAAAAACACACACAAAAAGAAAAAAGGAAACCTCTTAACCATTTGTGATGCAGAAACAGATGAGTATTTCCAAGGACAAATTTACTGCATGCAACAGTAATGTTTCTCATGGTTCACCTTAACGATTCTTCCTAAACTCAGCACACAATAAAACACTCCAAAATATTATCTGTGATAAAATGCAAGTAAAATCCAAGGCATTTGGTATGTTCTTACTGATCTCTTCCCAAGTTTTTTTTTGACAAACACTGAAGTATAAAAATTAAAAGGGTTCAGAAGGCAACAGAGCTTGAAATAGTTTTCTCATCTTTATAACCAAATTGTCCTCTCCAAAACCTGAAAAGACCAAGCACTCTTCTCTGGCTTTTCAAGGAAACCTGGAAGCAGGAGACAAAAACCAAAGTACTCTGGATAAATCTCTGTATATGAAAAAATGACTCCTAATATTCAAGGTGTTTTCCCTGCTGAAGGCCCAGATCACCATATCCATGAATGCTCCCTTCACATACTTTTACTCCTTTCATATTCCAGAACTGGTGGCTACTAAAACTTCTATCCTCTCATCCCCGCACTCCTTAAAAGATGTAATCCACCCAAAACCACTATCCCCATTTCATAAACATTCCACACCTAAATAAAATATCATTGCTATATATCCCAGTATATCCCACTTTATTCTTATCTAACAGCTCAGCACATTGCTCTGAACATAAAAACCAAGATGAATGCAAGTATTGAAACCAAGTAAAACCAAGTATCCACAGACCCAGTTTCGCACATAACAGAAATGACATGGTAAAACAAGCCTCACTTAGGAGAATAGTTAACTATGACAGTATAGCACAGGGTAAAGATGCAGATGTTGTGGTGATACTTACAATGACAGCAAGGCAGAGAACCGAGTCTTTCTGATTTAATCCCTTTCACAGAAGGCTGCATAACAATTACTTCCTTGCCTCTTCCCTACTAATCAGGGTCATCATGGAGACTTATAGATGCCGAGTGACATTTACTGTACCTCATACTCTGAGCCATCCTGCTTTAGTGCAGAGTCCTTTTCCAAAGTCTACTCTTCTTCATTTTGATAAATAGATCTAGTTAGATCTACTTAATTAGATCTATTTTGATAAATAGATCTATCTAGATAAACAGATCTAGTTTCAAACTAACAGCTTAAAGAATTTGTTAACACACGTATTACGCATACAATTTTCCCAAATCTGGAGTAACTACTGCAGCAGTACACTGTACAGGCTCCCTCATAGGATGAAGAAAAAGTTACTTAGACTGGGATAACATTTTGAGAAGGTATTAAGGAGTTCCAAATTGATTTCAGTGAGAGTCAGGCTCAAACGTAACAAAAAGACACCTCTGAAGACAGTACTCCAATGTAATGGTACACAGACGGGTGCTCTCTGCCTGCATGCAGACGTACCGCAGAAACACCACACCTTCTCATGCCCCTGTTCCTCACAAGCCACAGAAGCGTGCTACCTTCCAACACCACTTCCTCACCCATCTGAGATGGCTGAGACAGGCACTATTTCAAGTGGAAGAGAGAGGTTAAGAAAGGGTGCAGGATTGTCAGTGGATCATGCAAGCAGAATTGAGGTTAAAGATGAGTGAATTGTCCAAAACCAACTAGAGAAATGGTTTTCTGCTTTAATCTACCAGTTTTGACATCAGTCTGAACATGCTGCATGGCATATTGGATAGTCATTTAACTAAAGCAAACAAGAAATAGATTTATAATAAATTCTATTAAAACAACAACAACAACAACAACCAGTTTGAAGAAAGAATAAGAGACAAAACTGGCCAACTTCCCTGCTTTAAAAATATGCTAATCTTCAGCTCTTGACCATCAGCTGAAAAAGTAACATGCTTTATTCAACAGCAATAAAGTAAGTATTAGAAGAAAATCTATTCACTGTCATCTTGGACTTGATCAGAAAAAAAAAAGAAAAAAGAAAACGAACACGCAAAAAAAAAAAAAACGACAGAGCTATATGGGGCCAAGAAAATAATAATTAGGTCTCTATATGTTTAGCTTTTTAACATATAAGACCTTCCAGCATAAACACACAGTCATATTCTCTTCTTTATTCTTCAGATCCCAGACAACAGTCTGCAGATTGGGCTAGAAATGAAAGTAACAGAAGCATCCAACAAGGACTGCAGTATTATAAACACTAAAGAAAGAGACAAGCAGATTATGTCTTCCATAGTGTTCCTTCCCTCTCATCCTTGAAATATCATAAACAACATCTACTTTGATCTTACATAACTCCGTAGCAAATTCACCAGTTGTTATAAGTCTACATGCATGAACTGAAAAAAGCTGGCCTAAAATGTTCAGTTGGCTTCTGTCCTTTGTTTCTAGCCCATTTTTATATCACAGATAGCCTTAACCATCTCAAGCATTTTGGTATCACTACAGGAGAGCTACAGCAATTACTTAAGAAAAAGAAAAAAAAAAAAAAAATGAAAAACCGTGGCAAACGTGCTTGTTCATTTTTTGGACATGGAAAGACAAACGCAGTCTCCTGACAGACTGCTGTGGCACTGCAATGCTACAAAAAACTATCGCTTCAAAACATTGCTAGCTTTCCCCTAAAAACAAACAAACAAAAACCAGTGCTTAGACGTCAATTTCACTTTCACAACGCCAGCCCCCCTGCAAGTCTGTCAAATTGCTGATCTGTTACTCGTGGGTAAGATACGCAAAGTAGAGGTGCCTATTCTCGGTGTAACACAGCATAGTTTGCATAGAGGGAAAGCCTTGCATGAAATCTGTGAATGATGTACACTGACCCAAGATGATTTATTGTCCCTATCTTTCCACAGCCTGAAAGCTCTTTACACAAATGAACGAATGAAACGTTGCTGCATCCTGCAGAAGCTCGTGTTTTGCTCAATTCAGACATGAAGTAGGTTAAGTAACCTGGTGAACATCAAACAAGTTTTAAGAAAGAAATGGTTTAGGTGTAATAATAGGACAACCAGAACAAGACGGACAAGTGCTCAGGTTTACAACTAATCTATGAGTTGTCTGGGTTAAATACATACACAGAACACCAGACAGTTTTTGTTTATTCAATAGGAAGTCAAATATATTCACAACAATCCACGTGACCTGATCAATTATTCTGGTGGGTTACCGCCCACAACCCGGGCTTTGCTGAGCATCCACTTCAGAGAAATGTTTCATGTTAAGACTGTAGTAACGACCAATCCAAACAACTGCCTCCCAGAGGACCACCAGAAAAATCATCAGCTAGACTATAGTTCATGAAATCACGTAATTACATAATAGGTTTCAGGCAAATGGAGGAAGAAAGTTTACAATTCTAAGGGACTTTCATCTGGTAACATATAAGCAAGTAGGTTTCAATACACAAGGACTTAATAGCTCACAGTTCTATCTAACTTGTATTTAAAGGACTGATCCTTAGTTTCCAGTCCTAAAGATGACAGCAGTTACAGCACATCCTTCCCTCAGAAGCTACTTTCAAACTATTAATTCTATCCTACATATTCCATGCTCCCAAAAGCTGCAACAACAACCCTAGCAGGCAGCAGCCAGGTATAATGCAGGCAGACACTTTAATTATATGATGACAGCCCTCAGCCGTGCCCTGCCCATAGCTGGCCTGTCCCAGTGCTGCTCTCTCCTCACTCAAGTTGCCAAGCATACCAAATCATACCCGCTGAAGCCAAACGCTTCCTGAGTACTAGAATGAGATCACAATCCCAGCTTTATTGGCGACCTAAGTCAGAAGGCAAGTCTGGATGTGTTTGGGTGAAAGGCACAAATCTTAACTTTGTCTATCAGTATTTGTGTGTCCTCTTCTATTGTTGCTCTCCCTTGATAAGGCCTGCACTGCCAACAAGATTTCATTTAAAAGGCTTTCCTCACTCATAAATGCACAATTTAGTCCTTAAATTGACATAGATGCTCCACACAAGGTCTAGCTGTAGTATTTTTTTTAAACTCTTGTTCCCTAAGGGAAGGAATCAGAATTCCATTGAAATATTTGTCCCAATTTGCAAATTAAGAAAGCATGAAGTCACCACAGCACTGGTTTTACCACTGTCTCAAGCTTGCTTAGATTTAAGCAGATGTCAAGCATTAGATACTCAGATGTTCAAAAACACATGGAAATTAATCCCATTAAGAGAAGAGCATCAGAAATGATTGTTTTGATTTTCTCTATCAGCCTCACTTCTCATAGCTCAATGGGAGCAAATGGATATTTTCCTACGTCGACTACTTGTGGAGTAGAACTTACAACATGAGATAGTTTTTCCCTCAATGTCCAGAGTGTAAGATTGCAAAGCAGGACTCCCGAGCCTTTAACAATGTGAAGATACTTATAAATAAATAACAACCACATACATTGACTTGAAAAGCTTAGCATTTACTAAATGAGAGCTAAAATGTAAAGAAAAGAAAGAACTATTTTGATTTTGTTTCCGAACACTCAGGATAATAAAGATTGCTGAGGGATTTGCTGGACACGGAGTATCTAGTAGTTTTACTGTATTTAGAAACCTCTGTTTCTCTTCTTTTAAATTCTGCTGTCACAATGGACAAATTGCTCAAGACACACCTGTTGATTTTATATTTTATATTAAGGACAACGCTGCAACTTAGTGAAGATTAGCATTACCTTTGGCCTTTCTTTTCCATTTTCTTACATTGCAGTGAGTTATCTTTAAAAATGAACTTACTTTTAGTCCAACATTAAGATCTTGGGTTTAAGCTTCCAAGTGCAAACAAGCACTTTTGAGCTTCTTTTCTTTCTGAAGTTACTTCAGTCCTAAGCACAAGCCCCTCTGCAACTTGGTAACTGCATAAGTGAATTTTACTCAGTCTACTGTAGGTAAGTATTTTCAGTACTTTACTTTTTACATTTCAGATAACACAAGGCTTTATGAACTTAAATGTTTGCCTTACGGTGTTGTATACCCTTGCATTGCAACACCAGGCTAGTGAGAGTGACAGAAAAATGAAACAGATGAGGCAGGAGGCTCTAAATGGACCGTTACACAGACTAATTGAATCATACCAGGTACAGGAGCAGAAATAAATTATTACAACAGAGAAGTGTTACAACAACGTCAATTCCCAAACAAGATTTTTCAGTGTAAGAAAGATGGCTCACCTCAACCGCATTAACACAATTTATTCAAAACTCACTGTCTCCCTACATTACTACTGAAATTAGGTTTGGGAGAGTCCCAGACTAGGTAGGATTAAGACTTCCGAACAATTATAACATCTATGCACTGGGTGAGTGCTTATCTCCTCAAGAAAGAGGAGGAAATTTGTAATGACAAAAATCAACTAGGGAAGTTCATGGACAATGATCAACACTCCCTGGATTAGATGAGTGTAGGCTTCAGATTGCATATGGGTTACATAAAAAATAAATACAAACACAAAACCAAACAAAAACACACACAAAACAAAACAAAAACAAAAAACAAAAAACACTCTAGTGGCTTCATTTAGAAAGAATAGCAGACTATGCTGCGAGACTTTCTAGACAGGAGATGAGACAAACGTCAATTAAATTATTCCAGTATCAGAAGATATGTACATTAACCATACATTTATGATTAAGAATACGAGCACTCAAGGCTCATTGCTCATTTTCTGCAGTCAAAAAATGCAAGAGCACCCCAAATATTGTGCAGGTGTTCACTGCTAAGCTTTGAGCTAAAGCAGTTTGATTTTTCATCTGAAAACGAGAAACCAAAACCCTGCTGTAACTTAGGGTTTCACATACCAAGGAGAAAATTCTGTCTTGCTCTCAAAAGCAGTTCAGACTCCTGGCTTCAGCAGCAACTCAAACAGCAACAAACTTCAGCCTGAACACCACAGCTCACAGACTTCTCTCTCCAGAGGTTTCTTCTGTACAGATCGAGCTCCTCAATTTCACAGGGATAAGCTGTCAAACCAACACTGATCCCACTTGAAATCCAAATATCAGCATTTGCTAATAGTAGTTATGCACTGAGGGAGTTTCAACACTTGATCTTCAACCAACTGAACTGAAAGAACCCAAATTTTATTGCCATGGTGTAATATCAGCAATTTGAAGGACTCATTTAAGCCAGCATTACTACATTGTCTGTTTCACTAAATGAAAAATACATACATATATATAAACCCACTATAAAGAAAGAAACAACAGGCATTTTAGCTCTACTTGATCTCCCCCTTAACATAAGCAAGATGCATATCTGCAGATGCTTGTATTTTTAATTGTGCATCTAGCGGTTTGCATTTGTAGGAGACATGGGCATGTATATACAAGCGCTAACGTTTAAGCTTAAGAAAATTTGTCCCTGTGGGTTTGTGGATACAAATCCAGGTTCTTGAACATGTAGGAGTAGAAGCACACAAGGTATGCTGGAGGTACGTTTGTACAGAGGTGAATGAAGCTGTAATTCAAATAAGATCATAGCTACAACCAGCTCATCTGGCACAGAAGCATGCACGTAGGTCTATCACATTCCTGCCCAGGAATTCCCAGTAGCTACATGCGCAAGCAGAGCGCGATGCACTCAGCCAGACCCAGCGAGCGAAATCGACACAGTGGGGCCAGTGTGTCAGACATGCTACATACAGGCTGAGGAGTCAGTGGCCATTTTAGAATCACAAAATCATCTAGGTTGGAAAAGACCTTCAAGATCGTCAAGTCCAACCATCAACCTCAACTACCGAGTCCCACCACTAAACCATGTCCTTAGTGCTGTGTCCACACATTCCTTAAATACCTCCAGGGACGGGGACTCCATCACTTCCCTGGGCAGCCCGTTCCAACGCCTGATCACTCTCTCTGTGAAGAAATTCTTCCTGATTTCCCATCTAAACCTCCCCGGTGCAACTTGACACCGTTTCCTCTCACTACATCACTTGCCACCTTTTCTCTAGGCTTCTAGATTTTCAGACACTGTGCTGGCAGGGCTGCAACATGTCCAAAAACCCAAAGGACACTTTTCTGTCCGTACCAGTGGAGGAACTGAAGGCCTTTTATCCCCCCTCCCATCAACGCACGTGAGCCTGCCACCCACACAATCAGAGGCACTGCAGGAGAGCATCCCACTACAAAGACATTTATTCATGGTAGCATGGGCAGGAAAGGTCCCCAGCCCAATGGAAGCTTTCATCCAGTGCGATGTTAACAGAAAATTGCTTAGCCTGCCAGCAGGTGCAAATGAGCTCCTGTCCCAGATCTATCAGCAAACCGATCGGGTACTAGGGGAGGCCACAGCAGAGATCAGACACAGCTGTGTGATTCACAGCTACAACTAAGTAGCTTCAAACAACTACTTAAGATGTATGCATTTCTGTTGGACCCTGATATGACACAGAAGACAGATGTGGAGATTATTTTTATTTTTATTTGAAATGATTTGCATGCAACCTGAAGTACAGCTGTAGTAGCTTTGTTTTTCTACTCAGCTTAGATTATTGACTACATTTGCAGCTCCTTCTCCCCCCAAATGCACCCCTCTCAACATGCAGTTTTCTGAATACTCATGTAGCTGATAGCTTATTAAAATTGATGAGGCTCTTCATGAGCACCCCAGTTTGTTCAGATAATAAAAGGACATTTATTGAAAAGTCACCGATTTATTTTTTCAGTGCTGGATTTCAGTACAGTGCCATGACTACACTGAAATAAGACTTATTTCAGACCAGTTTGATAACTATGAAAAGTAATTTTTAAGAATGGCATAGCTCAAAAAAAATATCCTCAATGTCAAAATCAGCTATAATTTTTAAGTTATATTAGTGCAGTGAGAAATATAAAAGAAAATCAGGTGAGTTAGTGACACGAAACCCAAAGTCCATGCTTAATGCTTGGTAGATTGTTGTTTAGTGTCACAGAGAGTAGAAAACTCATCCCTGGACTAATTCTCTCAAGTCCAAATCAGGTTTGTTTGTTTGTTTTCTTCCCTGTGAGGAAAGGTTACCCCCCCCCCAGCCCCTTTCTAAGAAAAATGTCTCAAGACACCAGCAGAGCTTATTTCAGACTCTGTTCCTACTGCTTATTGGCTGAGCAATCAACAGGCTAATTTCTTGATTAGTTCATCCACAGAGACTTTAAAGTGTTTCAGCTAAGAGGTATGTGAAGAAAGCACTGAGTTAAATCCTTTTTTTATTTTTATTTTTTTAAGCAACATCTGTCAACACTTATACCCACAGAACATCGGGATGTGCTGATGCGTTAAATAGCACAGGAGGTGTATTGGCTGTCACAGTAGTGTTCGGCAATAACCAGAGAGTTAAGTACAACGTAAGTGCTGTAGTTAATAGGGCAGTAATATCAAAACGTAGTTGAAGTGTTGACAGTTTAGATTCTAATGAACCACGCATCAGACAAATATAGGAACATCAAGCAGAAGAATCACATCTCCAAGGTAAGTTCATATTTCTCCTCATCTCCCAACGTATGTTTTAAATGAGTAGATTCTAATATTCCAAATTTACCTACTACTGGCTGAATTCTCTACTTTTGCTTTACCAGTCCAAGGCATATCATACATCTCCATCTAATTTAAAATAGAAAATACAACATGTATTTCAAGTTATATGGCTTTTTTTTTTTAAAAAAAAACTTTCCGGTTGCTATGTTGTTCAGTAGCTGCTTATAATTTTTGTTGCTTTTAAAAACTGTGTTATTTTTGCCACACCCCAACTACATTGTGTCTGAAAAGACTTAGCCCTTGGAGGTGTCTGTATGCCCAGTGAGCTTCACAGAACTCCTTTTGGCCACAAGCCCAGACGGCATTCCTCCTTCCAAGGCAGAGACCGAGTCGCAAGCATGAAGTCAGAACTCACACCAACAGCACAAAGTACCTCAGAGATGCTACAAATAGTTGATTAAAGAACAGCTTCACAGAGAGGGTAAAATAAATAAACAAACAAACCACAGATTATTATTTATCTAAAAATAAAACTAAAATCCCCCTTAAGCATTTACAGAGTTTTAAGCCTTACTCTTCACACACCAGGTGTTAATTAAAACATGTTTGTTACAATAAATATTAGGCTTTCAGCCTCCAAAGCCATAAGAATAGTGACTAGACTACTTTATTTGATGGGAGATTAATCACAGAAGGAATACAGGTCTAAATCTCAGTCTCTCGGGAATGTACAAAGATTTATGTATTTACTTTCTGTTTCTTAGACTCCAAGGAAGCATGCTATCCTGATCTAATAATGAGAATTGTATTCAATAGATCTTAATGCCAGAAAGGTCCATTATGATAATCCAGTGCGATCTTCTGCATAGCACACTGCCACGGATTTCATCCAGGGATTGCAGTGCTTGACTGGAGTTGGAACTTAACCTCTAAGAGCTTTTTTACCTCTAGCATCAAACTCAGTACTATAAAACAAAACCCAACAAACATGCGCCAAGCTCAGAATTTACAAGTACTCCATTAAAATGTTCTTACTATAAAAATAAACAAAGATGACAGTAAAGCAGTAAAGACTGTTACTTATACTGGAATAAATGCAGTTATTTTACCACTAGATCTAACTCAGATTTAAATTAATGTAAAAGACAAAATCATTTGAGAGCATTGTGGAGAATGACGTGAATACTACTAATTTACAATTCCTATGGAGAGAAAGAATAAAGAAGTTTTTTCAAGTTTTTTGCATCCATATTGTGGTCTTACAGTTGCAGGGAAAGCCATTTAGGAGATTCACTGATTTGTGTCAGGTAAAATACTAGTGACAGACTGTCACAGGAAATCATAGTATACCTTTACGTGCACTTTATTCAATTTTCAGACTTCAAAAAAAATGCATTCAATTATTGACAGAATTGATCTGAAAGACAAGAACAACAAAAGAGGCAACAGAAGCCAACCCCTTCTGTGGCCAGTGACTGCTTGGTATTGCACTATACAAGCGTTATCATAACTGACCATTTGGTGTTTTGAATATTTATAAGCATTTCCCTGCACAGTCACTCACGTTTCCATTGAACACCAGCTTCCATTCACTCATTGTAATTTTTCCAAGAAAGATTTCTCTTAAGAAGAAGGGGGGGAGGGAAAAAAAACAAAACAACTGTCTGTGAGGGACTGACTCTTCCTCTCTATTTCATGCGTAGAAACTGTGTGGCAGAAGAACTGAGCAGTGAACAGCTGGCGTGCATGCTTTACTGTATAGAACTACAATATTTTACTCCAACTTCTACGAATAAAGAAGAAGAGAGAACAGTCCTATTTTTGTACCTGGTAAAAAATACTCCCATGGTACACAAAGGATTATGACAAGTGTTTTGCTGAAGGTAAGACATCCCCATACCTTTATAGTCTTGCATCAAAGAGTTTGTAGTTCAAAAAGTAGATGTCTATGTTTGACATCTACTGTTATATCTTGTACCAGCTCCAAGAGCACATCCCAGGCTCTTTGCATTTATTTCACATACATTTAGTAATAGCATCACTGGACAGAGTGCAGATAGAGCACACAAGAGAGGGTTTGTGAGCAGCCACTCTCTTATGTGGTAAGGATGAACCGGGCTGACTCAATGCGGAGATACTGCAGCGCTGAGGAGAGTCACTGCACCTATCTGCTTGCGACCTGAACTGCTACGCTGTTGTTTGTATATGGGGCAACAGCAGGAAGTCAATGCACCCAGCAAGCAGAAGTCAAGGGAGTCAACCCTTCTCTGACTGTTTCATTAGTAACATTTACCTAAGGTATCATTCTTCCTCAAAGAAAAACTGCTCCTTTACCTGTCTCTCATTATGAGATCACCTTTTGAAGAGGACCAAGACACTTGATTTTGTAAACAGTTAAACCAGGAAGGTGCTGTGCTCTGTGTGGAATACCTGACTGTAACAACAAGGCCAGCAAAAGTCATGAAACTGTGTGTGGTACACAGAATAGTTTTAATTAATTAAACATTTTAAATTAAACATTTATCTAAAGTTTCCATAAAAAAATATATATATGTACATACATACATGGTGCTCCTCAGTGTGATGATGCAAAATAATTCCTGCAGCTTCTTAACAACTATCAAGACTTAAGCCTTTCAAATTGCTCCTCAGTCTCGTAGGAAGAGGCCTGCATTCCTCTACCTGCTTATTTGCTTAACTGTTCAAAAAGTCTGCTTTCTAAACAAATTACAGAGGTAAGTATCTTAATGCTATGTTATTCTCATTACTGAGGCACCATCCTACACACTGACTTTGGCAAGCCAAGCGCAAGCTCTTGTCTATTACACAAGTGTAATTACGACACAGGTTTCTGCTAAACTAGAAGGAAGTCTAAGTAACATGTAGTTATAAGTTTTTGCTCGGAAACTGAATTTCACTACCGCAAAGGAAAAAAAGATCTCAATGTTGTTTTCCCTCTCCAGGCTGTATGTGGGAATAACATCTTTAAGAAGAAACTGCAAAATGGTCAGTATAACTTATTACACATTGGTGGGAGACTGAAGTAAATTTTGTTTAAAAACAATAACTGAATTTTTCTGAAGAGCAGCTTGTAATGTACATTTCATCTTCTGAGCACGAGAAGCCTGTTCACATGCCAATTACAGCAGAAACACTCAAAACAGCAGCCGGTAGAAAGTCAGGAGACATCTGTTAAGTCAACAGGGCTTGGCTTCCCATCACCTCTGCACCTTTTATGAACCGGTACACCTTAAGAAGAAAGCAGCATCATTCCTGCCTGGTAAAGACATCTGCTTTATGCACACACAAACCACTACCAAGATGCAATTCAGGTGAAAATAAAAGCAAACAAACAAAAAGAACCAAGCCCATAAAAATCAACTACTTTACTGTAAAGCTTGTTGGTGTGAACCGTTAGAGCTGGATCTTACCATTCGCGTTTTTCCCACAGATGAGATGCTCGTAAGGTTGCAGCACTCCCCAAAGTTCAGCATCATTGTTGATAACCATCTCCAGGATTTCAGCCGAGATCTCCCCTCCTCCGCCATCAGGGCTCTGACTTGCCAAAACCCTAGCCTTAATCTCTTCTACAAGGTTTTCCATGCAGGCTGTTAAAGAGATGGCCGCGTATTCGTGGATCCTGACTGAGATCCTAGTGTCCACCATCCACCTGAAGAACCTCCCCACTGAGAAGGTGAGGCCGCATCTAGCTGATTTACCCTTCCTCAGTCCATCTCCGGCACTCATGCTGTAGAGGGAGAGAGCCTTGACCGTCGCCAGGACGCAGCTTTCTGACAGCGACCAGCTCTGGATGAGCTTGATGGCACTCTGCACCTCAAACCTGGTGCACTTGGAGTGCATCACGCTGAGGCGCTGAGCTTCCCTGGCGATGCGGATCAAGGCGCGCCTCAGCAACTGGGAGAGCCGCCTGACAGCTTCCTGAGAAAAGGGCCTGCTGCTTCCATCTCCCTTCGCTTTTCGGAGTATTTTTCCAATCTCTTCATCAGTCCAAGGGTACTCCTCTAGATCCGGCAGCTTCGGACACTTGGAAAAGATATCTGCAACCTCAGGGTCCTCCGGCAGAACAGTGTTCACTGTATCCCAGCTGTTATTCCTACTGTTCATGGAGCCCGAGTAGTACCACCAGTTGCCTCTGTGCTGAGAAGAGGTGAAGGCTTGGGAGTTGGACTTGGACGAAGAGAGACTAAGGGACCTGCAGGAATCCCCTGCCCCATAACCAGAGTCCAGAGTCAAATCCTCCAGGGTCTTCAGAGTAGAGCTGTATATCCCAGCCATAGGAAAGACGGGCAAGCCAACCGCAAGAAGCACAAAAGGTGAGGCTGGAGCGGATCCCTCCTGCGCCTACCGAGCCGGAGCCGCCCGCCCCATGAGCGGCGCGGGCGGATCCGCAGCACCGCGGGCAGGAGCCCTCCCCGCACGCCGGCTCCGCCGAGGGCCAGCTACCTCCATCCCGCGGGGGGGCTGCGCTCAGCCATCTTCTGCCTCAGAGACCGGTAACGGCGGCCGCGGCCGGCGCTGCCCGGGCAGCTCGCGAGGCCCCAGGCGGGCGCGGGCGGG
>VXAL01001718.1:192788-206395 GCA_013399475.1 Chauna torquata
GGCCCGAGGGCGCCGCCCGCCGGCTGAGCCTCGCCGGCAGCCCCGGCTGCGGGGGGAGCGCAGGCGAGAAACCTCGCGGCCCGCTTCGGGAAGCAGGTTCTCAGGTTCCTGCACTTCGGCTTTCAAACACAGTTCTCACCTCTTTCTGCAAGTAGTAAAAGCCCCACAGACCACAGCCAGGTCCACTACTATTTATAGCCATCGGACCATAAAAGCTTCGAGACAAACACACTTTTTGCAGACCGTGGAGCCCTAGATGACATTAGCAGTAGGTGACAAGGGACCGACAGGGAGTGAATGTAGTCGAGTCCGTTTTGTTAGTGCTCAGTCTCGTCTCACTCCTCCATATAGGAAACCACAGTGACTGCCAGTGCCTGTCAGTACAGTTAAAGCATTGCTGGAAACTTTTCCCTGCCATTGAAAGGTCATTCCTATTTACAAATAGTGTTTTACTTTTGTTCTATAAGATACATAGGAGCTCTGTCATTCTCTCTCCAATTATGTTTGATGTTTAAAACCTGTGGAAGGAAACTTCAGCGATGGATGTCGGCCCCTCATTAGCCTAAACCACTGCTGTGACTCGCACAAAGCAGCAGTTTTCTCTGCCTTCCCTAGATGGCAACCTTTACCGCCTGGTGGGTGTGACAGCCTGGTCAGGATTTCTTATGCTTTTGCAGAGTAAATGCGTTTTCTTCGTACGTCGGTGAAATACATTCCAACCAAAACTACCAAGTGCCGTTTCCTGTAGTCTTTTGGTAGTACGAGGCCACGAGTTTTCACTTACAAGTTCAGGCTACTAATGACAGGCTGATTGCAACACCTGCCTTACACGGCAATGATGAACATACGTCAAATGCATTGACAGTTTTTTTGGTTAAGAAGTGACTGGAAAGGTGCATTTAAAACACTAAGGTAAATATTTTACAGCCACGCTCATGGAGCAGATAAAACAGCAATCTCTTCTCACAGCATGCGATACTTTCCCTTAACGAGAACTTGCAATAGATGAAGCAAAAGGATTGTATTTGTGGACGCTTCAGTAAAGCCATTTGACCAAAAGCACAGTGCTTTTGCACACAGGAGATAGCTAACCAATACTTCCAGCAGACACTGCTATCAACCACCTATTTGCATAGTAAGTTGGCAATCTACTGTTCCACGGACTTGTCTCCTATTTAGGATACAAGAGATTTCCTAGCTTAAAAACGTAACGCCTTATTTTGATGGGATCTTGTTTTGTATTTTCGTGCTGCAGTATATGGTGCTTAGTGTTAATAAATATATCCATATAGAGCAACTATTAGATATAAATGAAATTTCTGAAACATTTGAAAAATCATATTTTTTCAGCTATTGGGTGAGCAGCTTCCATTCATATTAGAAGCCAAAGTACTTTAAAAGGCATACTAAATTCCAATTAGTTCACCTCCAAAACAGCTTTTTCCACATTACATCTTCTTTTATCTTTCTTAGATCTAAGCCCAACTATAATTGAGCTCTTTGCTTTTTTCAGGTCTTCTCTCTATGAAAGCATCAACATAAAGCATAAGTTGTCAAATAAAGGCAGACATAATTCTCTCCTTAAAGTCATTCCATTTTATCTGAAAATCATAACACTTCAGCACTTCATTGGTGCTCCACTGGTAGTTCAAAAAAATAGGTACTTTTTCTACATGGTTCTAATACTCAGTTATTTTAAAAAACAAAGCTAACTCTGCTATTTTGTCATATTTTTCAGGCTTGAGCACTGTGTAAAAGTTTTCAGCCCAGTAAAGACAACACAGCTGACAGCACACATGGTAGTAGGTACCTGAACATAAGGCAAGGCATTACTGATTTGAAGTACACAGTTTTAAGTCTCATGCAATCAGTATGCTTTTTCTAAAACATTATCTCACCACTTTTACATCTTTATTTCATCCTATGTGTTAGGTACTCTGGACTACTGCAAACTTCTAAATCTTAACTTTTGCTAGGTTCCCTTGTGGTGTCTGGGCCTATTCAGACCACTGCCACTAAAGTCATCTCGCACAGTTTCCACACAATACACCCTACACTCGTATCAGGTCCCCCTACTTCTCTCCACAGCCTCCTCAGAACAAAGCTACTACACGTTCATTCCTTGCCCAAACCCTTAAGATCATACACAGACATCTTCCTTTCCCCTCCCCTATCTTCATGCTGAACTCTATATGAATGGGAAGCAGGCAGAGAGCAATCTGTCATCCCTTTCACACTAAAAGGCCTTTGTGCTTTATTCCATGAAGCCCATTTGCAAAAGCTTTCTCTAAAACTCATCCTGTTCTACCTCCTATGACTTATTTTGTAAAAACAAGGATGAATTGCCACTGAGAATTGCTACATAGTTGGCCAACAGGAACTTGATTATTGAGAAAAATGCAGCTGTGCATTTCTGTACAGCTTGACACATTTCTACAAATCATTTCTACTCTTCTCCTTATCATGCTTCTCAATACTCCCACACAGTCTGTTATTCCTACCATTCTAAGTAATTTAACAACACAAAAATCATCCAACTTAACAGCAGCGTCTGCTTTCTTAATTCCCTAATGAATTAAGGGAGTTTTTTCTTATTGTTAGGAGTTACACTACTTGCCATGTTTAGAATTTCACATGCAATATTTCCTTATACAATAATAACTTTGCCTTGATAAATCCTTCTCTCCCTTCACTGCAAAGGTATCACCAGCCTTTTCCCAAGGCAGACAAACCACGGAACAGAAGCCCCGCAGTGGTGGAAGGGATATTCCTTGCTGAAGATTTTAGCTTCAAGCTCCAAGATATCCAACATAATCAAAACAAAACTTTCTGGAATGAAAAAAAAAAGGGGGGGACCATAAAAATAAGATAAGGGTTCTTTACTAGAGCTTCCCAATTTCATGTGTATTACTTATTATTATTACAGGACAAGTTCATTGAATATTGTGTTCTCTAATGTTAATTCACTATCTATCATAAAACTAGGAACAGCCAATTTTGCAATAGATTTCCAAGAACAGCTAAAAGAAGAACACGGAGTAGAAGGAAGCAATCAAATTATTTTCTTTATGAGGGAAAGGAGATAGTTTGCTTTTAGACCAGACGTATTTATAACTGAGCTATAGACTACATTATGAAAACTAAGTTATATTTCCAGAAAGCAATTACTGTACTGGCTAACACAAAATTTCTAACACCAAAAAATGAGAATGACATACTGATAAGAAGTTAATATTTCTTGATTTTTAAGACGCGATAATTACTGTGCTCTTTTTGCATATTTTTCAACTGGAGCCATTAGAGATTACATTTTTTCAGACACTTAGGAGTCAACTTTCTACAGGCAGATTTTCTTATAATTACATCTCTCTAAGACTGAAGTGTTAAGAATGGAGAAGCTATCAAAAGACTTTCAGAAATATAGCCTTAAAGTGTATAACAGTGGAAATCCCATAATAAACAAAAACCTCACACTCTTCATCATTCCTTCATTTAAAGAGCTCAGATACGAGTGTGATTCCAAGCTCAGACACACTACAGATTATGACAAAGTTTTAAGACTGTAATTCTGAAGTACATCAGAAAATAATTACAAGTAAAAAACATCATCATTCTCTGATGCAGAAATAGCAACTAGGCAAATAGCATCATATCCTTTTTTTTTTTTAAAGGAAACATAACAGTTAAAGTAAATGTGAAGCCCCCATAAACTTAACCTGTACTAAAGACTCCATATCAATACTTTTTAAATTAATGAATAGCTATATTAATCTGTTACTTTTTCCAGCCACAAAATTTAACGTATTCCTGGTACGCAACATTCACACATGTACTAGCAAGCAGCAAAAACATCCCTTACCAGCAAGTCCCATATGAACTAATTTCAAGCACTTTGAAGTAAAGAAGACTCAAGTTGTTCCACCCAGAAGGGAGTGGGGTGAGAATGAAAAAAAAAATAATAGTATTACAACTATCCTCAGCACAACACTCAGAAAAGCTGTTAAAACAGTGCAACCAAAACCCTAAAGTAGTGTCTCCATAGCACCTGGCAGAGGAGCTATTTCCAAGCCCTATTTATTGCAGCTGTGTGGTGGTCAGCGTTAATCAGCCAAAATGCCCAACAGCTAGCTGGGCTTCTCCATGGGACATGAACTGCTTTGATGGGTATTGCTAGAAATTTCCATTTTACACTACTGTCACTATTCAGGAAAGTGCAAACTCTGTTTTCCCCACTGCAAAAAGATAGTGTTTTCCTTATGTAGCTATTTAACTGCATTTTATCTGCAATGCTCAAAAAAAATATTTTTTAATAAACTTCAGCTCTGATAACAAATGCTACCCAATACCTGAAAATCAGTCTGAGTCCATACAACAGAAGATGTGAGGAGAAAGAAGAGATGAAACATGACTAGAGCTGATGAATCACATATCAGGGTCTAAATCAAATGCAAAAAATGTCTACTGCAGCTAAGGGAATACATTCTGCATATTTTCAAAGCAACTTTTATGAAGAGATAAAGTCTGTCTGGTGTGTTTTCTACTGTGTAGCAAAATCTCCATCCAGCAAAGGTACTCAATTTACTGTCTAACAGCAGTTGACAGCTCACTTCAGCAAATTACCAAATATTGGCTGCTGACCTCATCAGCTAACAAGTAATAATGGAGGTACCAACTGTACCTTCCCAGCTGGAGACTTTTTCCTAATAAGGAATGTCAGCTTCTTCCCCATTGATTTTGATGCAGAACACCTTTTCAAAGCTTACAACATCTAAAATTCAGAACGTCGTAGTTGATAATTCATAGGTAGATCTACTAGACAGTAGTAATTAAATTTGGAAAAGAGAACACAGGCTCTTGTGCAAGCCTTTGCACTCCAAAACCCTCAGAAATAATACCATCTCTTATGTAAACTCTTTAGGTAGTTAGAACTCACTGAAATTTTCTACAGAGAGTAAACTGAAGAAATCTTCAGGCTTGTTGGTAATAAATGGTGATCTTAACTTCTCCCTGTCTCACTTTTATCTGTGATTTAGCATAAACTAAAGCTATTAACAATTAATATTAATTGCTATTAGCAGTTCCACAGAAGAGTTCCTGTCTAAAAAATCCTGTCTACTTTTTTCTCCTGCACCACTTAGACTAATAAAAGACATTGTCTGTCCTCACAAATCTTGCCTCATTGATATCCTTAAGACTGTCGGTCAAAACAGAACTTCCCTTTCAAAAAAATCACTCTTCATTTTTTTCTGTAAGATACATTTGCTTAGCATAGGCAATTAGCACTGATTAGCTTCACTATCATTTGTAAAGAAAGAAAAGTTACTACTTTTCAAAATGATTACTAACTGTGTAGAAATAATTGGGTCATGTCTGTTACAACCAATAGGGAGTGTTAAGCAAGACCATTTAAAAAAAATTGAATTGGTAAAGATTTTACACCAGTCTGCTTTTGACACACATTTTCAGATATGAAAAGCATAAGAAACATTTAGAATCCCCTCCCCCCCCCAAATTTTTTTTTGCTTTCAAAAGCTGCGCTTTGTAGTAGACACAATTAGAGACAGAAGGAACTTGGAATGAAATCTCTGTGCACATGTATATAAAGCATTAGGAGAAAAGATTCCTGAGATGAACAAAAAAGTGTTTTGCTGCTGCTGTCTAGACAGCTTACTTGGCCAGCTTTGGTTGTACAATAGATGTTGCCATACAAGTCTGCATATGCTATTTAATATTGGTAATTCAGATTATCAAGTAATTAAAGTATCACACAACAGTGTTTTCTATAAGTTTATTTAATATTATGGGAATTTTTATAAGAAGGAAAGAAACCCAGATGGCAATCCTCAGCTAACAATACTGTGAAAAAGCTATCAATGAAGGGCATGGCTTAGAAAGCATATAGACCCAGAGGGGAAACTAGCCGTATCACAACGGAGTAGTGAAAGATGAAAAGAAGTAAACTCCAAAGATCAATCTTTAAAGGTTCCATTCTCTCTCTCTTTTTCTTTTTCTTTTTTTTTTTTTTTGTTCCAGGGGTACAGTTTTAATCATGAGCCCAGCTTAAGCATCAGATCTGTAGAGGACACTTTCAATACACCAGCACCTTATAGCACAAAGCATTTGTTTACTGGTAAATCCAGCCTTCAGGAATCCCAGCTCCCTGAGACTAGTGAGAAAGTCTGCAGTAATAAAGACTTATTCTAGAGAGGAGAATGACATCAGGGACATTTAACAGGTTGGATATACACAGGTCCTTGGGATCTTATGGTATGTGTGCACGAGTGCTGAAGGAACTGGCTGATATCACTGCCAGACCACTCTCTGTTATCTTTGAAAGGTCATGATGAGTGGGAGAATGTTCCTGAGGACTGGAAGAAAACAAACGTCATTCGTATCTTCAAAAAGAGCAAGAAGGAGGACTGAAAGCAATATAGACTGGTCAGCCTCACCTTTATCCTTGCGAAGCGGATGGAACAAGCAGTTCTAGAAACCATTTGCAAACACGTTATGAAAAGAAAATGATTTAGAAGAGTCAGCATTGATTTATGAAGGGGTAATGATGCCTGACTAACCTGACAGCCTTCTATGATGAAATGACTAGCACAATGGATGAGAGAAGGGAAGCTGATGTTGTTTATCTTCACTTTACCAAAGCTTTTGACACTTTGTCCCATAACACCCTCATTAGCAAATTAATTGATGAAGTATAGCCTAGATAAGTGGTCAGAGAGGTAGATTGAAAGCTGGCTGAGCTGCTGGACTTAGAGGGTTGTGATCAGCATTAAAAACTCCAGCTGGAGGCCAGTTACTAGTGATGTACTGCAAGTTTGCAGGTGCTAAAAAAACCTGTGAGGACTGATTGATACAGCAAGTGGTTGTGCTGCTATAGAGTGGGGATCCTTGACAGGCTGAAAAAATGTTCAAACAGGAATTTCCTGAAGTTCAAATATAAGTGCCAAGTCCTGCATCTAGGGATGAACAGCCCCAGGCCCCAGAACATGGCTGAACAGCTGGAAAAAAAAACTGCTTTAGAAGGAGCAGGGGGTTCTGGTGGACGGCACATTGAACCTGAGTCAGCAGTGCATCCTTGTGGCAATGAAGGCCAACAGCATCCTGGGCTGCATTTGGAAGAGAACTGCCAGCAGGTGGAGAGAGGAGATCCTTCACCCCTACTTAGCAGTGATGAGACACACTTGGAGTGCTGTGTCCAGTTCTGGGCTCCCCAGTACAAGAGAGACATGGACATACAGGAGCAGGTCCAGCGATGGGATACATACATGATTAAGGGAGTGGAGTTTCTGTCGTATGAGGAGAAGCTGAGAGAGCTGGGACTGGTTAACCTTAAGAAGGTAGAGGTGGGTCTTTGTGCATAAATACCTGATAGGAGGCAGAGCAAAAGAGACAGAGCTAGGCTGATATTCTAAATGCCTGGTGAAATAACAAGAAGCAATAGGCACAAACCAAAATACACACTCAAAAAAAATCCATTTAAACATATAGAAAGCTCTTTTTACTGTGAGGGTAGTCAGATACCAGAACAGGTTGCTCAAGGAAGTTGTAGAATCTCCATCCTTGGAGATATTCTAAACCCAACTGGCCATAGTCCTGGACAACCTGCTGTACCTGACCCTGCCTTGAGGGTCAGGCTAGATGATCTCAAGAGGTGCCTTCCAACATAAAACAACAAAGCAGGATTCATAGAATCACAGAACTTTACATTGTGAAGGACATCTAGATGAACCCTTCTCAGCACAACTTCCCCTTTCCAAAATCAGGTCCTCTGTCTACATTTGGAATCCCTCTCTTCACTAGCACTTCTAGCACTGCTACTGAATCCTCTCATCTTTAAACATCTCTGGTTTAGTTTTCAGTCTTTCTTAAATCAGTGTACATTTATATACGTGAAGACATCTTCAAAATAAACACTTTCTAAGAATGAAAGGAGTATTGAAGATGCTTCTTAAACTTGCAGATGTAGGATAAGCAAGTTAATCTTGGAAATAACCTTTGAGATTTCATCTAATTTAAAATGTAACCCTCAACAGACATAGAAAAATTCTGTCCAGAAATTGTATGTTTTGCAAATTTGGAGTGTATGAAGACAATATGTAACATAAAAATGCTTTTTACTTTTAAATGCATCAGATAACTGAACAAGTTTTATGGTAGGCCTTATTTGTGAAGATTTCTGTAGATTATTTTAGGAGATGAAAAATTATGAAAACATGAAAATTATGGATGTTTCATTGTATTGTCCCATGAATTACACAGTAAAATGATCATAATGACAAAAGGTGGGGAAAAAACTCTTAGAATAAGAGAGACTAGCATCTGAAAAATGCATTAAATTCCTGGATTATAACTTGGTGCAATATCAGGCTTTCTCAACTACCAGCAGCAAGGTCTCATTGCTCTCTTACCAGTTCACGGGGGGAATCATATTATACCATCTGAAATCAGATCAAATGAAAGGGATACAAGACTATTTGCTTCACCAAAATAGCTGCAAATAATGATGCTATTCTCCAGCTTTTATCAGCTATTAACTTATAACATCCAGCTATAAACTTATACCATGATAAACTTCCATAGCTACCTACATACCTATCTCTGCTATAACACCGGGTCTCACAAGTATATGCCTGATTAGCTGCCAGTGCAAAGTAATTCCTTGGAGGCACTTGCAATAATCTCAGTTACATGGTCATGGGGTCACACATCAGGTTTCCGCTACCTTATCATGTACATGTAGAAACCTGCTATGGTCCCACGTGCCAGAGTACTCACATATTTGGATTAACTTTGGATGTTAAAATTACAGTCATTACTATAGCCATTCACTGGCTGTAATATTAATGTCTCATTAGACACCTGATAGAACAAATCACATACAGATTGCAACGGATGTGTGTCATGCTTCCTGGCACATGTGTATTGAAATAATGTTCATGTTTTCAACTCTCTTTTACTAGCCAATAATATAGTATTGGCAATAACATTTATTAAGAGCCAATCACGATGATCACAGAGTCAATGGAAAGAATAGCCATATAGACAGAGTTAAAGATTGTATTTGTTATAATCCTTGACAGTCAGGAAACCAAATAAAGTATCATCCTCTAACACTGCTGTAAAGTGGATGCCCTAGACTGTATCAGTGCATGCTGAGAATAGTGTTTAGATACAATGGCAAACAACACTGAAAAGCATTAAAGACAGATGAAGGGGAAATGCAAGGGCAAAACCTAAGGCTTAAGAGTGTCTTCTACCTCATCTGGAACGATTCATAACCTTAGGACAACAGCTACAGTATTTATTAAGGTACTGGCATATATGAGTCTAGCAACAGCTTCCTAGCCGATACAAGATCTCATTCCACAAGGTTCTTACAAGCCTTCACAAGGGTTACCCATCGCAGTCCACACAGGCCACCTGCACAAATTCTTCTCCCTCTGGTTGGACTTAGAGCTTTATTTTCCTAGGAAATACCAGATTTCGTAGGATCAGAAAGCTTCATTGTGTCACAGTAACCCACTTGCCCCATCTTGAAGCTGGTTGTATGGAAATACCTCAACAACACTGTATTTAAACTGCTCCAGGATCTCTATCAAATGTCTGTTCAGTCAATTCACTGCAAAAATGAAGAATGCTTAAGGGAAAGATGAATACCAGGTTTCCCATTGCTGTGTGAACAACTGCTGTTTGACACATCCCACATAATGGGGGTGCACGTAAACACTGATGAGGCACTGTATGTGGCACAGCTTCAAACAGATCACGTCCCATGATATGGCACTATAAGCACAAGGTGCCTTGCCTCACAGAGTAGTCAACAAGTGTGCAATGCCTTGCATATGTAACTGCTTAGAATAGTTGCAGGACCACCCAACATAACATCTGAACTGCATGGTAGTGATGCCTCTGACATTCTATTTATAAAACTAGAAACAGAGATCTGGTTTCTTTCCCTCTCCCTAGCATAAAGCCTCTGGATGAGGCAGCACCTCTTTCTGTTCACAATATATTGGCAAAACAGACACAGCATAATGCAGTGTTGCCCATCTTTCTGCAGACCTCTGCTTCACAAAGACAAAGCCTGTGATTTCACATGAGAAGAGGAGGTTTAAAACTTACTTATAGATCATGTTCCCAGAGGAGTACCTGACAAGATGGCCCATAATGACAAGGTCTCATGCCTACAGACCTGGGCATCTCTGCAGTAGCATGTTCCTGGGAAAGAAAAAGCAATGGCAAGAAAGAGAAAAAACAAACAAACAAAAAGTGAGACAGGTACAGGAAAACGGAGTAAGGATAAGGAAAAGCAAGCCGTCGTATTATGAGAAGGGCAATGTGGTAATGGAACTTTGCTGCTGTATTTTTTTTTTAACCTATCCTCAGTGCGGAGTGAATCAAAAACTTTGTGATGCTTTCAGGTGTCTCACTTTGAATTGGAATATGCCTTTGAGATGATTAGAAGCGTACATTCCTGTCTGCTGCGTAGCTAGTACTCACTACACTGTCCACTCACAATGAAGTGTGTCTAACACGGTGTCCTATCAGGCTTCCTGTGCTCACTGCTGATTAACTCTTGTGTATGCAGGTACTTTGGATGTCTTCTGTAAGAGGAGTAAACCAGCATCCTATATGCTGTGCAAGCACTTCTATCACCATGTAAATAGTATTCCAGTCAGAAACAGAAATCCTAGTCTGAAGGTTAATGAGAGAAGACAAACGTGTTAAGTTGCCCTGTTTCTGTCCATGTTCTGAGGTTGCCCTACACTAAAGGGTCAGTAGCACCTACCCTGTCTTATACCATATACTCTCTAATGCCCAGAGTTTTCTATCTCCCATCTTTGCTAGCATGCCACGTGTGGCCTAGGGAGGCTGTCAGAGTGACAGGACCATGGGAAGATGTCTTCTGCAACTACGAAACTTGGAAAGGTGGATGGATAGGAAACACACACAAAAGCATCACTGGGAAAAAAGAGGAGGAGTGATGACCATCGCTTCACCACAATGATATTGTCACAGAGTTTATATAAACTGCATCCCAGCATGTTGTAGATGTTGGTTCCATAGGATGTATGGGTGGAATGGGGTTTGCACCCAGGGAGCACTGTGTTTTCTGATCTGTACAGAAAACTTTCCAAGGAGGCATATACATGCATGGAAATGTACGGACGCTTGTCAGAGCCTCTTCTTGCTAGAAGGTGCATCCTACTGTGTTTAGTGCAGCCACATTGTCTCCTTTTGGCTGGTGGTGATCAAAACTGTGATGTCACTAAACAGAGCCCAGGAGGCTGCAAAGTTTAGATCTCTCACTCCTTTCTGTGGTGCTTGTCTCCTTTTTAGTAATAGCTGACTTATTGTTGCACTGCATAGGCCCCAAGACTAACCTGTGCCTGAAAGAGTAGTCAGCATCTTCTAGCATCTTTGCAAATGGTTGTCAGGAAGAGAAGCTGACAAGTTTCCTTCATTACATTTCTTCCCATAAATTATCCTTTTCCTGCCTATCTTTAGTCCAAACCAGCCAGGAAAGGAGGAGACAGTTTTCCAGCCCTCTAATGCCAGTTCATGAGGTGCTGTGCAGCTACCTTGCAACTGATGATCTTGAGAAGCGGGCATATAGTACTCATATATACTAAATCACACAAGCTCTTTAACTCATGTTGTAGAAATTCACATATATGCTGCTTTCATTTTCTTAAGTTTAAAATGGCCCTGCTCACCAGTACTGACAGGAGTGTCAGCTGCTCTACAACCTGTGAACAGATTATTGGGCTGATGGTGCTGGAAGCAACACCCCCATTCCAGACCATCTTCAGGCATACCAGAGCTATGCCTGAGTCTTCCCATTAACCCAAGGCAATCTGCTGCAAGTGAGATGGTGGCCTGGCAATGCTCCAGAGCAAGATTTGCTAACTGAGCCATATTGCTTAGGCTAGGTGTGGTGTACTCTGTAGCATGGAATAAGGCAGGCTATGAGGCATACAAAAGTGTGATGCCTTCTGGGATGGCATTGGAGAATAATCAGGCAGAGGTAGCCAGTCTTTGTGCAGTGCCCTCCACGCTGTCTGTATGATTGTCCTTGAACTATTCTTTCAGGCATACCTGGGATTTGTCAGCAAGGGACCTAGTACATTGAGTCCGGAGAGACCTCAGGGGTGAAGCATACAGCTTAGACCATGGAGGCCCAGGCCAAGGAGTGAGACAGCTATGCAAAGGGACAGTGCAGATGTATCCAGGAAATCCTCAGCACCACAAAGGACCTAGTAACTAGGGTAGTCATCTAGCACATGTGACTCAGTTTAAACCTTGTCTAAATCTTGCATTTGAACTTGATTCTTCCCGTATTCCATGAAACTGATCTAACCAGCAAATATTTACTGTTCTGGTTTGGTAGTAAATCATTAACAACACATTGTGCTAGCACAGCAGCAAAGAGCAAGCAAGAGACAGACTAGTGTAGTACTGTCACTATAGTACTCATCTGAAAGATAGAAGAGAAGTTCAAACACGTTTCTGAAAAAAACTACAATGAATCCATATTTCCACTTAATTACTAAATAATTATCAGTACTAAATAATCACTATCTCCAAAATAATTACCTTAAGAATGCCAAACACACTAGAATTAGGAAAAAAATAGCAAAACATCTTCATTTACAGAATTCTCTCCTCACTAAGAACTTCCTTTTTTTCCTTTGGGACCCCTAATTTTCTTTTCTCTGATAAATTGAAGAAATTCTAGCCAGTTCCAGTATTCAGTAGAAAATCTTGCCTACCTGCACATAAACCTGGAATAGAATCTTGTAAATTCTTCAGTTTTAGATATACTCCATATTGTTTAAGTACTCCAGAGAGAATATCACATAATGCCAATTTAGTATACGAATTACTAATTTCCCAAAGGCCAAAATGTGAGTAAAATTGTATCTAAAATCTATAAGACACACGTGAAAAATAACGCAACTCACCTAACAAAACCACTAAGATTGGCATTTTCATGAAAAACAAAACAAAACATCATAACTTTAGTAAGCCACTGAAACATAAAAGTTTTAGATAGAGGTAAAATCCTTATGTTTCTCTCTCAAAGATTCTGTAACAGTTTCAAAAAATCTTTTTACTCTCTATATAACTTCGTAACAGCACGGTAACCAGTATTTTGTGAAGAATCATGACCAAATTGTATTGCCCACATTAACATTAAGAAACCATCTTCAATGAGAAGATTTAATGTCTGTATGTTGGAGAAGGCATTTGTGGTTTGACAATTATTGCCCTAGCGAGTGTACTAACTAACGAAAACTTTCTGAATTTATGTCAGTCAGAAAGTACCTTACATAACGCATAATTCATACTTGTTCAGTATGCTGGTTCCTAGTTTCTGTGTGAACGAACTAATTTTACAACATCAGTATTCTTGTTGTGAAGATGCTGAATGTGTATGCCACCATGTTTTTGCTACAGCAGAAGAATATGTATACTTCCAACCCCAAAGGTTGGAAAACATGTGAAAAACAGTAGGGAAACAACCACGTAATAAAGTTCTAAAACTCACTGTCCATTTAGTACATGCACATGTAACTTAGTTGTTAATTGGC
>VXAL01001718.1:221784-234882 GCA_013399475.1 Chauna torquata
GCCCGCCCGCGGCCACCGGGCAGCGCGGCTGGGCGGCGGCCTCGGCGGCTCAGCCCGCAGCCCTGGCCGCGGCCTCCGCTGGTAGGCAGGAGCGGGGCTCGTCTGCGCCCAAACGGACGAGGTCCCTGAGCAGATATTGTGCTGGGGCCCTCTGCTTTAACAGACTTCTCTCTCGGATCAGCTATTCTGCTATCACATTGATAGGACCCAGTGAGAATGTATTTAGGGAGTGATCGAAGCGATGAGGTACATCCAGCAGTGCGTGGGGATTTGTTTACTGGATTGGGGCAAGAGGTTGATTGAAATCATAAGAATGTGTAATCAACAGTATGGCACTCTGCCTCCTGAAGAAGCAAATGTATGCAGAAATACTTGGGTAAATGCGTAAACATCGCAACAGCTGACTTCCCTTCCTCTTTGTCAAATCACCATGTCAGTTTCTACTATGTATTTTGTGACAGAAATATGTATGTGGCATTAAATACTTTCTGCTGATTATACTGAACAGCAATCTTACAGAACACAATTGGTTGCCTTAGTTCCTACCATTTGTAGTTAAGTCTTGACTTAGAACAGAGCAAAAAAAAAAAAAGTACTGTATGAAGCTTCTTTCCAATGATGAATTGCAGCTTCATCATATTCTACCATATTTCATAGTATTTTCTTGTATGGTGAGTAATGCTATTCATACAGATGTCAGCTTTTCTGTAATGAAACAGTATTTAAATATAGGCCAAGGTTAATTTGAAGATTGGGAGGTAACATGGAGACTGTCTTGCATAAGGAGTCACGAGACCTTAAGATAGAAATTAGGGAAGACTTATTAGAATTTCAAAGTGACTTGTATAAGGTGCAAAGTATCAGTAATGCCTGGAAGTGGGTACTTTGATGTATGGTGTTTACAACAGCTGTGACTAAAATTCTGCTGGCTTCATGTCCCTCTGTTCTGTGACGGTGGCTTAAAATCTGCATGTTTGTTTCTTAAGGTTTTGACTGTATTCTGTTCCCAACCATGTGAAAATATAGGCATCAAACTCAAATTCAAGTCTGAGAGTTCTTCTTTAACATGTGTCCTTCTCTTCCCTCACACCAATGGAACTTATTGTAAGGGCATGTGTGCCCTACATGCCATTATCCTGAAACTAAAGGGAATATATCCTACCATTTGAGGGGGGGGGAAAGTATTTTGTGTCAACATTAGAAAGAACTATTCAGAAAGTTTGCCTATGCAAAAGAGACTTTACAGCATCAAAACTTGCATTTTTTTGTATGCTTTGTTTCAAAAAGATGTATTTTTAGCTACTTTTTCTACTGGTCTTATATGCTAGCATTGTGGAAGAAGTAGATTTTTAGACATCAGTATAGCCTGTTCGTTTGAAAAGGGCCGTATTAACTTTACAAGCCCTTGTACTTTAATGCATACATAGCTTCCAAACAATATGTGGAGTTTTTTCCCTTTCAAGTAATTTTGCTGAAGGTATTTTAAAACCATAGGTGAATCAAAAACCTCTTTTTAAGACTAAGTTTACATGGTGGGTTTTTCCTACTGTCTGTCCCTTACCAAGGTCTTGCAAGTGCTTTGTAGAGCAGGAGGTCATGGGCGTAGGTATGTGTTACAGTCATACCACTGTGTAGTTAAACCTACTAAGCTTAGAATTTGTAAACAATTCCAGGATAAATGGGGCTGTAGCTCAGTGTGACTTCTGTGTGCCTCGATGGACTGAGTGGAACTTGGTTGCTGCCTCAAGATGGCATAAGTATTAATGACTTTAAAATGTCACTCTAAAGACTGGGAAGGGTGGGGAGGAGTGGTCTTCAGCACTGTGTCTCGTGTTAGGAAAATGCACCAGAATCCAGTCCCCAGGCTTGCTTCTCTTTGAATTGTAATAGTCAGAATTCAGAAATGATGTTTGAGCTGTAAACAGGATTCTTGTGTTGCGGTGTCACAGGCGGCCTTATAGTGAGGATGCAGTGGAAGTCTCTGTATATGCGGAACATGTAGGAAGGATGGAAATGGCTGTAATAAACAGACATAAGTATAGAGAGGAAGATGTGGAAGCTTAGGATGCCATTGGTAGAATTTGTTTTTTATCACATTACAAAGAGCTTGCTTGTCTTAAATGAGTATGACAGTCATCAATACAAAAAAAGATGAATTTATGCTTAGGAAACTAATAATTGGTTTTAGCTTTGAGAAACATGAAACTTTTAATCAGCAAAAGTAATGAAAATTAAAGAAAAGCAGTGCAGGAAGTTAGATTTAAAAAAAAGTTTTCTCTAAGCAAACTCTGAAAAACTTCCTTGACCAAAAAATTCAGTTAAATGTCATGATAGGTGAGCATTTTATAGTCTCATCTGCAGACTGTACCATGTATTGAGAAAGGGCTCTTCAAAGCAAAGGCTTAGAATGGGTTTCAAAATGGGCTGCTTGAAGCTGTTGTACCTCAATACAGAAAATAGCTCAGGATACTGAGCTGAAAATCTAATTGCATTAATTTGTGCAAGGTGGATATCTTGAAGCAGAATATTTTACGCTTACTAGGCTGAATGAGGGGAATGGATGGGTGAGCTTTTCCTAAAGTTCTCTGAATATATGGTGGTGTCCTTCTACTTACTTTAATGTATGAAATTGAATTATAATTTAAAATTCAGTTGTAATAGCAATTTCTAACTGAAGATGGTAAGTAAAATATACAGGGTAAAGCATAATTATTTAAGGGTGCTAAATTGTATGGGGTTTGTATATTAAATATCATTTTAAGAAGTTGAGCCTTTACAATAACTAAGGATGGGAGAACTTCCCGTGCAGCGTGACCCAGTGATTTCTCAAAGTGAACAGTGAAATCACTTTCCTTGACCAATTTAAAACTAAGTAAAATATAAGTTAGGAAGCAGAGAAGCAGTGGAAAGAATATTGAGAACAGCTTCTACTTTTGCGTGTTTGCCTTGACAAACTAGAGGTCATGTTTTCGTTGAAGTAAATGTTCCTTTGACTTGAGAATATTTTAAGTACAGCTTAAGTGGCTAATTTACTGTAAGTTTCTGAACATCTGTAATGTTCTTGTTTGTAACTGGATACATATTTTTAAAAAGTTTATACAAGCTTCAATGTAGACTAGCATTTCAAACATCCTGAAGTAGTCTAGGAGTTGAATATATGCTTATAGCTAATGAATTGGAGAATGAAGAATAAAGAACCTTTGTGATTTCAAGTCAGCTAGCCCATGTTGCATATTAGTACGAGCATATTGGAAATGCAGTTATCCTGTCAAATGTCTTTTATGTGGTGAGTCATGTACCAGAGTTTTTTTTTAAAAAAAGAGGTTTAAATAACCCCTCCTGTGTGCTTTACCTCATCCAGAACTCTAGATGTAGATGTGAATAACTGTTCTTCCCCCTGCCTCTTAGTTACCTCTTGGAAAGCATCTGGAGGCTAGTTCTGTGCAATATAATCTTCTACTAGATACAGGTGGGAATCTTGCCTGTTCAGTGGTAGGATTAAAACATTTGAGGAACAATGTAGATCATCAGTATTGAAGCTGGAACCCCATGAAGCCTCTGATACAGAAGTAAAGGCCTCATCAAGGATGCATTAGTTCTTCTCCATCCGTTTTCATTAATGAAACTTTAAAAGAGGGAGGGGGGTAGTGAGGAGGGGATGAGTGAGTTTATCCTGGTGCATTTCCCATGGTTCAGGTACGTGGATGCTTCTGGCAGAGGAGGGTGGGGTGGTATGAGTAGAGAGGCCATGTGGATATACATCAGTTTAGTGCAACATATAAATGTGGATTTAGTGTTAAGTAGCTGTAATCTGTGACTGAGATATTTGAACTCACAGTTGCAAGCTCTTTGCTTATTCTTTTATTGCTAACTTGAATTCTGTTCAATATCCTTGATAAATGCTGCACTGCTCCTAATGCTTAATAAATATGCCCCAGGAAAAACTGACATCTGCCACCATCAGGTCTCTGGACTTGATGTACCTTTGCTTGTTATGTTTTACGCAGTATCTAGCGAAATAGGACTGTCACCTTGGAGGAGCATATGAATGCATATATGGTGCAGAAATTCTTTTCTACTGGGATTTTTTTCAAGAAAGTGGGAGTGCACTGATAAATAATGCTAGAGTTCTAGCAGCTGTTTGTTGAAGTTATCCTGGAGTGCCTGTTTCCTTAGGTGCAGGGTCAATCCTACTGTACTAAGATGCTGCACTTCTAAGTAGCCTACAAGAATGGTTGACTTACCCTTGGTATGGAAGGGCAGGGAAAAGGATGAATATGGTGCCATTGCAGGCAATTGGTTTAAAGAGACAAAAAGTTTTGGTTTCCTGTCCTTTTGACAGACATATATTGATAGTAGGGCTTCTGGTAATCCTAGTCCTTCAGTGGCTTACAAGTCTAGAGTGATGATTCCTCAGATGTTTCTGCTTATGTTACTATCATAGCTCTTCCAGACTAATAATGGTAGTAATGGTACCTTTTAGTCTTTGCTGTGACTTCATATTTTTCTTGAAGCAAGGTAAAGTCATAATAAGTAATACTTCTGAACCACTGAAAACATTCCACCATTACATATGGCTTTAACTGCTATTCTTAAGTAGCCTCAGACATAGGACTGTGCTGATACAGTTATACATCTATGATTTCTGTAACTAGTTCCATGAATCTTATACTGTTTTCTTACGTACTCTTTCATATGTCCTGTGACACAACTGTTGAACAGATATGCACATTATGTGGCTTAGATAGAGGGATTTCAATTTCTAGTGTTGATATTGACTTTCTCACTTTCAGAAGCCAGATGTCTTGACCACTGGTGCTGGGAACCCAATAGGAGATAAGCTTAATATTATGACAGTAGGGCCACGTGGTCCTCTTCTTGTTCAAGATGTTGTTTTCACTGATGAGATGGCTCATTTTGACAGAGAGAGGATTCCTGAAAGAGTTGTGCATGCAAAAGGAGCAGGTATGTTTTATTTGTTTTTCTCCGTGTAGAATGGAGCTATTAAAAAGCTTTTAAGTTAACAGATTAGTATAATGCAATGCATCTGTAACATAATCTATAATATAATTAGATCAACAACAGTGAGAACAGGAGGTAAGGCCTGATTTAGAAGAACTACTTGTAGCATCTTTGGAAAAAGGTAGATGGATCAAGTGTGTGAGACTTAATATTAAAAAAAAACTTCAGTTTTAATAAACAGTTAACGTGCCATAAACTTGCTGTTCTTGATAAAACTTAAACTTGGCTTTGACCCTTAGCATTAAGACTAAACTCAAAGCACTGAAGCCATTAAAAAAAATCTGGAAGTACAATTAGCCCTTAGACTTTTTTTTCCTTTTAGTGTTGTAGTGTTTGCTGCACTCTCTGCTTTATCTGTCTGTTCCTTCATACTACTACACTCCTCTGGAAAGGAAGACTTATCCATCTATATTATAATATGTGTTTGTCGTTTGATAGAGACTTTAGTCTTTGTCATCTGATGTATCTGTCTGCCACAGCAAGATGATGTCTAATACTTAAAATGAGTTGTTTGTTTTGTGCTTTTTTTAAATTTAAGTTATAGAACTGGCACCTCTTTTGTTACATATTGCATATAAAATATGGGACTGAATCTCATTGTAATGTGAGTGTATGTGGAAAAATTCCTCGGGGGGGCGGGGAAAGAACTGTGGTGCTTTATCAGATTTAAAGATGGGCCAATGGTTCTGTGACATGTACCAGGATCGAAGAAATGTGTATCCTGCTGTAAGTATGTAAACTCTTTGCAGAAGAGCACTCAGAGCTACAGTTTATTATGTAGAGTAGAAGCAAGGTCTGCATTGCTGCTAGGAACTGTTAATAATCTCAGGATGGGAAGGAGGGAGCACTGTGCAAGTAGTACATTCTGTGTAATGTGAACTTCATTCTGTGAAATCAGATGAGTAGTTTAGTGCATAAACTGCTTAAGATGGTGGATTTCCATGTTTTCTTTTGACTTGTTTATGGTCAAACAAGCAACATTGAATAATGTGTGCTGTGAGTGGAAGGACAGTATCTAGATTTGATACTTTTAAATTACTTTTTTCAGGTGCCTTTGGCTATTTTGAAGTGACTCATGATATTACCAAGTATTGTAAGGCAAAAGTGTTTGAACACATTGGAAAAAGAACTCCAATTGCTGTACGGTTCTCCACTGTTGGTAAGGCTCTGAAGTTATTGTGTACCTTCTTATACGTGTACCATGGTTAACACTGATATCAGTATCTTTGCATTGCAGAGCACTCAAGTTGTACTTGTGGTATTTTGAAGTGTTCTGGCACCCAATTCCTCTTCTGTGAATTTCATTTAATTTTTAAGACCTTAAACAATATTAAGCAGGTTCTGTACCTTGCGGCAAGAGCTCACTGTAGACACTTTCTCTAGAATGTGAGAGAAAGGGTAGTCTGCTATTTTTGACTCTGATGGAAAGCTTGCTTTGTTTCTGGATGGATCATAACCAACACTTGTGTACTGCAGTTTTACACTTGAAATTTGAAGACCTAAAATCTCCTATGCTATAGGAATGCTTTGGGGATGAATGCTATAAAGTAAGTTCTAGGCAAATGAGAATAGTCAATCTTCCATAAACAAGCTCTTATTTCTTTTGTCAGTTCATACATTCAGCTCTTTAGGAAAACCTTACGTGATCTTAGGTGAAACATGCATTATAAGCAATACCTTTTGAAAGATCATTTTTCTGTCTGGTATAAGGTATGTTCTACTACTGTCTATATTTATAAGAAATTCTAATGAGGATTTAGTTCTGGAAGTAGCATTGTGGAGGTCAACAAAGCTCAAGGAGCTGCAGTTTTTGGCCTACTGCCTTTCACTTAAGTGCTCAAGGAATGTGCTACAGTGGTAGGGGCAAAAAGGTGCACAGCTGAGCTTGATGAGTGGAGTGTGGTGGTGTTACCTTTCCTTTCCCTGCTCTGTTTGAGCATGTTTCTTCCTAGCTATTCTGTAGTACACAAAATCATCTCTCAAGAGAGAATGAGTGTCCTAGTTATTTCATCATAATGGCTAGTGTTAACTGTTCCTGAATACATCCAGAATGCTTTAGCTCAGGTATTGTGGTGGATGCTTTTGCTATGGTGTAAACTTACCCGCTGAAAGGATTGTTTTAGTTAAAGCAGGGGGGGCAATTAAGTGTCTATAACTCTTAAGTTGCGTTTTCATTAAGTACACTACTTAAATTGCTACCTTCCAAATGAGAGCTTTCATGATGGGATTTGATGCACAAACTGAAGTGCTCTTAGCCAATTCAGCCTTATAATCTGGTATTGTCTATGCTGGTGATAATATAAATTCCACTCTTTATTGGTTTGAGTTGATGTACTTGTTTTTTTTTTTTTAACTGTGGTCTGAATGCTTGGGTGGGTGTCTATTTACACTTGGGCAACTTCAGGCACTGCCTGAAGTATTATTGCAAATATGCCAAAAATTCTGTGTGTAGTAGAGACTTTAATTAGAAACAAACAAAAACCAACTACTCTTATAGGATCTTATGACATATTCTCCAATTCCATAGTTCTGTGCTTACAATTTTTTCCCTATTGTAACACTTCTATATGTTCTGTTTCTTTAAGCTGGAGAATCTGGGTCGGCTGATACAGTTCGTGACCCTCGAGGGTTTGCAATGAAATTCTATACAGAAGAGGGTAACTGGGATCTTGTGGGAAACAATACTCCTATCTTCTTTATTCGGGATGCAATGTTGGTGAGTAAGCACCAAAGATGATGGTACTCTGTGAAAGAGTCCAAAAGTTTGTTCACATCTTGTTCTTGCTTCACTGAGAAGCAAAAGTTTTTGTTTTGACGTGCTTATACTCTATTAGATGTTCCAACTGTTTTTGACTTGAAAAGGTGATATTTAAAAAAAAAAAATCTTTGAGCTAATCCTTGATTACTTACTTTGATACCACACATGCTTAGTTGTTTGCTAGTGCACGTGCCACAGCATAACAGCCAGCAAGAAAATGCATTGTGGTTTTAACCTTCAGGTCTGATCAGCTTCACTGGTGTTAGAATTAGCTATCTTACTCTGTAGGTGTTTTTTAAATTCTGAGGCTATTTGAAAGAAACTTCTTATAAATTCTTTTGTTTAAAATCTGATTATTTTATTCAGTATAAGTTTACCTGCACTTTGTATCTGTAAGTAGAGGGGCTTTTCTTGAGAGTAGAGTTGTTCTTTACAGATATTTTATAATATCTCTGTATTCATTTTGGAGTTAAATATCCAGTAAAGCTTATGCAAAATTGAGTGTTTGCCTCTCATTTTATTGGACAGAAGTTGAAAGCATTCTCTGGCTTTGAGCATCTTATATATCATAACTGTAAATATTTTGTCTTCAGAGTCAAATCAGTAAAATTACAGTAATGAATTTAAAAACTCTCCTCTTTCAGTGTGTTGCTCCTTTCATAGCTAAAAATGTATTGAAAAAACTGTCTTGTTCTGTACCAGCAGTTACTTGGTATATCCCGTATACTATTATTATCCCATATGATTTGGGATATGAAGTTAAACTTTTTCCACTCTTCTGTGTTGTCCTGTTCTCCCCCCGACTCCCCCATTAGTTTCCATCCTTCATCCATAGCCAAAAGAGGAACCCTCAGACTCATTTGAAGGATCCAGATATGATATGGGACTTCTGGAGTCTTCGGCCTGAGTCTTTGCATCAAGTAAGGTTCTCTTGAATTTCATGTTATGATAGCATATGTTTTTAACTGGAATTGTTTTATCTGGAAGCCTACATAATCTTTTAGGAACAGTAAATGTCAAAAGCCTACAATATCTTCTGATGCTATTGGCATGTTTTTCTAGTTTTGCCTTTCTTCTTTCACAGACTATGAAATAGGTAGGATTCTTCTGTTTTCATAATCATAATTTACATAGAGATGAAGTGGAAGTTAGATTTTCTTAATAGTAAAGCAGTGGGAATAATTATTAACAACAAATTATTAATATTAGCGTATAGAGAAGAATGTTATACAAAAAAGCAAATACAAAAATTAAAAATAGTTGTATCCTTTTTTAAAAGGAAAATGTGTTCATATAGAAGCCTTTCAGATACTACTATCTGGGGAAAAAGTGGTACCACAAGCATTGTTCGTTGTCATAAACCTAAAGAAAAGCAGTGTTTTGAATAGCTTTGCATAATGGTATGTTTATTACCTGAAGACTTTGAGGAATTAGTTATTCAGGACTTAAAATTTCATTTTTTTTAACCTGGTAAAAATCTTATTTTTAAACTATCCATACGTAGCTGCTCTGTGCTTATAGGGAGAATCATAATGTTATCACTAGGTTAATGTATGTTAGTGAATATTTCATGTAGGCGTAATACTTCGCACAAGTTCAATTCACATCCTTGTACATGCAAAACGTAAGCAGTCATAGTTTAAGTCTTAGAAACTTAAACTAGAAATTTCTCTAGGATGTTGTAACATGAACATCACTTCCAGTGATGCAGATGAATGTAAGAAGTGACCTTTGTCTCAAATGGTCACTTATTTGAACTGGTGAATGACCTAATATTTTTGGATTCCTCTCTTTAGGTGTCTTTCTTGTTCAGTGATCGTGGTATTCCTGATGGATTTCGCCATATGAATGGATATGGATCACATACGTTTAAACTGATTAATGCTAGTGGGAGAGCAGTTTACTGCAAATTCCATGTGAAGGTATGATTTTTCTCCAGTTATCTATTGGGAGTGTACATCATATTCAGACAATGAATTAAACAATTTGAAGAATGTTCTGTATTTAACTTGTAGTTTAATTCAGAAAAGACTTGTTAGTGCATAGACTTGATGTAAACAGTGTGTTTTTTCATCAGTTGCCTGCATTTAACAAATATGAAGGATGTTCCTGTTTAGAAATGTTGTAGTGTGTGATATGTTTGTGGCTACACAGTAGTTCAGACTCAACAGGTGCTTCTTCAGGTTGAAGTTCTCTGTCTGGATTTTGTTTTTGTTCCTGTTTATCTTCTGGATATGAATTACATTGATGTGGTATTTCTAAGGTGTATGTGAAATTGAAGAATATAATCCTCTCATCCTAAGAACTCTGGATGAAGCTCACAGAACTTTCATGCTTTTGTCAGAAAGTACTTGCTAGCACATCTTGCTTGGAAGCAACTTCCTGTCAGTTTTAAAGACAATGCAGCTTCTTACCTTGTTAGACTTAGCTAGTGACGGCTGGGCACTTACCTTTTGAAGCAAGACTTCAGAAACTGTTATCTTAAACTGAGGGACTGCCTAGCAGCTTTTCAGCTTATAAAAATAAGATTTTAGTGCTAAAAATGTTAGAAATTTGGGGGAAGGAAAGATTGTAAAATTTTAACAATCCTGGATCACATAGAATCCAGGACTGTCAGCATTGAGGGCTGCTACCCTTTTATCAGTTTGTGTTAGCATATGTGGTCTGTAGGAAGAGATGGGATGATGGCACAGTAAAGGAGCGCTCTGCCCTGAAAGGGGAAACATTCATTTGATATGCTGTATTGTTTGTTCTTATGTGGTGTAGCATTACATTTATTCTGTTTTATCATAGAAGTAATTTTTATCGGGAAGGCAGCTGTTGAATGTACTATTACTCAACTCATTATTGGAGACTAGAAGATAGACAATCATGCTCTTAGACCGAGTCTTGTTAAAACGCGTTAATTTTCTTGTAACTTCTGCATGTTAACTGGTTCTACTGCTTTCATTGCTTTTAGACTGATCAGGGCATCAAAAATCTTCCTGTTGAAGAAGCAGGAAGATTGGCTTCTACTGATCCTGATTATGGAATACGTGATCTTTACAATGCCATAGCCAATGGAAACTATCCCTCCTGGTCTTTCTACATTCAAGTTATGACGTTTGAAGAAGCAGAGAAGTTTCCATTTAATCCTTTTGATTTAACTAAGGTAGCTCTGATACAATTGTGAACATTCAATTTCAGCTTGTTTAAGAGAGGTCATGAGATCAAAATGTAGGAAATGCCAGAACTTAGCTTATCCATAAACAAAAAAAAACAAACAGGTTCCACAGAGTAGCACTGTTTTCTTAAGTTCCAGTCTAGTCCCTGTCAGTACAGTTGGTCTGTCCCTTTTGTTCCTATCACTTCTGTGTTGTTTTGTGTGCTGTTTATTATGTGGTCAAGATGACTCAAATTCCAGAGATGAAATCACATGCCTGTAAAATGTATTGGAAAAGAATACGATTAAATGTCCATTTCAGTTAGTGAAATCTTGAGTACTCTTTTTTCCCCCTCAGGTATTTAATCCAGAAAGCTGGAAAAAGTATCAGATCCTGTGGCACAATATAAAGTCTAATGTTGCTCTTCCTTGGCAAAATATGGCTAGGGCTTGATTCAGGCCTGTAGATTACAGCTGTACTGCACTTCAAGAGTCTGATCTCAGATCATAGTCACACCCTGAGCTAGCTAGTTTTGAGTGGTGTTGATCATGTAGTTTCTGATGTTGGTCTTGTTTTGTGTCATACTTCCAGTTGCTGTACCAAAGCCTGGCATGTTGGAAGATACTAGCATAGACTTGTATTTTTTCCTCTAATGTTGCTACCCAAAAACGGCTAAATACATTTGACCTTTAAAGTGTAGGCCAAGATGAAAAAGAGGCTAGTTAAGCTGGTTGCGTTTCTGTAGTATCTGAAAACAATCGTGCTACCAGTTCCACCTACAATATTGCATTCCTAGGCATCTCCTCAAGCGCCTGTGGGTATTTTATTTAACTAGTCAAGTGCTGAGATTATGCTGTGATGAAATAAGTTGCACGAATACTCCATATGAATTGCAAAAGACTTAAAGATGTTCCTCAATGTTTGTTAGCAAAATAGAAATTACTTCAGTAATGTATTCTCTCAATTGAGACTTTACTAGGCAGCACTTTCCTATTTTACTATTTAAGGTGCATAATACTAATAACATTGATTTTTAACATGTGTTTTGTGTCTTATAGATTTGGCCACATGGTGACTACCCTCTCATTCCTGTGGGAAAGCTTGTCTTGAACAGGAATCCTGTCAATTACTTTGCAGAGGTAGAACAGATGGCATATGACCCTAACAACATGCCACCTGGTATTGAACCTAGCCCTGATAAAATGCTGCAGGTAAACTATTAACATGGATTGTACTCTTCAGTCAAAGTCTCAATTTCCTTTGTTTATGAAAATATTGTTTATCACTGTTTCATAAATGGTTTAGGTTTGAAGGGACCTTAAAGATCATCTAGTTCTAACCCCCCTGCCATGTGCAGGGGCACCTTCCACAAGACAAGGTTGCTCAAAGCCTCATCTAGCCTGGCCTTGAACACTTCCAGGGATGGGACGTCAGCAACTTCTCTGGGTAACCTGTTTCGGTGCCTCACCACCCTCCTAAGGAAGAAATTCTTCACTTAATCTAAATCTACACTTTAAAGTCATTATGCCTTATCCTATCACTACACTTCCTGATAGTCCCTCTCCAGCTTTCCTGTAGGCCCCCGTTAGGTACTGGAAGGCTGCTATAAGGTCTGTCTGGAGCCTTCTCTTCTCCAGGCTAAACAAACCTAATTCTTTCAGCCTGTCCTCACAGGAGAGGTGCTCCAGCCCTCCGATCATCCTCATGGCCCTCCTCTGGACTCACTCCAACAGGTCCATGTCCTTATGTTGGGGGCCCAGAGCTGAGTGCAGTATTCCGGGTGAGGTCTCACAATAGCAGAGTAAAAGGGGAGAATGACCTCCCTCAACCTGCTGGCCACACTTCTTTTGATGCAGCCCAGGATAGGGTTGGTGTTGTGGGCTGTAAGCACACGTTGCTGGCTCATGTTGAACTTCTCATTCACCACCATCCCCAATTCCTTCTCCTCAGGGCTATGCTCAATCCATTGTCAGCCCAGCCTTTATCTGTGCTTGGGATTGCTCTGACCCAGGTGCATGACCTTGCACTTGGCCTTGTTGAACTTCATGAGATTCACAAAGGCCCACCTCTCTAGCTTGTCAAGGTCCCTCTGTTGGTATCCCTTCCTTCCAGTGTGTTGACTGCATCACACAGCTTGATGTCACTGGCAAACTTGCTGAGGGTGCACTGAATCCC
>VXAL01001718.1:234985-307655 GCA_013399475.1 Chauna torquata
TTTGTCATGCACAATTTGCCCTTAGTGAAGCCATGTTGGCTGTCACTAATCACCTCCTTGTTTTCAATGTGTTTTAGCATAGTTTCCAGGAGGATATTCGTAATGTTGCCAGACACAGGTGAGACTGACTGGCCTGTAGTTCGCTGGGTCTGCCTTTTTTCACTTTTTAAAAATGGGGGTTATGTTTCCCCTTTTCCAGTCAGTGGGAACTTCACCGGACTGCGCCAGCTTCTCAAATATGATGGATAGTGGCATAGCAACTTCATCTGCCAGTTGCCTCAGGACCCTCAGGTGCATCTCGTCAGGTCCTGTGGACTTGTGCACCTTCAGGTTCCTTAGATGGTCTCAAACCTGATCTTCTACAGTGGATGGTTCTTCATTCTCCCAGTCCCTGCCTTTGCCTTCTGTGACTTGAGTGGTGTGGCTAGAGCCCTTGCTGACGAAGACGGAGGCAAAAAAGTTGAGTATCTCAGCCTTCTCCATATCCCAGGTAACCAGGTGTCCCATTTCCTTCTGGAGAGGGCCCACGTTTTCCCTAGTCTTCGTTTTATCGTTGATGTACCTATAGAAGCTTTTCTTGTTGCACTTGATGTCCCTGGCCAGATTTAATTCTATCAGGGCTTTAGCTTTCCTAACCTGATCCATGACTGCTTGGACAATTTCTCTGTATTCCTTCCAGGCTACCTGTCCTTGCTTCCACCCCCTGTAGGCTTTGTTTTTGTGTTTGAGTTTGTCCAGGAGTTCCTTGTTCATCCACCCAGGCCTCCTGGTATTCTTGCCTGGTTTCCTTTTTGGGATCCATCACTCCTGAGCTTGGAGGAGGTGATCCTTGAATATTAAGCAGCTTTCTTGGGCCCCTCTTCCCTCCAGGGCTTTATCCCATGGTACTCTACCAAGCAGATCCTTGAAGAGGTCACAGTCTGCTCTCCCGAAGTCCAGGGTAGTAAGCTTGCTGTGTGCCCTCCCTGCTGCCCTAAGGATCTTGAACTCCACCATTTAGTGGTCACTGCAGCCAAGGCTGCCCTTGAGCTTCAAGCTTCTTTGTATAACAGCAGTAAAATAACCTGACAGATGGAAAACTGAATTTTTTCTGTTGCTTTTTAATGATCACCATTTGTTGATATGCTCATCCAACATTTAAATATAAAGAGAATGGGAAAGATCTAAAGGAACAGAAAATCTAAAACTTAGAGGGGATCTGCAGTAACTCGCTAGGAAATCTATTGGTCTGACAAGAAGTACTGAATAAAACCATAGCAGCAATGCTTATTTGTTCACACTTTCATAGTATACTTTCGGATTATATACTTTTGAGTGTGAGAGGTGGACTTCAAATGCTCTGCAATACAGATATGACTAGTCCCTAATATAAAACACTAGACTATTCTTTAAGAAATCTTCAGTATTACTTCTACAGGTAGAAATAGTCTCATAAAACTGTTTGCAGTAGTCTGTACTGTCTATGGAGTCATGGATGTTTGTGTATGCCTTTTCAGAATTAAAAGCTTCAAATGATGTATGTGGGAACGGTGTTTTAACACACTTAACTGGATAAACTCTTCAACTACTGTGCAGTTTGGTTTACCTCTATTCACTTGCACAAACTGCATGGCGGTCGCCAGACTCAGTATGTCTTTAGCGTCTAGATGTCACCAGAATGACAGCTTCAGACTGAGTTACCGAAATAATTAAGGGACTACCATATTTCAGATGTAATCAATTTTTAAATCTAAGGCTGCAAATAAGTAGGAGAACACTGATATTATTCCTTGATGATATTTAGCACTGTTATGGTCACTTTCATCTCTACACAGTAACCCCTTTTCTGCTTCAGGATAGGCTTAGTGTTCCAAAGTAGGTCTTGTTTGTAGTTGGTGGGAAACACCAAGTTGTGTGAATGCAACTCAGTATACTGGTCTTCGCTGGTATTTCAGTGGAGTCAATTTGTGTCAGTGTTTGTCACTCTGGGCATACTTCAAATTATCTCAAGAATATATATACAAAGGAAACAGTCTTCTGTCTTTGACTATTTAGTGTATATTGTTTTGAATAGAGATATACCACTTAGATCTCTTTCAGCAAGTAGCAGTTACTAGTGTTTGTGATGCATGTTTTAGGGTCGTCTTTTTGCATATCCTGACACACACAGACATCGTCTGGGACCTAACTATCTACAAATTCCTGTGAATTGCCCCTTCAGAACTCGTGTGGCCAATTATCAGAGGGATGGACCAATGTGTGTGTCTGACAACCAAGGTATTAATGAAAATCCTTTTAAATATGATGCTTACACATGTATGGCAGTTTTTTCTGTTTGAAGGGTATTAAGATATTTGCTAAATAGGTTGTTTTGGCTATTACTAATTTGTTATTACCTGGTGACAAAATAAACATTTATATAGGTTACAGAATGCATTCTCTGTGTCTTTTCATGTTTTAGGTGTGTGGATGTTCATTTTTAGTTCTACCTTGTATCAAGTAGTTGATAGTTCCTAACTGGCTTTTCAGTTTTATGTATAACTGTCGCTTGTGACAAATACTTGCTTGCAATTTGTCTGTGTATACACACATTAATTTGTGTGTGTATATATAAATGTATGTATCATGGCTCTGTATCTCTTGCATTACTCTAGAAAAGCAGACTTTGTTTGGATATTTGTGTGGGGAGTGTATTCGAAATCATGTAAGAATGGAGTTTTATTCAGAAGGTTTAAACCAAGTGAAGCTTAAGATGTGTTTTAAAAATTTACCAATGGGTCATCAACAGGGGATTTGCAGAAGAACACTCCCAGACAAATTAATTCAGTAATGTCCCTAGTTTGTTTAGGAGCAAACATGTTAACAGGGATTTAATAGAACTTCTAAAATCTTAATTCTTTAATATACTTGAGAAATGGTTTCAAAGAAGTTAATTACCACTTTGTTTTTACTTATAGGGAAAAATCTGTTCTAACAAATAAGAGAGGCTAAATATTCTTGAAGTTGAACTACTTTGCTTTCTGATTTCCAAGAAACTGAAAGGCAAGAGTATAAATGCCAAGACTAGAATTTTAACTTCACCTCTATTACATGATATGTTCTGTCAGCGTTTGCCCAATAGTAACTGATTTGTACCTAAGCATAAGGAAGTATACACTGAAGCCATGCCTCGTGCTGAAAACATGTATTGCTCCAGGCTATGGGTTCTAACACTCCTTGAAGGAGGAGGCAGAAATATTTGGAAAACAGGAACTTGAAAATGGCTATTCCTGTACAAGAACAGTCTAAAAATTTTTTTATGAAGCTTTGTAAGTTCATTGTGTTTAAAATAGATCGTTATGTAGTTAAATTTAACAGTACTTCAAATAAGCAGATGGAAGTATATTTTTATGTTGACTTTGGAATAAAACTTTGAATGACTTCCATGACTTCATTAAAATTCTGAGCAATGGTGTTGTGAAAGTGGCCAGACTGCCTTATTTCTAAAACAAAGCAGGTTTTACCCAAAGATTCACGTAAGTTGTTTGTAGTAAATGCTTTTTAAATACTGTCTGGAAGACAGTGCCTGATTTTGAGCTATATGTTGACAAAAACGTTGACAACTGTTTTTAATAAGGTGAATCATAGAAGAACCCCAAAAAATTCTCCATTAGGAAAAGCATGCTTTCTGTCTTCTAAATTAATCTGAGACCTGGCATCTGATTGTATGTGTGTGTTCTCTCTTCAGGTGGTGCCCCCAACTATTACCCAAATAGCTTTACTGGTCCAGAAGATCAGCCTGTTGTGAAGGAGAGCCGCATGTCTGTTTCGGGAGATGTGCAACGTTTCAATAGTGCAAATGAAGATAATGTGTCACAGGTATGATGTATGAAAAGGCTTTACACTGCTTATTGCAGAAGACTCTAGTGTATAGGCTGCTTAAAGAATATTAACAAGGATCATTCAAACATGAATCTCTTCTCTGAAGCATTTGTGCTAACCTGAAGTTCAGCTCTCATAAAAGTTTGAAAGATCTCTGTCCAGCTTAATGATGATGAATAATTGATTTTTTTTTTGGTTGACAGGACAGTTAATGAATTCTTAGACCTCTGCCATCCATATTCTGAGCACTGATATTTAGAGGTAGTATAGGGACTTTCAGTCATACACCTGTAATTGGTGTATGCAGATACCAAAACTAGAATATGCATGTAATGCCATGATAATCAATTCCTGAACTGGAGCCCAACAGCGCATCTTTTCATTAATTAGATAAGCATCAGTGATTTCAAGCTAGAAATGAAAAGAATTGTTAGCAGGTTTGCTGAAAAATCTGCAAATTGTTAGCCTTTGGAGTTGTATTTAAGTGTTGCCTGTGTAGTAAGTGAAAGCTATTCTTTTTTCAGCAATAATGAATCCTAAATGTAAGTATTATGGACTGCTGCTGGTAGAATGGCTTGCTTTTTGAAATGTCAGAATAAACCTATGTTTCTAATTATAAGGTGCGAGATTTCTATATCAAAGTGCTGAAGGAAGATGAACGCCAAAGGCTGTGTAAAAATATTGCTGATCATCTTAAAGATGCTCAACTCTTCATTCAAAAGAGAGCTGTAAGTGGCCTACTTGTTTTTGAGTCTTTGCTCTTTATTCCAGGCCTCTGAGTCTAGCAACTTTTCATCAAAATGGCAATATGCTTATGGAGAAGATCAGGAATTCTGCTTCTAGACAACACTAGATTTTTTTATGCAGTAATTACAAATACAGAACACTTAAATGTGTGCATATTTACATGGAATAAATGATGCAGAATGTTAAAAATGACTTTCTGCTAATGGGAAGAATGAGACAAACATTCCTTATGTTCAGCATCATTGTATGTTTACCATGGTATTTCAAAAAAAGATGACTGCCGGTGTAGTGTTTGTCTCTAGACAAGGAAGAGATGGTGAGGGTCAGGGAGGGACTGGAACTTTGTATTCCCACTGGAATTTTGCTTAAATTCAGGAAAGACCTTTATATAACATCATCGAAACAGTGAGTCATTGTGTTCATTGCTCCTTTCTGGCTGGTCAGAATCAAACTGTTTTGGAAAAGCATTTTCATCCTTTTGTTCTTCCTTATGTACTGGTTAAAGGCCCCAGAGTAAGAAAGATGTCAGTGTCTCAAGTGGTGAAATAAAGTTCTTGCCTTTTATGTTTTCTTTCTGTTTAGGTGAAAAACTTCACTGATGTTCATTCTGACTATGGTGCCCGTATTCAGGCACTGCTGGACAAATACAATGCTGAAACTGGGAAAAAGGTATGCTAATGACTTGTGTAGTTGGATTTTGATGGGCTGAATATTAGTTTTTCCTAAATCCACCAAAGTGAGAGATCAGTCTTGACTTGCATTTAGTTTAAATAGAAGTCAATGCGTGTGGAATTAAAAAAAAAAAAAATGAGGAAATGCCACTCTAACTACGTTAAGTATTGATTAACCAGTGATGTACAATGATTTTGTTCTAGTCCTTTCTTAAAGGTTCTGAAAAAAACTAAATGCTATGCAGATTGTTCAGGTTGATTCTTAGACCAAGTAATTATCCACTTTCTGTAGTGGTAACAAAACACTCCAATGAGACTTTCCTAGGTTCCCTGCTTGCTAAATAGAATAACAAAATTGTTACTTTAAGTACTCAATTTTTTTCAGAAGTTCCTGTGGCTACTTCTAATGGAACTTGGTCTGAATATTTCTTTTGTCATTTTTAGGATGTAATTAGGACATACACACAAGCAACTTCTCGTGTGTCTGCCAAAGAAAGCTCCAACTTGTAAAGTGTGCTACAGAGATCTACCCTATGAGTTTTGTATCCTTGTAACTGCAGGACAACCTGATGAGGATGTTAATGAATGTAGCAGACTTCCACACAAATACAGAAATGTTGTGTAGGCTTGATATATTAAGCTTTCAAGTGCCTCTATCTGTACTGGAAACAGTAAGTTACACAAGCTAACAATCCTAGTGCCTTTCAACACTAGTGCTTTACTGCTTGCTAACAACGTATGGTGTCTTTAAGGAAGCTGATTTTAAAAGTCTTCATTTTTAGAAGGAAACACAAGTTTAATCAAAGTGCTATTTCATTTTTTTTAATTGTAAAACTTCTCTGGCTAAATCGCACAATGGAACTTCTATATTGATACTGTGATTATCCTTATGGATGACTTTTTAGTGTTAAAAAGTTGATATAGCTTAGTATTTCTAATAAGATAGTTACTTGTATGTATTTGTAGACACTTCCTTTTGAATTTCACTTTACCTTCCAGAAGTAAAATAATACATATGCAGTAGTTTTAGTGAAATATTGGTTTTCTCCTTCCTTATGACAGAAATGAAGCTGAATAGGAAGTTAATCTCAATATATGTAAACTTTATTCCTAATACATTTTAAGGTAATAAATCTCTTCTTACTAATGCTGGGTCAGAGAGATCTGTCCCCACCATCTCCCTTAGATCAGTTATTTTCTATTTGCGTATGCTTTACAACAAAACTGATTACTTCTTACAAGTCCTTAGGGGGGAAAAAGTCCTTTCTAGTTTACGAGAATTTAAATAGAAAAACATTAATTTTCTAAGTGTGTGGGGAAAATTAACCTCCAAATATGTGGGCATTTTTATTTTGGCCAAATTCAAGCTCAGCTACGCTTAAAAATTATTTCCAATAGCTCCTGAAACTTACTGCCATAATCTGATGTTGCTTTCTATTGGTCAAGCCAGAGCTGGTTTTCAGAGTTAATGTTAAGTTGAAATATGTTTGTATGAATATGCATGTATCTATAGATATAGCTATAAAACCTGATTTTAAGCAGATGAGACTGTGGCCTACTGTTTGCAATTTAATCAGTACAGAAAAATTTGGAAACCTTTTGGACTGAAAAGTGTTCACTCCTTAGATCTGAAGGAGTTTCTTTAGCATAGTGATATCTTTTTGTCTATGATCTTGGAATATAATCTTTAGTAATGTCTTACACACTGGGACAATGAAAATGTTAGCATTTACAGTTCAGAGTACATTTAAATGATAACTATGGAATTCCTGGTCTTATCTCACTTGAATATGTGTGGTGTTGGCCTAAAAAAAAGTACTGTCAGCATCTGAATGCTTTACCATAGACCAAAGCCAAGGCTTAAGCTATTGTTTTATAAGGGCCAAAATCCCACCTAGTATTTTTTTCTTAAATAATTATTTGGAAAGTGTTACCCAGTTATGGGGTAACTAGTGTTTGAGCTGACTGTTGGAGTTTAGAACAAAAGTCCTTCATACCCATTACACATTGAAGTTAGTCCTAACAGACTAAAAAAAGTTTCTGAGCTGTGCTTGTTAGGATCAGGCAATTCACCATGCAAACTTACCATCTAAAATCCTGGTGTGTTTTAATAACTGTTTTGCCTGTTAATTCTCAATCTTCCCTTGCCAAAGAGAAAGATCAGTGCAAATGTGTGATTAGTCCAGATCCTAGTTATGCAGCATTACCCTCAGTTTGAAATATTTCATTTCCTTGTTTGCCTGCTGATATTGCTTTACTAGCATTTGGATTGGAAGAAGCATGAATGATGATACAAAGGGCTTCAGAGACCAGCTACTAGATCTTAAGCAAATATTATACCAATTTCAAATCATAGCATTGATATTTGATGCATTTTGAGGATCTGTCTTGAATTGTATTTTGATTTAGGTGTACTTTCTGATTTGGCTTTTGAGCATGAGTTGGCATTATGAGAAGTGATGGCAGATTTAAAAAAAAAAGTTTAGTGCTATTCTGTTAAACATTGTAGAAAGCTACTCCAACTCAGTTATCTACAGACCTATTGTGAAAAATCATGTATGATGCATAAAATGTACAATGTCAGTCTACCCTGGAATTTGTCTGGTTTTGTCTGATTAGGCTGGTAGGAGCTGAAAGAGCTGCGTGAATGGATGGGAGTATTTCTTGCTGGCACTTAAAATCCTAATGAGTCTTGGAGAAGAGTAAGCAAGACGATCTTTAATTTTGGTCTCTGCTAAATGGATTATATTGTCTTATTTCTGAAATAAAACAATTTAAAAATCTCCTGGCTACGTATCGTTTTGTGAAAGTGTCTTCAGTTAGTTTATTTTAATCTAGCAAGTTCATACCTTTTTTTGGAGGTTGCGCAGAAGCTGTTGAAGTTCCAGGGAATTGGTGTCTATTTCAGAACACAAGTTACTTAAACTGCACAGGCCCTGACTGCCAACAAAGGCCCTGCACTCAAGGCTGATGCTTAGAATTCGTGAGGGGTGGGGAGCAAGGACTAAGTTCTGTTCAGCTTTGATATGGCAAATTACCTGTTTGGAACCTTCTGTTGAATTTGCTAAGTCTTCAGAAAAGAGTGTTGCTCAAATCTGTGGTACAGCAGTGCCTGAGACTGTACCATATGAATGGGGAAAAAATTGCTTTCCTACTTTACTGTGGGGTTTGATGATGCCTGCCTTAAGCTTCTATTTGCTAAAGAACCTTTTGTTATTTTCATCTAACATCTTCAGTTGCAATTTACAGAATCGTCATAAGTTAATCCAGTTTTCATCAGAGTTCACTCCTTCTGTAGAAGGAAAGTTATTAGTTCAGCAAAGTGTGCAGAGTTGAAATGAAGCACTTGAAATATGTCTCAGTGATACCATATAGCTTTTCAAAAGGCTGTCAGTATAGATATTCTTCCATATATATTACTCAGATGTTCAGTTTTGCTTTTCTTTTATTGAAGTTGCTTACTATTTTCTCCAAATCACTACTTCTTGCTTCACAGGCCAGGAACTATGTGCCTCATGCTTTGTTACATGTTGTAAGCTAACCTCTGTGAAATAGTGGATAAATTAACACCTGTTGACTATGTGATGGAAAGGGCATTGTGACACAGGACTTGTGGAGGTTTTAGTAGAATCTTTAACACAAACAGCTACTTTTAACTTTACTGGCATGGCCAGGTAAAGGCAATCTGGACAAATGATTACTGCTAATAAATTCTACTGTAAATTGTACTAGTTCAGAGTCTAGGCTAAAACTTGAGTGATGTCAAGTTGGAAAGTAAAAATCACTCTGAGTAAGGAAAAGTCTTGTATGGTAATACTGAAAAGATGTAGAATGGGCTAGGTAGGTAGTATGTACCTTTTGCAGCTATCTTTTTTAACTCAGTGTAGTTTGACTGCTGTTCTGTGCTGCTAAACTGAGCGTAGTAGGTATTATAAAGTAAAACCTGGCCTCTTTTTTAAAAGGCACTGGGGTGGGGGAGTCAGGCAACACTGGAAGAACAATGCTATTTCATCAAGTAAACAAGATGATAAATCCATTTTTGGCTATGTATTATGAGAATTAAGACTGTCTACATGACACAATCTCACTTGTGTTTTGACTGTGTTCTGCTCAAGTAAAATCAGATGTTAGCTTGGTAGGTACAATGCAATTTTCAGTTAGGTGTTAAGGAGAATTGCTCAACCTTTTCCAATTAGTTTTCAAAACATGTTTCAAATTCATTCCTCATTCCATTGTTAGAGGTACATTGAGAAGTGTTTCTCCAGGAGTGTCTCTTCTCATGGGTCATTTTCCTTTATTCCTAGATTTTTTTCCTTTTCTGAAGTGTTAAGACTTGCCAAAGAACATAGCAGATTCCAGTATTTTAGTGGGTATTTGTTGAAGTCGGCTGTAGCAAGACGTGAGTGAATATATGGAATTGCTACCTTTTCTCTGGGGAAAAGGGTAAGGCAGATTTGGATTAGGTAGTTATTGCCTTAGGTGCGTTGCAGAAAAGTAAGCCCTGCATGCCATTCTTGAACCAAACTAGGTCATTGCCTGGTGAAAGCCATTTGTGGAAACTGTCTACTAAGCAGCGTGTAGGTATCCATGACTTAGCATCTGTAAAATCAATTGCATTGATTTGCCAAATAATGTTACACATCTGTTCATTGTTGAGTAAAAGGCTGTTTATTGTCTATTTGGAGAGCTGATACATGAACTGACAAGCATGCAAGTCTCCATGTCTTGGAAAATTGTAAGCAAGACTTCCTCATGTGATGCCCCAGGAGGAGGTGGTTGTGTTCTATGACGATTCAATGTTGGCTTAAGTCTGAGAACACTTGAACCCACACTTCACCTGTGAGTGCTTGAGTATATTGTGAGTTGAAGCTCCATTAATCTTTCTTTTTAAACAGTTTCATTATCTGCAAGTTAAATATTAGCTGGGCAAGAAGAAATGTGAAGGAGCATCTTTCTTACTAAATGTTATGGGCATCAGTTCATGATGCTAAGAAAATACTGCAAACAATGTAGCAGATGTACATTAGAGATGAATTTCTAGGTACCTACATGTTTTACAATTTGCTATGGTTCAAAATAAGTAGCAGGCTGTATGAATAATTAATATTAGTTTTGAGACCATAAATAGCTTAATCTAGAAGTTTGCCAGAAGGAAAACTTCTTCAAAGATGAACATACCTTGGGACTTCACTAGTAGTATAGGCCTTCTTGTGAGGTGTATTTTTAGGTGTGTTAAGAGCTACTTTCTAATGTCACGGATAGGAATTTCAGACAGTGAACGCTTAGTCATGAAAAATGCGTTCACTGTGTTACAACAGGCCTTTATAGCCTGCTTTGCTTGGAGGCTGAGAGAGAGCAAAAGGTGCCATAGATTTTTCCACTGATAATAAGCTTTTTAACTGAAATATCAACAGTAACCACTATCTTGGAAAGAAAAGCAGTGTTCTTGATGGTTTTCCCGTAATAAACACTTGAAATGCAAAAGAATTTCACTCTTGAACTCTTCTTCCCCTCTCTTTTTCTCTTAATTATTCAGTCTTCAGCCTGTGGGCTGGCTTCTGGTTTGTGGCCTTCACTTTCTTCTGAGGGGAAGCCAGATGTGCCTTGTGACTGTATTTCCCAGTTCTAAATGAACAGGTGCTGAAAGAGGCTGACTTGGATACACATGTGCACATGTACTGTTTGGTCTATGTCACAGAACACAGGTACAAGTAAGGAAAACTCATAATTTAGCCTTATTGTACCGTAATTCTGGAGGTTTTAAAGGCGGTAATACCCTAACCTCAAGTCAAACCCTTCTGCACTTAATTTTGTTTGCTGTGGGGTTTGGGGCTTCACACCAGTACTGCAGAAGTGGACAATACAGTGAAAAGCTGCATGTTCTCGTCTCTTGATGCTAAACTATGTGAAGATATGCAATCCATGGTAAAGCTTGATCTTTCTTCCCAGGCACTATTCCAGAATTCAGTTGGAACTGATGTTTGAGCTCATGGTTGTGTGGAGATGACACAGGTCATGACCGGCAAAGCTGGACTGGAGCATAGCTTGATTCAGCTATGTGACTTAGTATGATAAAAGCTTGAACTTTGTCGTGGTAAAGTTCCACCCAAAGTTGAACTTCAACTCTAGTACGGTTGGAAATCTCACTGTATTTGTGTTCCAAGAGTAAACAGGCCTTCAGGAACTGCTGAAACTTATTTTCAGGTTACCTACTGAAACTTGGTAAACAGCTTTTTGTTTTTTTCTATGAAAAAATACAACTTTTTTTTACATCCTGCTACCAGCACAAAATAGCTGTATTTTTTTTTTAAGCCTACAAATTACAGCCTGACCTGTTTTTGTTAAATGATACTTTACCTTGAAAGAAAACATTAGACACAGGTTACTTCACACTTTTCTCAGAGGAATTTGCACATAACATTTTGATAATTTCTTGAAATGTTCTCCTTGATCTTATTCCACCTCATTTAAATCATTACAAAATCATGAAAGGCATTTTACTTAGTTGCTGTAGTTAGTTAGATCCAATGATTCAAGTCAAATACTGTAAAACTATACTAGAATGAGTTGGAAGCACAACTCCATTTCCTGTTTGATAGCATATGATGAATGTTCTGTATAGATTTGCAATGTCTGTTAACTTCAGTGCTTATTCTTCATGCCTCTCAGGTGTCACTATTTTAAACTTTGACGAGCTTTTTCCTATACTGGGGAATTTTGGCTTTTGATATTTTTAGTGCAATAAACCTTGTTAAACAAAGATTGTTGATTCAGGATGGACATTAACAGCATTGACACAAGTGGGTATGCTCATCTACAAACGGCTGGGGAAGAATTGTTCTTTTCTGTTTTCTACACTTAGGTCTGTTTGACCTTATGCACATATATTTTAAGAATTACTGAGGAATAAGAGTGTTGGAAGGTAGTGTTTACAGGCTAAGTTGCAACACTCCCAAACAGAATGAAAATGTAATATGCCTTAAGGCAACCTTCCCTGGCTCTGTGCTAGTGATGGAGCTGTGTCTCAATTGCAGATTCTGATAGGGTAGTGGCTGTCAGGAATGGCTATTGAAAATGTGGGAATAAGAGGGTAACAGTTCTTGTGGCAGCTGACATGTCATTGTCTACATTTGCACTGTGCTGTTGTGCAAAACTGTGAGAGTGTCTAGGGGAGAGACCACCACGAGACCTGAACCCAAGCATTAATCTCACTTCCCCTCAGCTTGCGTTATTCAGTCCATTGCAGTTACTTCATCACATACCTAGATCACATCCAGCCTTTCTATTGGTGGTTCCTCCTCACTTACATAAAAACTAAAACATTTTGCTTCTTCACCTTAACATTATCTTTACATAATAGATCAAAGGAAATGAAGCCCAGTAGTTGGCTGTTAGATCAAATGTTGTCTTTTGTTTGACTGCTTTAGTGGAGGTCTGCCCAAATGCAGCATGACTAACCCTCTGTCTGAGCAGAGAGGTCTGTGTGACCTGTTCCCTACTTGCTCTGCTGAAGTAGCAGGTGCTAGACTCCAGCAAGTAAGCTGGCCAAACCAGTGCTGCTTGAAGTTACACAATTGTTGCTCTGCCTAAAGGTGTAACCTTTAACAGAAATCTAATATATTTTGCCTCACTTGCATTTTTTCTGTGATCTTTGTTAATCGCAGTTAAATAAGGTGGTAAGTCCTGGTGTTCCTATTTATGTAGCCTGAAATGAGGGAAAAATCAAAATTGGCACATAAGAAGAAATTTAAACCACACAGCCACATAGCTCTACCTAATCATAGCTCTCACATTGTACACAGATTTTTTTGACAGTGTTCCCAACTTTGTGAAGGGAAGTTGGAAAAGAGAGAATGAAGAAACTTACAGCTATTTTGCCTGCTTTAATTATTGTGCAGTCAAAGGTGCTTTTGACGCAGTGATTTTCTTATGCTCCTCTTTCTTGAGGTCTAAAACAAATTATAAGCTCTTTTATGTGGTTATGTATCTGACTGGTGTATATGTACAAGCGTATAAAAAATGCAGGATACAAAATAGTTTCAACACTTATGAAATAAGTATGATAGAAGTATTATCACACTTAAAAGTATTATCAAACTTAAAAGTATTAAGTTTGGCTAAGATTTGTCAGTATTTTAATAGATACAGCTTTTTGCTTCAAGATTAAGTTTTTTTATTTGCTATTCAGCATTACAACCAAGGCACTGAATGTGCTTATTTCATTAATTTCTAGCTATTCATCTGAGGTGCCATGTATAAAATGAAGTTTGTCACTAACACTGGTATTTCTTAAAACGTACCATTTCTTCAGAGAAATTTATAGGAAAAAATACTTTAAGTTCAAATTTTCAATATTTCCAGTTGAAACTGTACTGGACTTCCTATTTCAAGATATGACTACTGGAAAAGAATAAAGTTTGTGTTTTAAAGTAGCTAGAATAAAGGCTATGTTTAAGAACAAGTCAGTTGACTATATTGTATTATTTCCATTGTTCTTAGAGGAGATAGTCTAGTGGTGGTGCTAATTTTACTGTCTCTTTTTTCATGTACCATAACTTCTTTTTGCACAAGAATCATTTTCTTATGCTTTTTTGTTGGGTTGCACAACTGTAATTTGTACATGTTTTCTTCTTTGGCCCTCACAATGATTATCTTCTGTGTAAAATCTCACCAAGCTATTAAATATTTTGCTAACTTAATACAGGCAGCCTTTCATCCAAACCTATACTATCTACCATTTAAAAGTACTGATAAGATTGGTAGAAGATAGCTGCAGAGAAGCTTGGCAGCTCCTCATGTTTGCTCTGGCATCGAGCCATATTATTTAGGCTTTATTACACATTTATTCACAGCCCTCCGTAACGATCTTGCTCAACCTTTTTGCATACTGTTCTGTGCTAATGGTCTTCAACTAAAGGTAACGCAGCTCATTTTTTATTGCAACTTCATTTACTTGGGGTGCTGATTGTAAATTGCACTAGAAGCCCAATATTGTCCAAGGTCCCAAATCAAATGCAGTTCTTCAAAATCAGAAGATTTTCTCTACCCAAAAGTTCTTCTCATCTACCCAAAAGTTGTTTTAACAGATTACTTCAAGTAATTTTAAAAGGCTATTTAAAAGAGTGGTAGTGACTTATAGAGGAATACTAATGTTATGCTGCCTTTTTAAGATAAGATTGTATGAGTAGTGGTTTGTGAACAAAGAAAAGTGACGGTGTTCTGAGTCCTGCTTCACTCCTTTTCTCCAACAGTTTTCAAGAATCACTTTGTTGCTTCTGTGGTTCTGGAATTGCACTTTGTGCTATTAACCTCTAAACATGATGGCACATTTTCCAGAGCAGAAAATAGTTTAATTAGTAACAAATCTCTTATGTTCTGGCTGACTGTACTGGGTTGAAGGTTTTGAAGTAAAAGTCAATGCTGAGTACTGCTTAGTCTGAAGTATGTAATTCAGGCAGTCATTGCACAAACAGTACGAAGTCCATTCATTATCTAATCAGAGGCTTTCTTGTATCTTTTTTTTTACCTGGTGAGATTTCTATTTATTAACCTCTTCACTTTCATTGTTGTAAGCAAGTGGTCTTAACTGATGATACTCAGATGAATACTTTGTTCCCAAAGTCTCTTTTCCAAAAGTTAGCTTTTTATTTCAGGGTCTGAGGATGTACTCACAATGGGCATGCTCTCTTATTAATTAATGAAAAGACATTGGCTCCTCTCGAGAGTGATTAAAAGTACCTAGATTAACCTCTCTTTGACTCACCTTCTGAGTGGCAGAGCCAAAATCCAAGTCTGTTCAGGTAATCAGGTTCATTCACCATTGCACTCTCAAAGCTGCCTTAAGCTTGATGTTAACGCACGAGTCTTGCTCACTTAAAACCTCAAGTCTGGATCCTGTGCTCTTGTTCCCTCTATATGGCCAATGCTTGAGACAAATGGCTGGCACTCAACCTCCTTTGAAGCCAATATAAAGAGTAGCTAGGCTGTATTCTGGAGCAAAAGCTCTGCGTCATCACAAATTCACGTGGCTGTTATTCCTGCAAGCCAAACTTGCATAAACAACTATATGATTTTGCACTCTTACCTGCTTGCTTTTACCACATTCCTCACCTGGTTTCATTTGTAATCCAAACTCTCAGGTTTATTTCTGGTACTGCCCTGCCAGTGAGGAGTCTGGAGGTGCACAAGAAGCTGGGAGGGGACACAACCAGGACAGCTGACCCAAACTGGGCAAAAGGTTATCCCATGCCATATAGCATCATGCTGAACAATAAAACTGAGGGGAGCTGGCCAGGTGGGCTGCTCTTGGTGGGGAATGGCTGTGCATCAGTCAGCTGCTGGTGAGCAATTGTCGTGTATCACTTGTTTTGTTTGTTCTTTTTCCCTTTTTTTTTCTTCGTTAAGCTGTCCTTATCTCAGCCCATGAGTTCCTGCACTTTTCAATTTTCTCATGTTCCACTGGGAGGCGGTGAGGTGAGCAAACAGCTGTGTGGTGTTTAGCTGCCTGCTAGGTTCAACCACAACACACATCCATATAGAAAAAATCAAAAGGGATAATGGATGGGTGCTACAAGTCTTGAGAGCAAACTCTAGGTTATTTGGGAAATGTAATTTCTGTGTTTAACTTGTGTTTGTTCAGGAATTAAAGATTATTAAATGCTAACAGTAGAAGACTTTTTCACGTAAGTGTTTAAGTGATTAAAATTAAAGGGAAGACAGCAATGTATGTTCTACCGATGGTCATAACATTTTTGAACATACAAAATGCCAAAAACTGTCTTAGCCTTAGTTATCTTTTTTTTCAATCAGTGATGTTACAGCCGTAGAGATGGTGAGGTGCAAGTCTCTGTGGACTTGGATCTGGCTGTGACAGGCATTACAGGGTCTCTTTACGTGCTGGTACAGCTATTGTATAAGCACCAGTTGCATGTAAGTTGTCTTAGAACTGATGTGGAAAGAACTATTGTGCTATGGGTGAAAAAGTGCAACTGCTGGAAAAAATCCATCCAGTGCTGCTGCAGTTTACAGTTGTTCAGAAGAACTTTGCTGGAGTAAAAGCGAAATACACTAAATAACTTGTGAGGCTTTATTTATAAGAAAAAGCTGTTCTGAGAGGTGACACATGAAAAAGTTTTCCTAACTGTAAAAATTTAGAAGATTACTTTGTTTCCTTTTATTACATTTTATTTGTAGCACATAAGTCTTTCAGACTGAAGGAAGAAATGATTCCAAGTTAAATAGTAGGAGCATGTGTGAAAATGTTAACAAGTGTTCAAGGTACTGGAGTTTGGATTGAGACTCAAGTTTTGCCTAGCATATGGCTGTTTTAGCTCAACTGTGGCCTCTGCTGGAGTATCCTGATATTGCAAGTCAACTATCTTTTTTTATAGATAGTAATAATTTGAAAAGAGGAATTGCACTTTTATGAACAAGTGATCCTACTGGAATACAAGAATAAATTGAAAATAAAATGGATTTCTGCATCCTTTTAATGTAAGGAATGTTCAGTACAATGCAAAACAACTCAATATTGTTATACTGCCCAGTTTCAGTTCCATGCAAAGAATAATTGTTTCTGATGTTGGGATGTCTATTCCACCTGTCTGCTCACACATGTAGCCCAGGAGCTGTGCTTAGTGCTGCAGAATATATTAGAGGTAAAACACTTGGTAATACATATAGATCTATCTATATATAAATATATATATTTAAATGGACGTGGATGGAAATAGCTTCTTCACAGACCTGGAAATGCATTGGATGACCTGGAGACCTCCGAAGGAGTCTGTAGATGCTGCGTGTTTGAAGGCAAGGTGTGGATGCTGTCCTGTACTGCTAAGACTCACTGCTCCTGTTTCGCGTTCCTGCTTTTCTGTGGATGAGAGAGTAAATGGCTCGGCTTCAGGACCCTGTATGAGCATCTTCTGACAAAAAGCCCACTTAGGTGAAGAGCACAGAAGTTGTGATTACTAGTGGCGTTTCAACAGCAGGCACAGGTTATCTGTACAGAGGGCAGCAGGGAGGGCTGAGTGAGTTTAGTTCTGGAGACAGTCAATGTCAGTAATATGGAGCTCAGTGGGAGCACACTGCTGAGAAATAATATAGGCAGACTTTCATTTTCTCCTTCTCCCTTCCATGCAAATACTTGTGCAAATGTCAACTTGATTTGCTAAAATCAAGGTATGGGCTTCAAAGACATAAAGAAAGCTAAGGCTTGAACCACTCTTCGTCTGGATAATCTGTTCAGCTGGACCAGCATGAAGCTCTTCACCCCTCTCCTTTATTGGATCTACCATATAGCTTGGAGGGTTTGGGGTGGGAGAACAACCAAGAATGTGTCTGGAGCTGATAAATGAAATTCATGTCCTTTCCCATGCTGATTTGCCTTACCATTTCAGATGAAAATTCTTCTAATATTTGCCTGGCAATAGCACCTGTACGCAAGCTCTTTGGAATAAATAGTGCTGAAGAGGCCACCTCAGGGTGAAGAAAATAACCTCTTACAGGATTTTCACTGGATAAGCAGCCTACTTTGTTCTGAGACTTTTCCCTTTAGTTATTTTGGTGTTTAAATAAGAAATTAGTTTTTGGAAAATTGTCAGTGAGAGCGTCACTCCAATATTCAGTCCAAATTAAATCTTGCGTAAAAAAACTTTTTTCACCCAGTTTTATATTCTGGGAAGTGACAGCACATACGTATAATACTTCAATCAGGTTATATGCTGGCTTACTATAAATAGATCAAAAGAAAGGGAATAATATTGTAGTTAAATTTTTACTTTGTATTTAATGAGAACTTGTGTAGCGTGGAAAATGTATTTAGAAATGTTCTACAAAATCCTTTGTAATTCTTCTGTAGCTCAGTTTGGAGATGACTTCAATGGATCTTCTGATGCAATTAGCACATGTGCACGTTTTGCACCTTGTGCCTCCGGGAGAAAGGTTAAACCTTTCAAAGCACATTGTTCAAGATCAGACTGCTCAAACTTGCTGTCTGTCAAGCTTGTAGAGTGAATCTTCAAAGACATTGCTGCATGGAGCAGAAGTCTAATTTTTTTCAAGCTTGAAGGAATAATATGCAATGCATGTACTTCCATTTGTGACAGATAGTAGCTGAGTAATAACCAGGTCTCTATTTTGTTAAGATTTGGCAGGATTTTATGGAACAGGCCATGAGAGCTGAGGTTCTTCCAATTAGGACTGGTGGGTGCTGTGGTTCCTAACAAAGTCCTTGGTCTCCACATTTCCACTGTGCTAGAAGCAGGTAGGGGTAGGAATCATGCCTAAATGATGGAATTGCAGTCCTTTATTTATGTGTTGTCTAGAGGCATAAACAGCTTGAAATTCTTGCTGCAATTAATAAAATGTGTATCATTTATTGCTGAAATAGGCTAAGACACTTTTCTGGCACGTGGAAGGGCTGACATCTGGGTTCAATTTTTGCTTCAAATCTGGCAAAATGCAGGTTCAACCCTGATGTCACCGAGAATGACAGATTCTGTGGTGGTATAGCCAGGATTTTTCTTGAAAAGATGTGATTCAGCTTAGATGATGCTTTGCGAGAGAGAATCCCAAATGACAAAACACTGTGGTGCACAATTACATGCGTTCTAAAGACACTATGATCCTGTGCAGTGCTTGTGCCTCCTTTACAGATCTCAGTGCTTTTCAGCAGCTTAGGATGATACTACGTAGGCATCAGGATGTAAAAGGTGGTGTATTTTTTGGCTGAGAGCCTTAGTAATGATGCTAAGTTTGATTCTTTCTAAATAAAATAGTTTTTGAAATTTGTTTTGAGTTTAAAAAAAAAAGACAATTGAATTGGCACTTCTAATGTCAATAAGGTGAACAGTTTCCATACTTACAGACATTTAGGGTCTTTATTCTGCCATGCATAGACGCTTCAGTGATACAAGAAGGCAGCATATGAGAAGTAAAGCTGTACATTTTTCTGCACTACTTTAGTATTGGAAATAAATGCGTTGTCTGCTTTGGGAGGATTGTATTAAGTTGCTTTGGTGTTTGTTTATACACTGCATTCATGAGCATGGGGGAACAGCTGAGCAACCTTTGTTCCTGGCTGAAATTACATGCAGACAGGGTTGGAATAAATTATGTCAGCGGCATTAGAGCCACCACACTAACAATTTCCAGCAGTTGACCCTTTTTAAGGGGTCAACGTTCAGATTTTTACCAGTTTCTTTCTGAACTGTGCTTAAACAGGACACTCCCTAACAAACTGTCCTACGCCGTGTGCGTAGGTTAACAGTATCTGAAATAGCTTTCTGTGGTATTGACCATGTCTGTATGGCGGCTGAGGGCAGGCAGGAGGGAAGCTCTGAGGCACTGGTTTCTGCACGATGGTGGCTGCGCTTCCCCCGTGGCCTGGGGGGGAAGCATCCTGGGCTGCACTGCCCGCCTGGATTGTGCACTCGGGGAGGAGATTGAGATGAGAGATTAAAGTTTGTGAAAACCACTCTGATTCGTGTTATCACGTTCTCTGTACTTTCATTTTTACTGTGAAACAAGAGTTGGTTATAATACGTTTTTGAACAGTGCTGTAGTGTGGGGGCCCTGAGGGCACCGCCAGGCCTGACTGACCCTGGCCGGCCTCCCTTCTCACTGACAGCACCCAGGGCCCCAGTGACAGCCCAGGCTTGGCTGTCTCTGTCCCTGCAGTCCTGCCTGGCCACCTGGGGCTGTGTCTGACCCCTGGCCTGGCCCCAGAGAGGTTCCTGGTGCCCCGGGGCTGGTGCTGCCTCGGCCCACACCTGGGAGCAGTGGGACAGGCCCAGGCTGCCAGGCCCTGCCACCATGGGGAGCTGCTGAAGCCATCAGCCCTGCTGTGCCCTGGCCTCAAGGTAGGCTTTGATTCCTGCTGGCATCCTTCTTGTAGGTTTATAGCACTCTTAACCCAGAGGCGTGTGTCAGCCCCCAGCATATGGCCTGAAGAGGCTGTTGTGTGCATACGCTTCAGAGGCTGCACAGGTTATGAATGAGATCTTCTACGAGTGCAGCTTTTCTCTTTAAATCAAGTGGTTACTTGCAAAAGAAAAGCACCAGAAGAAGGACCGTAGAGGTGTTTTTGTTATTGGCTCTTAAATACTTGTTTATAAACATCCAAAGGTGTTCTGGGTACCCCTCATAAGAGTTAGGGAAATATGAACGGAAGAAAGCTGTGTCTTGCATATTAAATATTTCATTCACATTGTTAACAAGTTGCAGCTGGGAGGAAACTATACAAATCCAGAAGTAGGTATTTTACAGTCATTCACATTTTAAGAACACATTTACAGTAAATCTGCATAACTATGTAGGGGCCTTGTGGTTTGAGGATCTCCTTTTTGATGTGGCACAGGTACACTCAAAATGAGGGCCACCTGGCTGGGTTTTGTAGGTGTTGATGGCCGAACACTGTTGGACTAGGAAACCCCAGGTAATTCCTGCTGGTTTTCAGAAATTTGAAGATTTGAGTTTTATTTGCAGCCTAAACAGAACATTTGTACTGTACCTAACATCTGTGTAATTCAGGTAGTAAAATACGTTTGAAAGTGTGCATCCCTCAGTTCTATGTCCTGTCATAGACTGAAAAATATTTCTATGTCAGGTTTAGTGCCTTTGTTTTGGTTGTAACTGATGATTTTTCTTCTAGCAAAGTCAATCTCCAATATTATGAAATAGGCAGCTGCAATAAACTTTGAGCACTTTTCACATTATGCCCTTTATACTGTTTGTATCCCTAAGGGGTATATTTCCCAGCATGAATGTCTGTTGCTGTTACACAGATAAAAACAAACAAATGGCTGAAAAACAGAAGAGGAGTCTTTCCAAACAGATATACATAACTTCTGGAAGACACCTCAATGATAGTCATCTCTAATCTGAATTTTGCAGCCTCTGGTGGGTGGATATGTAGCCAGGACATGATCTAGGCTCTAAAGCCAGTAACCACCATCCTCTGTCCCAGCTGTTGCCCACTAATCCTGCGTAGTATGGTACCAACCTGAAATGGGGTTGCCACAGCAGTACTTAATTTGATAATCCCAATTTTTAAACCAAACACTTGGCATAAAACCTAATCCCTGTTGCAAATGATACCATAGTTTTCTGAGCTGCAAGAAAAAGACTCTTTAGTGTTAAGGAACAAAGGAACTCATGAACTGAGGTTATGCAGAGTAATGTGCTGCAGAGCTGGTCATTGGAAAGCAAGGCCAGAGCCCCACTGAAACTCCCTGAATGACACTTGAGGTAAGCCTAAAATGGTTGATGAATTTAAGCAACGACTGTAAATCTATTATGTGGAAGAAGCGATCCCTGTAAAACTACAGAATAGTTACAATACTTTCAAAAACCACAATTGAATTCTCATATACCGCCTTTCATTCTAACCAATTTACTTATTGCAGCGTTGATCTATGGAGCAGCTGAGGGGTATGCACCGCATGTTAATTTTATTGGTATATGTAAAACTGTATGTCATGGGCTGCTTTGAAGAATCCATCCCATGTCTGTACAGATGTGGGCAAAAGCTCCATAGAAACTTCTCCACAAATATTCATTTGCATTTCAAAACTAATCTGCTTCAGCAAATGCTTGTACCCTTTCCAGAACTGCTTCTTCCAAATGCAGAAGTGACTGGAGTTCACCTTCATGAAGGTTAATAGAAGGAAAATCCAAGCTTCTATACATGAGAGTTTGTAGTAAGCAAACTTGTATTTTACTGAAGTGAATGTTTGCCTTCAAAATTCTTTATAATAAAACATATATTCATTCTGCCAAATAGCAGAATTGATACTCTGATCAGTTGCATCTCACCAATACAGAACAATGAACAGTGATAAATTACTGCACTGAACTCTTTCTAGATTCGAAAAAACACATCAAGTATATATGGATTAATATCTTTGCACAGATGGAGTTAGTAGCTAAAGGAGGTAACTGCTTGATAAATATTTCAGAATTGAGTTTTATTTCTTTAACTAGGTTGACTGGACATATTAAATCCAGGCATATAGAGGGGACTGACTTGTTCTTTTTGGACAACATATTGATTTCTAGCATATCTGAGAAATGCAATGGTTTAGAGTAGAATAGATCAGAACAGTGTTTTTATCAAATGAAAAGGAAACTTTTTTGTGTTCTTCAGAAATATAGTAACCTAACTGGGAAATGTTCCTAAAGAGTCTCCTTTAAATGGCAGCAGAATGGGGAGGAATTTCATACTGCTCAGTGATCATACTGGCTGAGACAGGGAGACAGGCAGGTTTTAAATATCACTTGAGCAGCAGTAAAGATATTCCTAAAGGCTTACTAGGAGACAGTGCTTGGCAGAAAGCACGAAGGGGGAAGATGACTCCAAAATTCAAGTGCTCTTTTTGTTGCTCTAGCCTGCCTCTTGAAGTGGACTGCAATGAATTCATCCAGACAGGCAGAAGGGAGAGAGGGAGAGGAAAACCTCTCTCTCAAGTGTCCATTGCAGCTGGACTATTCAGACTGTGGTGTCTTTTGTGCTGAGGTGGAAGCATGGGGCAGTTCATATCTTGTTCTCCTGCCATCCATGAGCATTCTTCCCAAACTTGTACACCAGCCTTCTGTCCACTCGTTCCAAAATGCCTGTTTTATAATAGTATCTGCAGGGGAAAAAAAAAAAAAAAAAACCACAAACCAAAAAACAATGGAGAAAGTAGTAGCAGAGCTCAGATTACAGGAGTTCTTTATGTGGATTTCATGGTCAGAGAACAGCACAGGAGTCAGTGTGTTCTTTTCAGTCTTTCTGTAAAATGGCTACATTGTGACTTTAAAGGGCTTTAAACTTCCCTGGGTGCCTTGGATTATACCTTCCACTGTTTGAAAAATACAAGGAATACAAAGAAGTGTTTTCTTCAGTTGGTTGTGTTTTTACCTAAGATTACTACAGTTCAGACAAAATTGCCAGTGTTACTGCTAGAGCAAAAAGGGTCATTTTGAATTGTCATTTTGTGGGATCATTTTGCAAACATAGCCAAAATTCTCAGCCAAGTTGAAGTATGATAGCTTCATTGCTGTCAATGGAGTTACAACTCTGTACCACTTTATATTTAGCCCTGTGATCCTATTTAGAAGCAAAGGAGACTGGGTGCTATCTCAGGACCTATAGAATAGCCAGGAAGAACGTAACCAACCCCCATCTGCCCAACTTGAGTTTTCAGGATAGTTATGAGAAATGGATGCTGAGGTAGAAGTGAACTGAAATGAGGGACCCCTCCACCTGTTAACTCACCGGAGAGCTCTGCTCAATTTTTCGTATGTCATTCTGTCATTTTTCTTCCTTTGTCCCCACATCTTTGCCAGAGCTTCTGATTTAACAACCCGAAAAATGCCTTGTCCCCTGTCCTCCCATTCCAGAATGCCTCCATTTTCTTCAGGAGAAAGGAGAAGGTCTCTTACAAATTCCCACAAATGAGAACTCTGCAGGTCTTGAACATGAAGAAGACAGCTGTTTAGCAGATTTTTTTCTTACTCATGCCAAAGTACTAAGGCAGAATTATATTTACAGTACATCTTGTATCCAGATAGTCAATCTCATTGTCTGATTGCATTTATCAGAATTTAACTTTCAAAATTTTAGTGCATTGCCTAAGTGGATTCACATTACTTCACATTACTAGAAGAAAATAAATCAGGGCTTTGCAAATACCTGTTGTACTGGAGTCTGTTTTCTACTCCAGGAATTGTACTGTCTTGAACAGTTTATGTTGTCATTCGTTGGTTCTGTTCCACTCATCATTGACAGCTTCAATACAGTATTTAAATCGATGCTTTTAAAGCATTTTTCAAGTTCACGTGAAGTGTTTCAAGTGAAAGATTGTAACAAATGTTGGGTTGACTAAAAATGAGATGATAGTATGAGGAGTTGCAGTGCCTGTTTCCCAGCATTGCTAGACACTTTATTGCTTCAAGTCAGTTCAGAGACTTCTTTGGGCATCAGATGTGCCATAAATAAAGGGACTCTGCTAAACAAGCTGGCATAGCTGTTATGTCTAGCTATTGCCTTGACTTCAGATTAGTTAGATACTAGCTAATCGAGGTACCGGGAGTTAAATGAATGTTGAATCCCAACACTGACCCCAAGCATTTAAAAATCATGAGTCAGCCCCTCCGAAGTCCTGAATGAAAGCAATGTAAGAATAATGAAAATTATAACAATATCTGAGGTTTCTTATTTGGTTTTCTGCATTTAGAACCTTTAGGTTATTTTCAGCTTATGTTTTCCAGTAATTCTGCAGCTAAGATGGCTAGAAGCACTTTATACACATAAACAGAAAAGGAAATGTGGCTTTAAGAAAAATGCCAAGTACCTCAAGTCTCATGATAAAATCATGAGAGCTGGCAGTACTTGAAAGCCAAACCTCAGTGAAATTCTATTTATTTGCTCTCTCATTAAAATTTCTTTTGATAACCACATGGAGCTGGAGATTTAGAGCAATGTGGCCTGTGTAATCTTAACTCCAGTTCTGAGTTTCTGATTTGTACTTACTTGTTCTACCATGACTGTGACATTCCTGGCCGTTGATGCCACCTGCCCTCACGCATGCCTTATCACGCGCTGGGACTGAACTGCAGAATAACGTGAGAAGTGAAGAAGGAACTCCTGAGTCTGGTGGCAACTTGGTCAAAAGGTCACCTATTCAAATGCCATGCAACATTAAGTCAAAGTGGGTATGTGAGCTAACTTTATCTCTTTAATAAAGCTCTAGCACAAAGGTAAACCCAAGAGAATAATTAACACAACTGTATGGCTTGCAGCACAACAAAACACGTGAAATTTTTGTTAATGCTCTGTTCAAAATGCTTGGATTCTGTAGGCTTATGGAATTTGGCGCCTGGTGGGCATGGATGAAGTCTACTCCTTGTGATGTGCAGCCTGAAGGTTTCTTGGCTTTGTGCTGTGCAGTGGTTCTGAGAGGTCAAAACCGCCTCAGTAGATGATTATGGTATTTGCCAACATGCTTGCACAGGTAATCAGCACTTGAATCAACACTTCAGAAGTGTCTGTCTCAACACTGCAGTGATGAGAGAGCAATTAGAAGAGGATATTGATTGACCCCAATGGGAAGGATTATCAAAGTCTGCTAAGAACAGTAATACGCAGTCTAATGGCTATAACAAAGATGTATCTGCTGAGTGTGCATCTAGTGAGAAGGAAGATCAGTGAAATCCTATGAAAGCTCACAAATTTGTTTCACTGGCTAAATAGTAGTGGGCTAAAAGTAACAAAATAGGGGAACTTTTGTGAAGATGGGCCACAATTTTACATTGTTGTATCTTGTTGTGTTTGTTTGTAAGAGCTGGCTACCTGGAGTCTATTTTGATGCATGTCAGACTGTAATATGCACTAGAAGATGGAAGCAAACCATCTAAGTACATAAAAGGCTATCTGAAACTGAAGCAGTTGTGCTTTTAGTTATGAAGATTTCATAGCATATTCAGAATCTGCTGGTGACACAAAAGATCAGCTGTAGAATTTGTAAGATGCTAACCTGGAATATATTTTCTGACTGCTGCATTTCACTAGAGTCCTTCATGTCAGTGAGTGTGCTCAGTATTCTTTTACTGGCTCAAGGGTTTGACCAAGGGAGCATCCTACATTGCCTAAATCCTAGTGGGAAACACTAGTAAATCCAGCCAGAAGTGCTAATTCCCCAGAGCTGACTGGGAGTTATTAGATGATTAAAGCAGGTCATGGTCAGAACTGAGTGATTACAAAATATTCTGACTGTGCTTAGAGGTAGTCAGACACCTGGTTTTCTCATTAGCATACCCATTTGCCTTCTCAGCAGATGAACAGCCAGCTTAGCTGTGGTTAGGATCCAACAGGATCTGTATTTGTGACTGTGCGGTAGTGCACCAGCTGTACCACTTTCCTTAAAAATGCACTGTATTCTTATGTGAATGGAGCCTTTCTTCTGCCCTTTGGGAATCCGTGCATGAAAAAACAGCTTTGCTCTGCTCCATGCATGGCTTGCAGCCTCAGTGAAGTTATGAAGGCTCCTGGGATCCTACTTCCCTTCAAAATACCAGTTCAGAAATGTTGGGATCTGTTTACCTTCGCTTCTCTACATGCTGCAAGTCTTTCAGGAAAAGCATTAGATTAGAAATAAATGGCCTGGATTTTTTCATTTTTAGAAATCTCTTGAACTCCTGAATATTGGTAATCTTTGAATACACTGCGTGTTTCCTGCTGCATGGAGGTTGGTGTGTATGAGCAAGTTTACTTACAGTCCCTGTTGGTTGGCTTTCCTTCTTCTACATCGGTAAAAAAGGAAATGCCTATGAGGGAAAAATATAACCCAGTGTTCAGTTCTTGTCTGTAGAAGAGTAATGACTGAACCAAAATTTAAAGCCAAGTCCTGGCCGTTTCCATCATTGCTTGTGAGTATAGCTCAGAATAAAAGTTACAGAAAGTACATGAAGTCATTTTTCAACTTCTCTGCTGCTAAAATGGTTTATCCTTCCCACTGCTCTGACTACGTCTGTTTTTGTCCTTTTTTCTTTCTTACTATTTGCATCACATCTTTGTCTCTGCTCATATCTCTGAAGCTCACTTACAGCTTTACGCTTAGCTTAGTTCTTTCTCATTCAGCCACTTGTCCCTTTAAAACTACTCCTGCAGTCTTCCCTGCATCCTTCACCTAGGTAAGATATCTCTATTGCTGCAAATCAGGTCTTCACAGGGCTGGAACTTGTCTGCATCAGCAAGATAGTATCACCTTTGTAAAGGAGTCGTTACATTCACAGCACATAAATAAATGCGTTGCATGTACAAATCTGCATTCAAGGAACTTAATCCATATTGAGGAGTCCACCACACAAAATTGGGAAAATGATAGAATGAAGCCTGCTTGCACAACTGTAGTTTGGTCCATTGCCCAAGTATGTTGTGGCGGAGTCTCATTACTGGACCACGTACTGCCTTTCCTCACAGGCCTTCTGCAACGCAGTCTGTTGTGTATCATTTCCACTCAACTGTTCAATCTCAGCACTGAATACAATAAGTTAATTTTCTTAATGAGCTTTTCCTCCAAGCTCTGTGTTCTTTAATTCCCGTAGTGACATCCTTATCTCCTGCATTTAATAATCTTCTGCACGGCTTGTCTGGCGGTACGTGAGCGCCAGGTGGAAGACTGAGGTGGCTGTCGGTGACACAGGAGAGCAGTGAGCAGTGCCACCAGGGTCATTCTGTTCTGCCGGCAGCCTCTAGTTTTGCTCACCTCTCCCAGTTTTACCTGTCCTATTGACAGCAGTCTCAGGCACTGCGCAACCCTAATTCATTTTGATAAGACTCATCAAAGGATTTCCTTATGTGCTGCGCTGCCTCTGCTCTTCCCAGTCTCTCAGCGCTCCTGTTCCTCTCAGCTTCAGCCTGCTGGCCCCATAACTCGCTGCGTACCCAGGTCGCCCTCCACTGCTGCCTTCGCCCTTGCTTGTCCCTGCGCCTCACTGCCCGCTCCCCTCCCCGGGCAGCTGGGAGGCTGCCATTCTTTCTTTTCCAGCAGCCCTATGGCAATTCCAGTTTGCTCAAATACTCCCCTAAGCCAGAGCAGGCTTGAGCCATAGACAGCTCCAAGCAGCTAAAATGCTCCTCAATTTTTCATCTGCTAGATCTGCTAGGGCAGATTTCCTTCCTGAATTTCCTTGCTTAATGGAAACTCTTTTGCTTACATCATCACACTGAGCCCTGGTAGTTATCCTAGCTTGGCATACTAATTAATCTGTGGAAAGTAACGAATGTAGAGAAAGGGTACCTGCAGCAGAGATTTCAATTCCATTTCACTTAGACAAAACCATCAATAGCTTAGACAGTTTTTGAACTTAGATTCGTTTAAGCAGTAATAAATCTTCCAAGACAAGGTTGAAAACAGCAAAATTGTTTGCATTCAGAAGCACCATTGAGCCTACTAGTAACTAGGTGGATTTGCAGTGCATACGGCGCTGGTAATAACCCCATCAAACAAAACTTGCTTGTTTTCTGAGAAGCAGAGCAACCTTCACTATTTTGGGTTGCAGGCATAGCTATGTATTGTGTCTTTCTATATCCAGTGTGGATGTAAACCCCTCAGGGTTGTGCAGGTTAAGCAGTTTCACTAGAAAGGCCAAGGAGAGAGCAGTGCTGGAGCCTGCATGGAGATTTGTCTGGCTCAGAGATGAGCCTGGTGTGCATGACTGTGAGCCCAAAGCTGCACTGAGTGTGTCCTCTGCCTGCCGTATTTGTGTGGAAAAGCGGCCGTTCTTCACTGCTTGAGGCTGTAAATTCTACATTTTCTGTTAGCATGAAATTCACACAAAAATTCAATGCTTTTTGTTTTGCATTTGGTTTCTGGAACACTAACCGTGCATCCTGATATTCTGTAAGATGAAATACAAGTATTCACCACAAATGCCTGCAGCATCTAGGAACTCTTCCTGGGTCATGTTGCACAACTGTAAGCCGTTGATATTAAAATGGGAAAAGGAAATGCAGTTGGCATCTAGTTTGTACTGGTCACAGCAAAACTGCAACCATTCACAGACGTTGTGCTTACTCCAGTACTCCGGGTGGATGGATGTCCAGAAAGAGTCAGAATCTGCAACATATTTGACAAGAAAGAGGAACATCGCAATGCAAAGCTCATTGTGCACTTCATTTTAATAAGCATGTTTCAAGCAAACTGATCCCTCTTCCTTCTTCTCTTATGACTGCAGACTTCCTTCCTTATTTCTTTAGAAAACATCAGGCCCTGCCTTGTGCATTTTACTGTCTACTGCTGTCACACAAATATTCTTATTAATTGTCAGTCGTATTGAGAGAAACTGCTTACATGTACAAAGAAAGATAACACCTCTTAAAAAGCAATTAAAAAAAATATGAAAAGGTCAGAGTATAGAATTTGTGAGAGCTTAGCACTCTGTGATAAAAATGAGTGATGCATTCCTAGACTGAAATAACCTTTTGTCTTAGGTGTTAAAGTAGTGTCCTTTAATGACATCTGACTGCGCTCTGTGGCAGATGGGTAAATGCCATTAATTTGTTATTTGCTTTGCTTATAATTCCAGCAAGTTCTTTCACTCTTTTAATCTAAAATGATGTTAATGTCGTAGTAAAGAATACTTTTTTTTAGGTTAGAAACTGAAAAATGCATTACTCTTAACACGCCTATTACCGGAGAAATATTTCTGACAGGCAAGAGGAAGAGTGGAAGAGCTTCTAAGTAAAACTGCCAGGGAATTGTAACCTACATCTACTTCACAAATTAAATGCCCAGTTTTTCAGCAGGCATCTCTCCTCAGCAATGCAGTTACCAGACAAATGTGTAGAAATGTGTGTGTATTTGCAATCAACTTTTTTTTTTTTTTTCGTAGAAAAACATATTTTAAGTATTCCTGATGTAAAAGCTCGGCCTGGTGATAAACCTGTGTGCTGCAGCTAACAAGCATAATCTGTGACTCACACTTCTCTAGAAACAAAACAGACTTGTATTATTGAAGCTAGCTGGGCATATAGTGATGGGCAGTCTTTGTGAAAATCAGTTATTTCTCTCTGAGCTAGACTATTACATACATGCAAAGGTCTAAGCTTGCAGTCTTCTCCTGTCAGATGCCTGTGCATGTACAGCTACCTTTTTCGTGTGATGAGAAGAATTATAGGCAATGGCAAGACAGCATCCATTCTGTATCCATTGAGATTAAGTTTAGGAGTACAGAATTCAGGTCCGCATCTTGGAATCTTTATTTTCATTCATTCATTATTCTATTTGCTTCTATTATCTTGAAATTTTTGATGGCTAGCAATTTCTCTCAGGTCAGATTCTTAAGCAGTTGCAGGAATACCGGCCTTGAGAGATTATTGATTTCAGACCTTTAGGGGCTCTAAATTGACTTTGAATATATTATCTATATTATTTCTTATATCCCTGAATTGGCCTAGTTACAGAACAGTAAATACAGTAGGAGAGCAATCGAATATCATGTGAATGACGGTAGTATAATGAAAGCAGAAATACTTTAGTTTATTTTCACACCTTACAGCATTTTATTCTTGACTTATACTTCATGATTTCTTAGTCCAGTCATCCATTTTTTATTATTCCATTTTTAAATGAATCCTGAACATTTGATTTTAGGCACTGCTTATATGAAATCATAATTCAAATTAGGTTATGACAGCACTGCAATCAAAGTGGATTGTACTGTCATTTGTCTAGACAAGCAGTTCTGAGTGCAAAATGATGCAAATAGGCTGGAGGAGTTTCCACAGTAAAATTAATTCAAAGGGTTTGAAATTGTGACAGAATAACTGAAATATGGATCTTGCATCCCACGTGGGCTTCTGTAAAATAATTAATACTTCTAATTATAAGTCCTAAAAGTTTACAGGGGAATTTGTGGTTGCTTTCATGAATCATTCCCATGCTATAAATATCTTCATCTGTATGCACATACAGAATTAATGTAATACTGAATGCTGTGTTTTAAACCCTGAGATGCTACTGTGACATCCCAGTAAAGCAAAGAGGTGGGCAGAAGATCTCGATCTGGCTTTTGGGCCCCATCGCTCGAGGATATTTGAATCTGAGATTTTATTCAACTGCTTATTTAAAAGGGAAATCTGGTGAGCTTGACATTGGATCGGCTTCTCAGAGCCCTGCGGACGGCACACACCTGGCTATGTCAGAGTCTGGAGGCTTCCTTGGGGGAGAATGGGAGTGCTGGAAGCACCAGCATCACAGGGCTTCTGCCAGGAAAAAAAAAAGCTTTAAAATTAGGCTTGAGCTATACAGGAATCCCAACTTTAGAGGCTGCTCAAGAAAAGCAGAAGGCTGAATCGATCCTTTTCTGGACCAGGCAAACTTTTTTTTTTTAATCCTGTGCCAAGAGCCTCCAGCCCCCTTAGGAAAACTGGAGCATCACCAGGTCCCCAGCTAGACAGACTGACTGCGGAGGGGCCTCCCTATGGGACCGGGCGTGAATCCAGCCCTGTGTTTCCTGGGCTGCTCCGTGAGCTGCAGCAGCGAGCGAGCCCGGACCCTTTTGTAGCATTTGTCTGCAATGTGCAGCCAAATGACAAGGCGACGGCATTGATTGTCTGTCTGCAAGAGTGTTTGGTGGCTCTTCTGTTCTGTCTTAAGGCAACATGAAGGAAAAGCACAGCTGTTTATTCTGCCATTCCACAGGTATGGTGGATAACCTTAAAATATTTTCGCCGTTGGTCTTGAAACTTTGACTTGACTATAATAAATAACAGGTTTGCTGGCAATATTAAATGCCACAGCATGTTTCTTTCATGTAACAGCACTCATCTGGTCTAGTTTCCTTGCTTGTTTTGGCTTTGGGAAGACTCAGGATTTTTTGGAATATTCCGGGGCCCCATGAAGCACTAATGCATATGATGAGCATTCAGAAAGTGCTGACACCAAGGTGTCACATTGGCATGTGCTTTTGCCTTTTAGTTCTTATATCTGAGTTAAGCATTCAGGGGAGCTTCCCCTTCTTCTAGGTGATGGACGTGACCAAAGTATTGTGCCACTTTGAATATTCTGCTGGAAGAAAAGATCAGCCGAAGACAAAGGAAAAAAAGGAAAAAGCCATCCAGTACGAGAAGGAGGGGACAGGTAGCTCCCTCAGTGGCAGGAGCGTGCCAGAAGTATGCCTAAAGCTACAGCTTGAGGGCAGACGAGGAGGATACCTCGAAGGAGGATGGTGGAGAAGAGAGCCTGGAATTCAGACCTTGCCCTTTCCACTATTTTTAGGTGATTTCCACTGTCTGTTCCATTGCATCGACTATCTTACCATGCTTCTCCTTAAGCCTGAATACTTTAACCCTTTTCTGCTGGCCAGTACCCAGCCCTCGGGGAATGGCATTTGCAGACTTAATCTCTCCAGGCCGCACCCGTTGTTTTAATCTATAGGTTTGGTTCATGTCCCCCAGCTAAGGCTGCACTGCAAAAATGAGCCTCCTGCCTTGCAGGGGATGCAGTTTTATCAGTGGTGAGAAGCAGAACTGGGGAAGGCATGAAGTTTCAAGTGGGTTCAGGGACATAGGCCAAGTAAAACACAGCTGTCCAGGTTTTCCAGGGATGCACTGATATCTGCATGGCATATGCTGGCAAGTCAATGTTGTGCATGTGCTTACAGTTGGGGAAAATTCTGCTATCAGCCATAAAAAAACAGGGTGGATGCATCACAATCTGCTAATATATAGCCCAGTTGCAATATGGGGCAGACAGATATAACCCTATATATTTTGGCCCACCTTTTTGACAGTTGGGAAAGATATATTTCATTTAGACAATGTTTTCATTTTTGGAGACAGAATTTCCATACGTTTTCTGTATTATTTTCCCTCTATTAATATTTCTGTATTATTTTCTATATTTCTGTATTATTTTCTGTATTTCTGCATTATTTTCCAGCACTCAGTGCTGGAAAATGAAGACAAGAAATGAAGATGACACAATATTTTAGTGTCACAGATTTTAGCTTCCTCCACTTTGTATATATAAAAAAAGATGCCCCCAAAATAGGAATCCTGATATATTCTGATTGCCAGAAAATAAAAACATTAAAATAACTGATGTGGGAACCATAAAGGCAGACTAACCCTGAAGTTCTTCTCATAGGAACATGAGGATGGCTGCACGGTCCCAGACAGAATGTCACACTAAGCCAGGGTCCTGTCTCTGATCAGGTTTGCAGGAACAATTTCACATTTTCAGAGAAAATATTTTATGTGGACTCGTACATATATTAGTTTAGGCTTGTACATAAAAGTACTACTGCCCTGTCTAGCACAGGAGCTGACCCCAGAAATAGCCTGTGAATCAGTGGTCTTCATCTGACTCTTTCTAAGCAGACTTGCCATCGCTTTTTCATCTGAATATATACATTTTATATATATTTCTGTATATTAATATATATTTCCATATAGAATATGTTTGAACTTTACCTTATACTCTGTTTCTAACAAGTACAAAACAGGTTATCAAAAGGCGTAGGGATTACAGTCCTTAAGCCTGTTATTGTGACCAGAAGGAAGTGTGGGTTGAGTGTTGCACTGACCTACATTCTTCTCTGGCTTCAGAGCAAAGTGCTCCTCAGTTTGCTGTTCTAGGACTGCTTGTGCAAAGCTGGTGGCACTCCAGTGGTGGGTGGTTTTATTTATGTGTACTACACACGTTAAATGTGCTCCTTGGCTGCTGTGGCAGAAGGGAAGGGAATGCTTAGAATACTCACAGGTTCTACAAAGTTAGCTTAAATTTGATTCAGGAAAGAAATTATTGCAACCATGAAGGGTTTATGGAAAGCCTAAAAGCATCAAAAATTGAGCAATAAAAAACACGTGAAGGAGGAAACATAGTTTCTACCATGGTCAGAAAAGGCTAATTATTTCCTCAGCTCAGCTTTGGTTAGCAAGAGGGAGCCTGACCTGATTGCCACACAAAACCAGGCGTCTAAGAGCTGAGGAAGCTTTGCACTTAGCCACAAGTGGAGTTTGAGTTAGCATAACTGCTGGGGTACGCATGCTGCATTACTGTTCACCTGGGTGAATTCAGAGCTGCGCAGCTGTTGAGTCACAGAGCTTATACTGATAACAAGGAACAGACTGCAGTAATGCTAGAAGTCGTCAAAATGCCTCAGAAGGGCTGCTTTGCCTTTGGCAAATGCTGATCTGCTGATACCAGAACTTCCCTTGGGATTATTTCAATTTCAGGTCTTTTTTTTTTTTTTGGTTGAAAAAAGTGAAAGAAGATTGAATAACAGGCAAATCTATAATAAAAATCAAGGCAAAATAAGAATTGTTGTGACTCATCCAAAATTAACTTTAAATTGAATTGCATCAGGTATTTTAAAATGCACATTTAAATTTTAAAACAGAATACTTTCTATGGTTTCTGTAATTTCAAATGAACTTCAGAATTTCATTCCAAGTTGGAATGAAAACTAATATTANAGACAGCCATTTAGTTGAAGCAAGAAGATTTATGTTCTACCTCATACATCATACAAACATCAAATGGACAAATTCAGTAATATAGAAGCAAAACACTAAGGCCTCAATGGTCATGGATTAACACCAGCAGCAGCCATGTGGAAAGTTTCATTCTTTATTACTCAAACTGTGCCTTGGCAGGAAAGGACTTTTCCGTAAGACCAACAGTGTTCTCATTTAAAAGGACAAAAATAGCTTTGTAAGAGAAAAATACTGCATAAAACCATAAATCTTCCCCAGTTCTCACAAGTCTGGCTCAGTAACCTGAGTTGCGCTACCTTTCTTTCCAGAGCCTGTTGAATGTTTCAGCCTGAGTGCAGAGAAGAATATCAGGACTGTTTAGGTATTTAAAGCAACTGTTTTGAAGGGAGAAGATTTGGAATGAATTCCTTCAAACAGAGTTGGGGTGCCCATGTGAGGTGCATGGCCTGGAGAAGTGCAGGGTGTCCAAATGCACAGTTAGAGAATTGCAAGCTCAACATTGGCAAATTCTGCAATGGGGAACGGCTGGGTTATTACTGATGCATTTCTAGAGCTACACAGTTCTCTGGTGGCTTTCCGAATCCCAGTTCTTGCCGGCTGCATGTATATTTATCTGGTCATTGGTACTAATCACAAAGGTGGAGAGCATTTGAAGAACTGTAAACCTACCTAACTAAATTACTGGCCCATTATATAGCTGATGTTCTGTACTGTGGGAGTGATTTCAGTGACAAACGCTGCATTTCAAGCAGATAGGGTAAACAAAAGGAGTCAAGTGTCTAAGGCCGCAGTTGTCTTGCCCCTCCTAACGAACCACACTGTCCTTTGGGAGTTTCTGATTGCATTATGTGTATCACCTTGTCAGATGAGGGGAAAACATCACTTAAACACAAAGCACTGTAGAACTAAAGCCGCAACTGCTTAATATTCTTCCTGTGCACCTTTATCTTGCATGGCTAGTGATATGCTTGAGAAGGTCAGTCAAACTAGAAAAAAGAAAGGGTGTAATAGTGGGCTCAGCCTGCTTGCTACGTGATTAGTCTTGAACTAAATTAAATTCAAGTCAGCCTTAAGTTTTTGACATTGCACATTCTTTTGAATTGGAGTCTATCTACATACCTGTCTGATGATCACAGGTGGGATAGTCATCTTCAGTTGTCCCAAATAACTCTGTCCAAGACATCAGGGGATCACAAACCATTGTGTTTGACAGAAATGTGCTGTGGGTTACTGAATCCAGCATCACCTTGAGATATTAATACATTAGTTGAAGATGAAAAGATAATATTTAGAACCAATTTATAAGGTGACAAGCATGCTTTCCTTGCTGTGTATGTATAGATCTGTGATGTATCATTGGCCACCATCACCTAAACTTCAACTGAAGCTAATGATCATCTTCTGAAAACTGCAGTGAAGGAAGGAGCTAAGAAATTTAGGAATAATGCAACTGAAGAACACGCCATAGGTGTATTTACAGTAAAAATGATTGGAATGACACATTCCTAGGGATTTGATAATGTAATTTATGCATATAAAAATAAGAGTGAAGAATAAACCATAAAATAACATTATAGTTAACATTATGATTTAATGAGATCAGTAGTTAAAAAATTTGAGCAAGTTCCCATGAAAACATATGAGAAAACACCACTCTGGCCATAAGGATGCTCACTGTGTCCGTCAGACACTGCCACAAATATTGGCCAGTCTAGAGTGTTAGGAGATTAACAAAGTCTGAGAAAGAAATGCATTTTCAAAGAAGATTAGAAACTAAGATGTTATCTGGAAAATTAGGAAACTATTTCAGAGGCTGCATACTTCAGGGAAGACGATTCCTGCGCCAAAAGTGAGACAATTGCAGAATAAAGTAACTGTGAACTGGTTATATTTCAGTGAAAGAGATGAGTGGCTGGCAAAAGCATTACCTAGGATATGAACTAAAGTTCATACAGAAGAAGAGAATTTGTGGTCCATCCCTCTCTTTTATGCATGTATCACATACATACGCACAAGTACACACATATGTATTTCTCTGTTCTTCGTGGCTAAGACTCACAATATCCAAGACCCTAGACCTCACTATATGCAGTTTAGTAGAAATGGTGATGGTCTGGGAGACTTGAAGGAAAGAATTAAGTGGAATTTAAACCCACAGTTCTTTATGTTCTAGTTTTCCGTTTGGGAGAGATGGGAATTTTTCCATGGACTAACTGTTGTGAATGCATAAATGGATTTGATTTTGGCTCTTGCCTTTCAGACTTTAGACAAAACTCCTCAAGCCAGTTTGGTGCTTTTCTTCAGACCTAAGCTGCTTCTGCCTTTCATAACTAATTCCAGCTCGGGTAATTTCTAGCAGTAAGACACCTGAGCTAGTTAATAGGATAATATAGTCTTAGAGATCAACCCCAAATCAAAAGTTGTCCAAATAGCTGTACATACTGAGAAAATGTGAAGGATTCAGAAGTTTTCATGGATAAATTACAGAATTGAAAATAAATCCAATCTTACTGTAGATGACAGTGATGAGATATGGAATGTGGAAACATTTGGGAGGCTTCTGAAATCTTTTGATATACAGGAATTCAGATGTAGGGCAAGGTAATATTTCAAAAGCATCACATTTCCACTTAATCATACCATTATGAAGAGAACACATGAGAATTTAAACCATTAATCATTTTAGTGAATGTATTCAAAGAGTCTATTCTCTGTGCATCTCCGCCAGTGGATTTAGTGTGGAACACATCATGCACGTATACATGTATAATTGCGCGTTTGGATGAACCCCATATATTCAGTGGTCAATATAGAATTTTACAGAATTTGTGCAAAGTGATCCCTATGAATCTACCATGTCCTGTCTCAGATATAACAGGATTACTAGAATTTAATATTAGAGTTTGTGATTGTCCCAATGTGATTTTTTAGTTCCTTTGAGTGAGTGGCCCACACAGAGAAAGGTTCCCTGTCATATCTGTTTACAAACAATTTAGCAAGTCAAAACAGTGGCATTTTTATTAGTTCTGAGTTGCTGAAGAACATAATCCAAATGAAAGTAAGTGCAAAATGCTTATTTAATTCTTTTTTTTCTGCAATTGCTTTTGTGCTTGATTCCATTCCTGGAATGCGATAATGCTGGCTATACACAGAATTCAGAAATTCACAGTGTCTGTCTGGTAGAAAGATGCCAACGATTCTGTACTATGGTGCAGGTGTATTGACAAAAATGTCTGAAAAACAAGAGATTTGAGACCTATTCATGCCTACTATCTATGCCAAAGGAAATTACTGTTTGCCACAACAGAAAACCTATTCTGACTCTCTTGAAATCAGTGGGAATTTTTTTTCATAAACTTCAACAGAAGAATTTCACGATTCATTCATCACCAAGGGGTGGCAGGACAGACACACTCAGAAAAGCTGGATAGGAACTCACAGAACAGTGAAGAAGGCAGGGAGAACTACTACCACTTCTGTAATTCTGGACATTGCCAGAGATGTACCTACATCTGTGCAGTAGATGATCCCAGTGTAGCACTGCTGAAAAAGGTAGAGACCTCCAGGACATGATATTCCCACCCATACCCTCGGCAGCCAGCATAACCTATTTTCCTGCAACAGTCACCCTGCAAACAGTGCAATGAGCAGCTGGCTGTGAGTATACCCCAGTACCAACTCAGTAGGCGGAAATAGACCCCCAAAAGCCAACTGTGATTTTGGAGAAGTGAATAGAATATCTCTGCAGATAATTGGAGTGACTTGTTTTAAAAATGAATGCAAAGATAACCTCTTCAAAGCATCTCCCCAACTCTCCATACCTGCCTGCCCATAAATAAGATTTCACACAGAGAAATGTCTGGAATGAAATCCCAGTTCTACTCAAGACAATTTTCCCCTCAAATTCATCAAGGACAGAATTTCACTGTTTATTTCTACTGCTTGTCAGCAGAAAATAATTTCTATCTGACAGTTTCACAAGTTTAAGTGTTACTTTCACTTGAAATTCAAATGAAAAAATGTGAGAGGAAGGTGACTTCAATACATTCTCTTTACAGTACAATTAATTTCTCAGTTGACTTTTTTAGGCTACTGCTTTTAGTGGAAAAAAGAATTAGTTGGAAATTGTCATGCATTAGATAAAAGAATATGTTACCTTGCAAGATTATAAACATTTCTCCATTTGGGTAAGATTTAGCTAGAAAAGGATAAAGTTATTAGTATTTCTATCATTGCTGTCCTAATGGTGATAACAGATTAGTAGACTTAGTGCCTTGCTTGTGAATTTTCATGATGATTATTTCCGAGGTGGAAAGTAGATTTGCACAAGGTGAAATAATACCTGGGAAGATGGATGAACTATTGCAAGCAAAGGGGGGTCTGAAACAGAGCCAAAGCCACTGCATTTGGGAAAGTTCAGAACTCAGCACATGCTTGGTTACATAGTTTACTGTGAGGAAAACTTATTTGTCCAAGCTGGAAAATTAATTTCGTGAAGTGGATGGGCAGCCTCAGCCCCTTCTGAGGACTGGACCTGGACTCACGGGTGTGGGGCAAAGCTGCCAGCCCCATGTCCCACCAACAGGCTTGACCACATGCTGTGACAGGCAGCAAAAGACGTTTAGGAAGGAAAAATCCTGTTTTACCCATATGCAATTTATACTGTTGCTCCTATACAGAGCTATGTATGTTCCAGAAAATATAATTCTTAATATCATTAGCAAAGGTAATCTCTTTTCAAATATTTATGCAAACAGGATATTGGTTTGGGTCACATCAAATAGAATTTCACTGTTAGCTGGTGCTGCTTCTGTACACACATAGATATTTGCTTAAATACACTTTTGGGACACAGAAAGGGGAAGAGGCGGTCAGTTGTTTAAACAACAGGAGAACTTTACAGTATTGGTTTTACTCCAGCTGGTGCCTGGTTGGAAGAAGCAATTAATTAGCTGTCACATTACAAACATTCTCTTTTGATTTAATGAGACAGGCCTAGATTGTTAATTTATTAAAAAGCATTTGTTGGGGTTCATGCATGTCTCCTCTATTAACTCATTAAACTAAAGTCAATTGTTTATCATTGAGAAAACAGGTGATGCACAAATAAGAATGGCAGGCAGGACATCAGTTGGGTGCCTGATAAATCATCACAGCAAAACCACCTTGGCAGCTGCAGGTCTTTCGAAAATAGTGACTTCAATAAAGAAATGGAGCTTACTTGTAGGCAGGCGCTTACTCCTGATGCAGCAGCTAAATCCAGAAGTAGGTCTTGGGAGCAAGGGGGAGCAGGAGGCTTTAACAGCAGCACAGCCCGGCACTTTGGAAATAAAGCCACCTGCAGGACTATGATATACAGAACACCTTACAGACAGGTTCGTTTGGTTTTTCAAGTTCTTATACACACCCCTTTTGATGACAGTGATAATATATAGTATAACACAGCCCAGGGAATGGGGGAGAAACATTCTCAAGTGCAGAAAGTTTACCTTTATCCTGTATTGTTTTTTTCCCTCCTCTAAACAGTGTTGATTTATGTAAGCCTGACTCTTGGACCACCTTAAGCAAACCTGGTGTGTTTAAGCACTTGAACTGAGGAGACTCTCTTTCTTTTACAGCCTTAGCAGTTAAGAAAGGCTATTGCATTATGTTCAGAGATTTCAAAGCCCAGGCAAGTGGCATTCTCACCATTTACTTCTGACAAAGACCAGGATGCAGACAAGTGACTGGCTTAAAATCATGCAGCAAACCATTGACAGTGTTAGAGAAAGGACAGTGTTCACCTGATGTCAAGCAACATCTCTGCCCATACATCTCACAGTGCCTCTGAGACCCATAAAAATCTGCTGGGTCCCAGCCCAGATGCAGCTGGCTTTAGGTCTTAAATGACTGCAAAGTGATTTGAATTTTCAAGAAGAGGGTGCTTGGCATCATTAGAAGCAACAGATCAGAGACACTGGCAGTGGAGAGAATGAATTGGAAAATGAAATAAGCACATCTAATATAAAAGGACACTTCCTTTTAATATAAATGAGAAAGAGCTTTGGTCAGCCTAGATCAAAATATTTTTGTGCCCCAGAGCTCCATGTTAATTAGTAGTCTCTTGAGGATGCCTGCATAAACAGCACGAGTTAAAGATTTAGGCAAGCATGACACCTCAATTCTCCTGAGACATGCTATTTCTAATACTGAAAATACCTTGTCTTTTATATGTTTTAGGTGGGCTTTGGACTAAGGTTTCCTGTTTTCAGAAACTCCCCAGCTGGAACTGTCATTCAGGGAGGAGAGGGGGAAATATTAAATGAGACAAATGCAGAGGCATTAGCTCGCAGGATCCCTTTGGGTTAGTCTTCTGCTTTTCTTTTAAGCTCTTGCTCTAAGCAGAGGCATTTATTTGCTCCGTCACCGTGGTGTCAGAGTGCCTCCCGAGCTCCACTCTGCTGCTCCTGCGCGCGTCTCGCTGCGAGGGCAGGGAGCGCTGCCGCACGGTGTGACCCCACGGAGAAGTGACTCTGATGCAAGGCAACGCTGTTGCGTGGTGTGAATACAGGGAGAGGTGACTCAGAGGGAGTGTCACACTGCATCTCCCCAGCGCAGGGAGGGAAGGTGTGCCAAGGACACTGCTAATGAGGCTGGTAGGGGGCCACCGAGGGGCAGTGTCCTGGCCAGCCGTGTCAGGGCAGCACTTGTACCAGGATGCTCACCTTCAGCTACGCAAGAACACCACTGAGGCTTGGTCTGAGGGCTCCCACAGGGCCCTGTTCTTTTTTCTTGCTTATTTTCTCTTCCCATTTTTTTTTTTAACTGACTAGATTATCTTTCTTTCCCCCTTGTTTCTTTTTTATTTCCTTCTCTACTCACCTTTCTTCCATCTTTCTTCACGTTTCTTTAAAAATGGCAGAATGCTAGAGTTTGCTTCTTCCAACAGGGAAAATGCATATATGCTGTGAGAGCTCCATTGCAAGCAGATCTTTTCAGAAACCCAATCCGCCTTGTGCATAAGGCCAAACAAATAAGTTTGTGCCACAGCTAATCAGTTTGTCCAGAGCAACAGTCTGGGTTCCTGCAGTGTGACTTTTGCATTGATAAAGCAGAATACTGACTCTGAGATCATCCTGACTGGAAATTCATGGTAACCTTGTAAACATCAATAACAGTATAAATAAAGAGTAAGAGTTACTGTATCAAGTAACAAAGAGACCTGAAAGGCTGTGTAAACATCATGTGATTGGTATAGCCCTAAGAAATGAGCCACACACATACACAAAAAGATTATTTTCGTCCCCTTTCCCTCCAGCCAAAATCCTCTGTTCGCAAGGATGTAGAAGACTTCTCTTTTGATGCAGTTCTGAAGACATGTCTCTGCACTGCTGAATTCACAAGGCAGCACCAGTCCATGCCATGTACTTGCACTGAACTGTCTTAGCCTCGGTGCTCAGCACATGAACAAAGACTTTGCAGGTTTAAATAAGATTGACTGGGCTCCTGAGAGTAGCAGGAAGAAGTTATTATTGGATTAGTCCATGACACCATCTTTCACAATTTTTAATAAAAGTGCCACTCACAGAGCTTTGCAGCCTGATCAGAGAATTATTGCTGACAAGTGCAAATGGACACTAAAGATTTCCACAGTGAAATGTTTCTGATCCAAATGCAGCTCAGATTTCCACTGGCTACAATGAACTTTGTTCACAGTCTATTAAACTGGGTTTGCCTGATATTCCCTCAGTTTATGGCCCATTATTTTTTATCTCTCGCAATCATCTGAGTGACTCCAAAGAGACTTTGACTTATATTATATGGTCTGGAAAGTGTGCTGGTGAAACAGGGATGATGATACTTACTGTAAATACTAATCTAGTTTTTTCTTCAGCTACAGCAGCAGAAACTTGAATAACTCTCTTTTCTCTGCTCAGAACTAATGAACACCAAACAACACAGGGCCAGCTGCCCTGCCATAACAGAGGCTGCAATGAACACACTTCTGTGTTAGCATGGTCTAATTGTGTGCATCTTGGGCAATACATCTCCCAGGCACTGCAGCCCATCCCAGTGAGCTCTGCATTGCCTGTAGCAAAGAGAGTTTTCACTTTGCCAGTTTCCCTTCAGAGCACCAGTCAAAATGTCAGCGGAGACATCAAGTACCAGTGAAATACGAAATATCAGTGAAAAGACCCTTATCAGTGAGCTCTCCTCAGCATATCTGAGACCATAATGACCTCATGTTTTCTTTCATCCTGATACAAAACTAATCTGAATGTTTTTCCATGCCAGGCTGTCAAAATGGGCAAGGTAAGAGAAAAGGCTTCTAACAGCCTTTTAAAAGAAGAGGCAGCATTAAGGTTGTGTGACAGTATAACAGAGAGTACACTAGAAAAAACCACACAACCAGTCTCTAAAATGAAAGATAGGCATTAAGTGCATGTTTATACTTAACACGTACAATGGGTGAGATTTCTTGGAACAGCTTGGAAGGCTCTTTTCAAGGGATAATACTCATAGTACATGCAAATCTATTTTTTCTTCCAGCTACAGCAGTAGAAAAACTGATTAACTCTGTTTCCTCCATTCAGAACTGACCAACACTAAACAACTTAATGTCAGCTGCCCGGTTATAGCAAAGGTTATGATGTATCACTGTATCACATCTTTATCCCTGCACATGTAGATCCTCAAAACAAGAATCATACCACCTTCCCCAGAATATGCAGGAGTTTCTGAGACATCTATCTGGAAATATATTTATTGGAAAAAGACATTCTACTTAACCAAATGATGGACTGACTATATTAATTAAAACTTCTGCTCTCTCACAGAGATCCCCCCACAAATCCTGACATGCTTCTGAAGAAGTGTAAGAGAAACAAACATCTGGATGTTTTGCAACATGCATGAAATACATTAAATAAATATTGCATCACTGCCTCTTCAAGTGTGCAACCCCACTGTGAGCTGCCATCAGGGGTCCCGCCCTGACATTTGCAGTGAGGGTAAGTAGCAATGTTCAAAAAATCTAGGTATTTAGGTAGACTGAGATATTACTGTGATGTGATGGTATATTGAATTTCTTAGGCACCTGGGCTGGCACAGATGTGGTGTTCAGACTTCACCACCAGACGTGACTCTCTGTGAATTTGTTCCATGGCCACCAATGGGGAGGGCAATTCAGAGCAAGAACCAGGGACTCTCCCAGACTTTTTCCAGCAAGAGAGAGCTGGGACCAGGATGGCACAAACCTTGGGACCACTGGTGAAACAGTCATGTACAAAAGAGAATAACTTGCATAGATTCCTTATGCAGCTTCCTAAGGAGCTAGACCCTGTGGATCAGATCAATGGAAAAAATCAGAATTTTAGATGTTTTTCACATTCATGCATTTCTAAACCTACTCCAAGCCTCAATGTCTTCCTGCAGTGATCTGCTGATTCCTGACAGTGATTGTGTGCCTACCTTCTGCAGCACAGCAACCAGAACGTGATCAGACCATAGGTAGACATGTCCAGACTATCTCATTTCTGATAACACCGCGGTGCTCAGCATTGACCAGAGGCATGAACAGTTAGTTATCTAGGTTTTGGTGGGTTTTATAGCATATGCTGAGCTCCAACAAGATTTCACAGTCTCCTAAAAAGGTACAGATTTTCCATGTTCTTGTCTATGTAATCCCAGAGCCAGTACTACTGACTAGAGAGGGAAGAGTCCATTAGTGACAATACAACTAATAACATGTTTAAACAAGGCTGCAGAATACCTGAAGTTCCCAGCATCTCCTCTGACATACCATTCCCTTGTATCCTAGAGATCTCCACCAAACAGGGTGGGGTTGGAGAATGAGGGAAACACTAACAGTCTCCTTGGCATTAGCTGGGATGATCGTTGTATGTTAAAGGTTCTCATTCTGCATATTTTCAGCTCTAAAAGATTTTTTGTGAGAAGCCATAGTTGACTGTTTTCAACATTAGAATCAAAACTGATGGCATAAAGAAATATTGAGGAAAACAAAGCCTGACTAGAGCCTTGGTGGTGAAGGCTAGGCAGCAGCTGGGCTTTTTGAGTTTGTATCTGGCAACAGGTGTTTGCATTCATAGCTGGAGATGGCTCCGAAAGGAAACATCAGTTCTCCAGCCAGTCTAATAGCATGATTTTGACTTCTCTGTAGCAATGGCTGCTTTGCTGGATTCACTTTAGTGAAGAAAAGGCTTTGCGCACTTTTTAGCTCAAGCGGTGGGATTTACCACACTATGGGAGAACTTGTTGCTTTCTCTTCTGCCTGTTGGTCTCTCTTGCTTGACAGAAAGGAAGCTGAGCCATGGACTTCCCACAGGTATTCGTCTCTTAAGTTGCAGTCCAGCACACCAGGATGATGAAACTTTTCTACTTTTAGCCCCCATTCTTATTCTAGCTACATTAACCACCTCCCAGTTTTAGATGCTATGAGTGGGCAGCTGCTCCATCTAACAACAGAATGTGGATGTATCTCTGCTAAGGAATGTCAGGTAGAGTGAGAGCGATTTTTCTCATGTCCACAGAAATGAGGGTCACAACACTTACACAACCTCCTGTTTTTTTTTTTTTAAAGGGAAGAAAAATCAAGGGTGTGTCTTTGACCTTTAAAATATGATGGGAATTCCCCTACAGACTTAACTCAGAGGGGTTAGGGAACAATGTTATAGATCAATCTGAGACAGCTTAGGGCTTGGAAAACAGTAGTAGAGATCAATTCAACGCTATAAAAATGATCACCCTTTTTAAATACCTTTCATTTGTTAACAAGGCCCATAAAACCTCTACAAGGTAAAACAGAAGTGCCTATTTCTCTCAGAAGTCTAGGTGGCCAATGTCCATGTAGAGCTCTACACAGGAGATGTCTAGACTTCTCTGAAAGTGATCCTACCTCAGAATCTCAAATTTATTTTGATGTGAGTCACGTATATACATTCCTCATTTGGTGCCCCCTGAAAAGTTTTTTCACCTCTCTGAAAACTGTGGGACAGTAAGGAAGGTTGTTCTGAAGGCATGCACATATACAGTAGATTTCTTGTTTTAACAAATCTGTCTGTGTTCTTGGACAACATATTTAATCATTTTTAACATGGGGCCAATTTTCCTTTCCTACTCACAAGAGCCTGGAAGGGCCTCATTCATTAAAATGGTGGTTTAGGTAAGTACAAAAAGTTATACATCTTCACACCTTGTAGAATCTGTAGCTTTGTAAGCTTGAGGTGTCCCTTTTATATTAAGGATGTCCCCTACAGTCAGTGTCCTAACTGTAGGGCTATAAAGCAATCCTCCTCATGCTTTGGCTCAGCGAATTATTGCAGCTTAATGAATTAGTCCATGCAGTTTGAAATCCCCTCAATTAGACTGATTAAAAGAACAGTGAGCTACAGCTCACTTTATCACTGTATGGCTGTCTCATAAGCAATAACAGACATGGGATCCTTAGGGAGAGGGAGAATTTGAATGTCAGATCTCGCATCCTGTGTCCTGGATGAATGCTATAGTCCCAGCACCACAGGACTGAAAGGCAGTTTGCCCTGCGGTAGGCTTGGCTGAAGTCATCCCTGATAGGCAAGTTCGGGAGACATTGGTGGGTTTGGGTGCCTCCAGCATGCTGGGTGAGGAAGGGTGACCCTGTGGGTCCTAGTGAGGCTAAGGATTATGCTTGGAACCTGACATTTTGGTGGCTGGAATATATAGCCATCAGAAATGAGGATTTTGGATATCTTTTGAGTAAAATCTGTGAGTCTGAGTTCTTCTAGTTCGGGCAGTGTGACAACTATGTGATTTTATGGTAATCACTTTGTGAAACTTCTGAGTGGAAGGTGCTATATGATCAAATTATTATTAGTCTTTACAGGCAAGTGCAGGGAAGCATGGTGTACTATCTACCCTGGCACGAAGCAGAGCCTGGTACAGATCACCTCTCTTATCCTGAATCTACCATGCCAGAACAAAGCAGATGAAAGGGCAGTAAATGCATCTTGGGAAGGGGAAGCCCTGCAGAAAGCACCCGGCCAATTCTGAAAGTTGGGAAAAAATTCCCCTCTTGACTCTCACAAGTCATCAGCTGATGCTATGAGCCATGAGGTTCAAAAACATTTATTGCTGTCTTTCTTTGCATAACTGCAGTGGTTACTCATGCTGCTGCAGTTGTTGAAGCCCAGCTGCCCCATTTGCCCCATGATAACCTTCTGCAGCAGCAAATTCCACAGCCAGCCCTGCTGTAGAAAACGTTTCCTTTTGGAGATCACTGTTGGTCATCTTCATTCTTAAGACACATCTTGAAGAATGCAATATCCTATTAACGTAGCAGCAAGGAAGCTGAACCTTTTCCTCCCCTGTATGTTTTCAGTCTAGTTTTGCATTACTCCTCACTGAAATCAACAGAGGAACAGAGCCTCTATAAGAGAGCTTGTGTGGGTGAAGCCCTAACCTGCTGTTATTGCCTCCAAGCACAGCAATCCAAACCAGAGCCATGCTTCTTCCTGTCCTTGCTGTTGAAGAAGACCCTCTTTCCCCAGGAACAATAGCAAAGGAAGGGGAGGAAGCATGGAGGAGGAAAAGGCAGGGCAAAAAGAAATTAGAGCTGCCAGTTGCAGCACCAGGAGCCAGGTGAAGGGAAAGAAATAGCACCTGGGACAATCCTTTCTGCTGCTGTGTTTGGAAGTTGGACAAAGCAGCTGGAGCCCCTGCTCAGCTGGGTTTCCACAGCATGTCGCAGCACGTGGAGCATGCAGGGAGCTGGTTTCCCATCTCTTGTTGATTCCTGGTGACCAGTCCAGAGCCAGGCATGACTGGAGACTGACACAGCCTTGCTGAGGACAGAGCATGGCAGTGGGCTCCCATCCCAGCGGCAGACTGCCAGGACACGTCATGCTCCACGCATAGCCGCTGAGTGCGGGCTGCAGACGCCAGGGTGTCAGAGCCTCTGGTGGGATGGGCACAGGTCTTTCTGACATTCCCAGCAAATACACAGAGGGACACATAACCAGCCACCAACTCCACTGTGCTGCTCGGGGTGGGGTGGTGGTGGTGAGGGAGGGCTAGAAACACCTTCGCTGCTCACCTAGAAGCTGATTAGAGCAACACCTCAGTAACTCACGGTTCAGGCTGGTGTGAGAGCACCATTTGCCTGTGTATCACCGAGGTATTTTGAGCTGTGTCTCCTCCCCACACTTGTTGTTTGTGCAAATCAGTTTTCTTTCTCATGTGCCTGTAGTGAACCAAAAAGCCAAGCTTTTGATGAATGGGTGAAACATGAGATCTGGCCCTTTGCTAGCACTGTGAAAATGTTTACTTTTATTAACGGTTCTAATTAGTATATATTTAAAACATAAGGGTTATCTAGCCCACAAGGATTGGTTACACTTGCTCAGGTATTGATCCTTTGGCATCAGATCCTTCACTTTCTATGATCACTTTGTCTATTAGCTCACTATCATTCAGGTCCAGTGACACAACTTGCAAAGCTATAATCAGCTGCCACGTATGTGGCCAGCCTCACGCAGTGCCCATGTGCAAGCTCCCTGCTCTCCCCCCAACTCGTGAGAAGCAGCTGGAAAATCTGTAACAAAAATCCCAGCTGCACCATCACTCACAGCCTCAGGTTTAAACAAAAGGTCAATGTAGTTCTCAAGTGAGAAACTTTAGATTAAAATATAAACAAATGAGTGAGAAATGGTGCCAAGCTTGGAGGGATTAAGGGATTCAATGAAAGATGAAACTTCAAAAAGTATTTGAGCCTGTTTCTTAATCCTTGAAACTCAAAGGCACAGTAAAGTAACCTCTTAATTGCTACACACCTGTGCATGCCTTTGCCACTGCCTGCAAAGGCAGCACATGGATATTTTAGCAACCAGAAAGGTGGGCATCTCTCAACCAAAGAGCTGTACACAGTTCCTGCTAAATGAACCCTTTTCTGTGTATGAGAAGGACAAATTCTCTCTTATAGGTACAAAGTCTCTCCTATGGTCAGCAACAGAGCAATACTACTTCTGCCCAAATTCAGCCACTAGATGGTGGGTCAGATAGGTAGGCCTCTTTCCATTGGAAGAGTTTATTCTTTCTAAACTGCTATGCCATTCCTACTTCACACTAGTTTCTTGACAGAAAGCATTGCTTCAAAAGTCCTTCCACACCATGGTCTGGAAGCTCAGAGGGCTACTGAGGTCCTTTGGGTCACAGTAAAGAGCAGCTTGAAGTACAGCCCAGGAACCAAAGTAAGCAGCTAGCGACAAGAACACCTCTGCTTGACTTCTTGTCTTGCCATGTATTTCTTTCGAGAAATACAGACATCTGAACTTTTGCTTCAGTTTAATCCTGAAAATAGGAGTAGCAATATGTCCTGCTGTGCAGAAGTGCAGTGTGTTTCCATCACTATTTGCAAAGATCACTCGAGCCTGTTTTAGTGCTTCAGTATGTTGAACTTCTCCTTCAAATGACCTTGTGAGCTATCAGTGCCACAGCCAGATTAAACTTACCCTTAACTAGGCGGCTTCCAGAAAGAAATAAAAACTTCTGTCTGTTGTTTCTCAGGCACGTTGGGCAGAACAGAAAGCTTAATGCTGCCAGTGTTGTTGGCTCAAACAATGCTTTTGACATTTCAGGAATTAAGCACGAAGGATTAACGGATAAATGGCACATTGTTGTGGATGAAGAACAATCTTTAACCCTTCACACATCCTAAAAGGATATGTGCATTATCTGGATGGACAGTGAAGAGGCATTGGGGAGGGGACATTTGGGTTTCCTTTCATGATTACAGGTCTATATTCATATTTGAACTTAGGGCAACTTGATGGAAAGTCTGTAGATGTTAGGTCAGTGAGTGATGAAGGAAGGACTGCAGGAGTGGGCATGCTGCAAAGTTTTGTGTGTGTGACAGGAAATGGATGAGAGGAAGTGTTAACGTGCTGAGTTATATGCTCCAATTTACAATGGGCAGGTGGGACAGTGGCTTTCTGGCCACTGCTGCAAACAGGGAAACATCCTAGAAAGGTTATCACTGTGTTGCTGCTCAGGATTTTGCAAAAGCAGCAGTGGAGCTGGTCCTTGCCTTAGCTTAGGACTTGGGCAATGAATTTTGATGTTAAGCAAGTCTACGCTTTAAAAAATGATGTTTCTCTTTCAGTGGCATATTTCTGTTGTTCTTCAAGAAAACCATTAGTTTATCTTTTTATAAAGTGTCCTGCACTCACTGGAAGCTCAGCAGTGCTCATTCCTTTGTTCTTTATCCTACAGCGTTAAAACAGGAACATATGCTACCATTTTTTCCATGTAAAACTGTTTCAAAGAAGTTGTTTAAAAATTGATCAACATATTTTTCTTCTTCTGTAGTTTCTTCTCTGTCAAAATATTTTGCAGTTTTAAAGTGATGTATTTAAGGGATTGCTTTGCTGAGACTTAGTTGGATGCTCTGTGAAGTATAGCAAATGCTTACTAGCACATAGAACTCCACACGAGATTAGGACAAGAAGTGAAGGTTGATAATCAAGCATTTTAGGACTGAGGAAGAACTCAGAAGATCAAATTAGCCCAGCCAGTGAAGCATTCCTCACTAATGAGGCACATCAGCATTAAAAATGGAGCCTGGGAACTATGTTTCCGGTCAAAGACGAGAGTCGGAGGACAAGAAGGGAGCAGGTCCATGGAGAAGGATATGTACAGAACCATGTAAGTGCAGAAATGAGGACGCAGAGGAAAAAGTGACAGGAGACATAGCAAGACCTGCCTAGAAACCCTGGGAATTGGTGATCCAGTCCATTCTTTTGTTCTGAGGCAGAATCAACATCTAGATAACTCCTGACACTTTTTTATTCAACCTCTTCTTAAAAACCACCAGTGAAGAAGGTCCCTCAGCTTCCCTAAACAGTCCATTACCATACTATTTCAGACAGCATGGATCCGGGTTGAAGAGTGGCCATAATACCAAGAACACCTTTAGTCCTGTAAAAAGTGTTGTTCAGACTTCAACTATTACAAACAATACAAGTTTTTCATTCACATGAAAATGAGAGCAGCACAGCATCCTCTGTTGTCATGCTCTGGCACTAAGGCAGCACTGTTCCACTGGCTGGTCAGCGCCTGCCGACAGCAATCACACTTTTGGCCGTCTCATGTCCAATTAGACATCAGATTTGACCTGGCCTTGTTTAACAGATCTGAAAGGATCAGAATGCAAGACTATGTGACTATAGCTCCACAAAAGTATGATGGATGATGAATTGAAAAGTAGAGTAGGATAGATTGTTCTTGCCAAAAGGAAAGTTAAATATCGTTATCTTACTGACTCTTCAGGATTAAGCTACAGTGATTTAGGGTTACATGAGGGCACTGAATTGGAGGTTTAACATGCTTTAGCACATACATATTGACTTCACACACTTAACTAATTCACCTCTACTTTCCTGGATAGATAAATGACAGTCAAAAGTCAGCCAGGAAGCTGTGGAGCTGAACTGGGAGCTAGTAAATCTCATGTTAGTTTCTGCAACCATTGCTATGTTTTTCTTTTTATATGGACCTCAGTTAGGAATATGACATGGTATGCACCTCCTATTACCACTCCTATTAGTTTTCCATTATGCCAGCTTACAGATCTTTCCCCAGCCAACTTTTAGCGAAGAAGTTTAGAGGGCACGTCCTTACTTCATGTCCAATTCCATTTACAACATTGAAATACTATCGGGTCTTAACATGCTCAGGCTGTACCAAGGCCAAGTCAGATAGTAATCAGTTGTCATGCTTTGAGAACATTAGAACATTTGCTTGTAATATGTCTCTGTACATTTCTGTGAAGAAGGAGCTGCAGGTGCGGTGCCCAGGGAGGGCAGACTCAGGGAGCAATGGGGAATTGTTCTCCTATGTGTGTGCATAGAACACGAGGAAAGTGTCTTTGTTCACCTTTGCTGTTGGGGTTTGCAGTGTTGTTTTCAAAGCTTCAGTTTTCCCTTTGGGTCATCTCAGAGTCTGTGTCAGAACAGCATTAGTGGTCCTATATATTAGACACAGCTTACAGGATGAGGGTACAGTTGTTATCAGACTGCTTTTGCCATGACCAATAATGTAAGCTTTACAGCCACAAGTACCATTCATCCTTCTTGCTTCATTGTTTAATCACTAGTTCATACTATTCTTTGTGCTGTTTCTTTTTTCATGTAAACCTGTGAACATTATCTCTTTGGGAGGAATCTCCAGCATTGTATTCTGGATTTTTAATAGGCATTTCAGTTTTCAAACAGGAACAGTCCCTTTATTCATCTATTTTGCCTGGAAGAAGTCTTTAGTGCTTAAGCTGACTGCAGTCCTCACTCACCAAGGCACCTGATGAGGTAAATTTTAGAGTGTGATTTCCACTAAGATAAATTAAATCCTTTAAGACACATGCATGGTTAATTAAAGGAAGGTAGGTAGCATCTAGGTGGTTCGTCTGTCACTGCAATAGTATTCTGTAAGTGGATACAACAGATACCAATATGCAATGTTTTTTAGATGAGAATGTTGAAAGACCTCAGCATAAACCATGTTTGGATAGTACAATTTGCTCACATGGGTTAAACAAATTCTGTTTGGAGTCACCTACAGAGCAAGAATAAAAGGAGGAGACTTATTAATGGCAAAGCCTTTTTTGCTCATTCAGGCTCCTGTGAAGTGTTCTAGAGCTCCAGGCACTGCTGTATATTTTTTAAAGTTTGAGTATGCTTTCACTAAATTTCTGTCCACGATTTATATATATGCATTGGCTTGTAAGTACTTCACAAAATGGAATGCTGATTTGAAACTTGTTACACATCTGTATCAGTTACAAATGGCATCAATTGTCTGCCTGCAGTAGCCTTACATAAGATATATACAATTGTTTTGCAACCATACCTCTTATTAGCTCATTAGGAAAACAGAAAAACAAAGAACAAACAGAAGAATAAAAGCATGATCAAGGAAGGAATTACATGTCTTCAGTCACTGAGAAGCCTCAAACTCACTTCAAGGAGAAAAATTTCAATAAAGCATGCAATTAGGAAGTAGTCCGTAGACCATAAGATGGTTACGTACAAATCTCACAATCTATGTAGTTTTAAACTGCGACATAGTTGATCTTTAACTTATGAAGTCTTTTGTGTGACTGCAGAGTGGAAAAAGTTGTTTGCTTGTTTAAACTCTACTTCCATAAAAACGACCAAAATACAGGAAAAAAGGAGAAAGACTCTTGAAGGAAACATGCATGTCTGGAATCCACAATGGTGTGTGAAGGAGCAAGATGTGTACATTAAATGTATCACTCAATCATTTTAATGTTGAATAACAGTTGCTCTTGTGATATACATGCCAGAGAATCTTCCATCAGCTGAGCTCAGCCCAGTTTTTTTGTCAGTACCCTAGTCCCTGGGCAAGTGGTATGGGGTGGCTTGTGTCCATAATATCTGTTAGGCATAGATTTCATAGTGAACTGTGTTCCCTTTCACGCTCAGGTTCTCTTGCCAAGGGAAATTATTGGTCCACTTCAGGCTGGTGCTTGGGCAGGCCTGGGTCCCAGGCTGAAACAAGGAGCCGTCTGGACTGATGCCACAGATTCAGTCACTGTGAGTCCATGCTTCCCATAGCAGCGGGTTCAGGTCTGAGTTCACTAGTCCTGCTGGAAATTTCTCTTTGGAATATGCAGTTGCTGTTTGGTGGACAAAGTGGAGGCTACGTGGGCACGTGTACGCTGCCTTCCCAAGCATGTAGGAGCTGTCAGTGAGGAATGTAGCTCATGGGCTAAACTCCTTCTTTATGGCTTCTTGTTGAGAAGCAAGATCCAAGTTCCTAGGCAGAGGTTAGGAGATCTTTTTTTTAGATACTAGTCATTGCATTTTCTGATAAGCACTTGCATGCAATGCTGGTGAGGAATCTGCCAGGGCAGCATTTTTTCCACCAGAAATTTCCCTTTTGTAAAAAATAGAAATATTTTTTGAAAATACATTGACTTAGAATATTACTGGAAATGGCATTCTTGATTACATCAGACAGTGAGGAACTCTACTTGGTTCAAGTGGGAGAAGCTCAAAACTATGTGACAATCCAGGATGGATACACCATTTCTTACAGCAAACAATGTCCAGGATGACACTCAAGTTAGGAGAATATTCCATCCATTCAGGTGATTTGCATATTCAGTCAGTTAACAAAAAAGCAGAGGTCTTGATTCAGTAATGAAAGAATACACAAGAGTAAAAGAAACATCCCTACAAAGGATTGGAGGGCAGATTTTAAAAAAATGCAGATGTCTGTTATCTGAACTGTGAAACACACATGCATACACGCACACTCACACACACATGCTTGTTTCCTTGTGCAATTGCAACTATTGCTGGGAACCACTACAAAGTGGTTTCCAGCATGGTAAACTGTAAAGGCAAGACAGTGAGATAGATAGCTTAGCCAAACATGTATTTATTTGTCACGGCTGTTGATGCAATTTTGGTGACTGTATTTACACACAGATGTGATATTGTATATCCAGTGTTGTATATCCCTAACATTTATCAGTACATTCAATAGCAGGTAGCAGCAGCAGTCATTTTATCAAAGACAAGCATCATAAACTCTGTATTTGCCTATATATTTTCTATGTGACCTTCAATTATTCCTGAAAGAGCATTAATCCTCTCCCTCCAACTGCTGTGCAAGGGTATAGGATCCATTGCTGTTATCTGGTCTCTCCTGCATAGCTTGTATCTGATTTCTTTAGCAAGGTGAGCAAAAATAGAACAGCTTGGAAGAAACCACTTTACACAAACTTGACTGTCATCTCCCACTAAATTACACAATTCTGTACTCGACTTCTTATATGCTCCATTAGTGCAAGACAGCTAAATGCTGTTCAAATCAGAAGGGGGAAAAGAACCTGTGACCCTATTTTAGGAAACAAAGACTCGGCACAGTCTACCTTTAATACAATTCCCAAAGCTGCTGATTTTGGACTTTCTTTTCAGGTGTCCCTTGGATCTTCCCTACTACAGAAACATTAAATGATGTTTGCTGACCCAATATTAAAGTCTTAAAATACTGCTAAATGTTTTATCAAATCCAAATTACAGAATTACTAGAATTGACCCTGGACCTGAACTGTAACTCATCAGGCTCATTCTGCTGAATGTTGCACTTAATTCTTCTTAATTGTAGTGAATTAGCTGTGTACCAAATAGGCTCTGATGCTTGGCATTTTTCTGTTATCATGTTGTCGTTGCAGAAATACTCTGCAAACACTGGCCTGAGATCCATTCATTGCAAAATAACGAGATGAGCTAATGCACCATTTCCTTTCCTTTCCTTTCGTTCCCTTCCCTTCCCTTCCCTTCCCTTCCCTTCCCTTCCCCTGGAAAGCCTGTGCATGTGTAAATCCTGTCTGTCTCCTCATGTTTTTTTGAAGCTATCTGCCAGTTTTAATTAAATTTGACACAAGAGTAGCTGTCCCAAGGACACCACAGGTTGCATGGAGGTAGTCAGACGAGGAAAGGTGGGAAACCCTTCAGGTCCCTCAGTAAAAGAAGACACATGAGAAGGGCTGCAACACCTACTAGATACAAGAGGATCCGCATGAGACAAATCTATAGTTTACAGCTCTGCTGTGGGGATCTCTGAGGCACAGTACACGCTGTTTTTGAGAACTGTGCCATAAGACCCAAATCCACAGGCAACTGAGATTTCTTGGTCTTACTGCTTATAAAGACTCTCTTTCTGACTTCCCCCTTTTCAAGAAATTCATTGCTTTAACAAATGAAGACAAGGGACTTCTCTGACTGGGGAGAGGAAGAATGCTAAAAACCATGTGAAAACAGAGTCTCAGGGATGCATTTCTGAGAACCAACAGTGAATGCGTATGGGCTGGTATAGAATTGCAACAGGTTGAGTCCAGACAATTTGCATTTTTGGAATTAAATTAAAACCCTAATGGTTTTCTAAGGCATGTCATACCTGGATCTGATTCTGCTTGGGAATTTAAATCAAAACCATCCTTAAACTCCGAGTTTCCCAGACTCGTAGACTCATTTTTATCTGTATGATTCTTATGTGATGATTTGCACAGATAACGTGCACCAAGTGAGACAGATCTGATCTTTTGTGAAGAGTAAGTCGGGAGATCCCAGAGATGTGCTAAGTGAGTTAGAGGCTATAGAAATTCCTTCATTCTTTGCAAGAAGGTGATAATGAAGATCAGAACCATTGCTTTCAATTTTGGCTTGTTCTCCACCAGATGGTGCTCTTTCCCTTGTCCTGAGGTTTATGTTCAATCCCAATCAATTAATGCCTAGCCATATTAGCCCTTCTGCATCTCTTTATTCGTCTCTGCCCACACTGTTGTCACCCTGCATGTGTTGCATTGGGTGACTGCCCTTGGTCAGCCCTGCTTTTGCAGGTCTGACCCGCAGTTGTGCATGACTGCCTTACAGGATGTTTGGAGTCTAGAATTCCTTCAAAACCTTATGCTTCATTGCAAAACTGTGATAGTGCAACCAAGTCCAATCACATTGCATAAATACATCCCAATCCTTTGTTACCGCCATATGTATTCACCTTTATGGCACTGCCTGAGACAAGCAAACCAAGAAACGAGGTGCATTTCCACATACCAGCACGACTGTTAGAGGTCACAATGTATTAATCAAGCATGGGATTGTGACCTGTGATGGAATGCGTTAGCTCTTTGGAAATCACTTATTGGTTTCTCCAGACTAGGTCTGTATCACCGTAAACAAGCGGATGACGTGCCAAATTGAAAACAAAGGCTGAGTCAAACAGGAAACAGCTGATTTTACAGTGTCTGCATCCTGCGATTTCCAGAGCACTTGCTGCCCCCGCCTTAACACTGGGCTGTCCACACCGTCAGCTCCACAACCTGCTGAGGGCAAGCTCTGACCTTGTGTTGGCCAGAGCTGAGGCCCTGTGGCTCACTCAGAGCAGCTCACCAGAGAGCTCCCATAGCTTCTGCTTTTATCTAGTGCCAGGAAGGCAGCCAGCAAAGGAAGTTGTAAAGGCTTTGCTATCTCTATAAAAGGCTATAAAAACTATAAAAAGTTAACACAGTGTCCCGTGACATGCTCTCTCATTTTAGATGTATGGAGTGACACTGCACAGAACAGTAAAGCAACTGATCCACAAGGAACCTGGCTGATCCCCAGGACCTGACAAGCCTCAAGTGTGCTAGAGCCACCGGCTGCTTGATGGAGGCTGCAGAGCCAGCTGCAGCCCTGTCCTTCAGCTGTGAGCATCCTCAGCCTGCTCGCAGCTCTCCATAGCCCTCACCTCTTCATTTTCTGTGAAGCTCTTTTTAAGAAAGCTCATGAAATAGCTAAGCATATATTTTGCTGTAAGGTTTTTCCTCCATTTCTTTCTCCCTCTCCATATATTTAACTGCTATCAGTCTCCAGCCTACCTCCAGCCCCTTGTAATAGTGCATTATTGGAGATGTTAAGAAGATGCACCTGCTAAGTGGCTCAATGATTAACCCAGCGTCAGGAAGGGGTGGGTGTAGGTTCAAATGTTTCATATAAATGAAGTGGGCAGGGGGAATTAATTTTCTATAACATTGATGTGCTTTGTGCTGCTGATGTTACTGGGCTGGGAAGGAGGCAGGTAAGAAATAGCAGCTGCAGAGTTAGGCTTTTTTGTAGGAAGTTCTTTGAGTATTTTATAAGGCTGAGAATTATCACTCCCCTGTTCACCTCTTCATGAAATAAGACAGACACTTGCCCAAGGCACACAGTGAGTCAGTGGCAATGTTGAATAGGTATGCATTGGCTTTAGCTTGCAACTTCAGAGTGCTATTTTGGAGTTCTGTAACAATGCTAAATTTCAGATGAGAAAAAAATGCTTAAAGAAAAGCTTGCTGAGACCAAATGACTATAACAATCCAAATACATGTAACAAAGTCCCTTCTTCTCCTGTCAAGTGCTGCTAATTCACATAGTTCCTTTCATCCATAGATCAAGTACAATCTTAAAAACAGTTAGGACTTTGGCTGGAAGGATGAACTGAAATTCCATTCTACTTCCTTTTCTTTCTACCTTTTAGTGGGGAAAAAAAAAAGTTTTTAACTGCGAGTAATCTTAACTTCAGTCTTCAGTTTTTCACATGATATGGTTTTTGCAGCATGTTTATATTATTTATGTGCTGGTGTAGAAAATTTAATTTAGTTACAGTGGCTTTTGCTGTTTATTTTCCTCACTGGCAAGTCATTGAGTCCTATAAATAGCTCCTTCACAGATTGTCCATGTGCAGGAATGATTGCTAGTTGCATGGATTTTGAGAACTGTCCTGATCTTAATATCCCTTGATACTTTAGAGATGTACCAGTTCATGTTATCTGTTTTGAGATACTATTATTCAAATGCCTAGATGCTATAATCTTCATGTACAGATCTGCTCTTATGAAAAAGTATATACTCCCACAGTTGTGATTATAGTGGTAGAGCCATTGCATGTTTGTACTGAATACTTCAAAGATTAATGACAGCCATCCCAGTGGCTCAAGATCTACTTGTTAGTATGGATTGAAAAAATATTTTCAGTTTGGTCTTTCCTACCTAAAAGTTTGCCTTTGTTTTAGAACCAAACTGTAAGAAGTGAGCTTCTCATCTTCACTCTCCAGCTACCTTGAAGGTAGGATGCTTTTATAGATGAAGGAAAATTGTTGGAAGAACTTAAGTTCTCATCTGATCCCCTAGCCAAGAGGAAAGACTTCAGAGTACTTGTGGCTAAATGGATTCCTTCTTTCCTATTCAGAGCTGCTTGGCTCACCCCTCACTGCAAATCCTGTTTGGGAGGTGACCCTACACTACCCTAGAGTGTGAAAATTGATTTGGAAACACTCAGAATTCTGATGAGGATGGGACAGCAGGGCTGTGGGAAATGCTTGATCATGATGCAGAAATGCATATTGCTAATAAACTATAAGTGCAGGAGAATTGATCCAGCAAAGAGTGCTTTTTATCTTGTCAAGAGAGGCCAACAGTTTGAAACTGTGCTGCCCTTCCTTAGACATTTTAATTACAAGTGGATACAGATATGCTAGCACACAAAATGATAGCAAGCTGCTATGATACTTTCATTTGAGACCAAAGAAATGAATAGCTTTCTTGTTATTGATTTCAGGCATGGGCAGTCAAAAGCAAAGGTGACATTAAGTTGTGGGAGGGGTCGAGAGATCCTGCTTCTTCCCTACACCAGCCAACTGGGGGCAGGGTCAGTCCATTGCTGGCCTGGTGCAGTCCATTTGGACTTCTGAGTTTTAGCCACAGCACTTGTGATAGTTAATGGGCCAAAAGTTACCGAGAGAAACTGCTTTTGCTGATTCATAAACTCACTCAATACAATGAAGATAGTCTTGCACTGATGAAGGGAGTGGTAGGTTGATCTAACGTCTTAGCTCTGTCTCAGCTACCAAAGACAGTGCTCAGGTGAGGTGAAGCAGGACCCTTGGAGCAAGCAGCAGACTCTGCCTCCCAAAGGTTACTGAGGGACTGCTGTGACTCAGAGTTTATCACAGCCAAAGTGTCAAAACAAGAATGCGTCTTCCAGATGGCTTCCAGCTACGTGGCTCAGATGGCACCGCTCCTGGCATGGTGCTGATCAGAATGGTGCCGATCACCGGGCTAGCACTATCTGCTGTTCTTGAAGTTGATGGCACATGTCTTCTGACTTTGCCCTCTGCATTTAGATTTGGGTGCTGGGTAATAGAGAGCAGGTTTTTTTTAAAACCATAGACACTATGCTAAACACTCTGTCTAATTACCAAAAAGGGCTCAACATTTAGGCTAAAGTTTCATCCACCACTGAAGTCCTGAGGAAAGATTTTCAAGGGTGGAGTGAGGAGTCTGAGGCACTTTGCCACACCGGCGCAGGCAATGACACTGCCCCTCGGCACCTGCTGAGACTCCTGAGGCTGATGCACCATTTTCAGAGGCTGTGAGCGTTTCCTGGGGAAATGCATCTAGTTGAAGGTCTTTCGGCCACATCCCTTTTTTCTCTGTAGGGCATAAGAAGAGCCAGCAAAATTGTATCATACAGGTCCTGAATATTAGTGAAGCAATGATGAGTTTCTCTCTGTGCCTTTCTCAAGGGAACCTGGAACAGTGATTCAAAGAGCTTTGGGAATGTATGCTTTAATAACACCCCTGGACTGTACTTGCTGGTCTTTGCGTTTGGCTTGACATTTTGTTTACTATAGTGTTTGTGAAACAGGGACAAGCTATAAACGTCCATCCAGCTGCACCTCTGCAAGGACATGCTCTGACACGCATGAGTACTTTCAGTGGAAGTATTCCTGCGGCCATCTTGAGAGATCTTTGTGGGTTCTCAAGTCATCCAGTTAGGGAGAAAAACAACCATAACACGTTACTGAGGTCACAGGATGAATAAGACATTATGAATAGCCATGCTAGAAACAAAAGCTTTGGTGAATACCTGGTGAGAAATGTGGGGGTTGACGAAAGTTTGCAGACTAGTTCAAAATAATGAAGCACTGGGAAAAATGTTAGCTTGTGGATAACGTCCAAGTAAAAAGAGGTCTTGAATAAACTGTTCGATGTGGGGACTTCACCCACCCTTATTTTCATCTGAGTTGTGAATCATTGAGTCACCCTCTTGAAGGTAAATCATTAAGTAAAAAATTTAGAGGGGAGAAAAAAAATCAATGTCAGGTTTACCCTATGTCCCAGAGCAGTGAATAATTGCTTTGTGTTGCTGTAGCAACAGATGGCTCAATCTCCTAAGCTTACACTTCTCACCAGCAGTGTCAGATCTAAGCAGGTCATAAATAAATTTGATTATATCTTCTTTGCATCAGAAATTTTGCCGACAGATAAAATACCTTTCTTTTCTATGCTCTTTAAAAGAGGGCATATACTAACATGCCCACGTAATAACTTGCCCATTTGTGACAAAGCTTTTCTCTATATAATGTCTTACTGTTGATTCACAACTTCCTTCACGAACTACTGGGATTTTATCTGAAAGTTTCAATCAGATGTGTATTTATAAGCTTTTCTCAAATACAGATTGCAAACATTTATGGACTTATTGTCCCAGCGTCTGTACAAAATGATACTGTTTTACAGGTCTGGACCTGAAACACAGGTATCATATAACCTACCTATAGTCAGAAGGTCTATGGTGGAAAGAGAAATACACTCCAGATTTCCCAAGATAAGCCCCCTTAGCCTTAAATATACATTATCCAAGCTAAACATCAGCTCTGCAGTCATGGGTCCGGGCATATCTTTCCCTAATACGATCAATAGCAGAAATATACTGGCACAAAATGATAGCATGAAGTTAAGTATTAGAATATTTACTTTTCTTGGTCTTGTGAAATCCTAGCATATTGATCTGTTTTTCTTCCCTCTGAGGTAGATTTTCAGATTTTTCTTAACTAATGCATCTCACTTCAAGTTCATGTTGGTCTTTCGGTCACTCCTTTCCCCTTTCTCCCACAAAAGAGGTTTGTCACCTGTCAGGAAATTTCCAAGGGAAGAACAGAGCTGGTAGCAGCAATCAGCTGAAGGGATGAATGCTCTCATTACACGAAAGTGCATGCTTAGCAATTAAAATATTCTAAAATAACATTGTAGTTGTTTTTGTGTTTTATGTACAGTATTAAAAATAAAATAGTCTACCACAGGTAATTTATGAAAGCAGCTAATAATGAGTTCATTATTGCATAGCAAGCCAATGTTGCAGTCGTGGTTATAGGCCTAGCCAAGGTCTTTGATCTTCTGGTTCATTAATGTATAAATGGAAAGACTTTGGCTTTCATCTCACATCCATCGGCTAATTATCTCAGTAACTGGTCTCACTCAGATCTCAGGCAGTTCTTATTCAAGGACTTACCCTTTCATTTTCCATCCTCTATACAGGCAGTGAGTCATCAGAGTCATGATTTATTGTCCCTTCTTATAAGAGATTTGTTATTTGCACAGCTCTGTCCAAGGGACTCATCTGCCTATAAAATTTTCAGTTGAAACAATTTGAAAATGCTAGGTGACGTAGCTATTTGCAGTGACACCACTGGATATTAGTTAGGAGGAGCTGACTTTAAATAGGAAAATACAGCATTTACTCAGTTCAGCCCTGTGGTTGGCTGAACTCTTATCATGAGAGTATTACTGTACTCTTCTGACTTCTTCCTCTGCTCCCAGTCCATCAGGACATGAAACCCATGACTGTGAATAAGATTCTGTGTTAGGAGGGCATTTGAAAAAAGCAGTGAAATTGAATTCTCTGATCTGTTAGCCTGGGTGTTAGAATGCACTCTGTCAGAAGTGCGCAACAAATAATTTCCTCTTGCAAAACTTTGTATCAGTTGAAAGCTTCCTTTTGGCTCTCGGATCTCTATAGAAGAACATGCTGTAGTTTTGATTCACTTCTGAATGTTGCAAATGGCCACCTCTGTTCAGACTGATTTCAGTCAAAATAATATATATGTAATCACCTGTATATTTATATTCATTTGCATTTCTAAATGAATGAAATCTGGTGTTTTTAAGAAGTGTCCTTTGTTTTATATATAGATTGTGGTTTTCACCTTGCATCTCAAAGGGAGATTAATAGTTATCAAATGGGGCAATAGATGATTGCAAGCCTTTCCCTCCCCCTCTCTTTCTCCTTCCCTCTCTCCATCTTTTTCATTATTTTCATAATAATAATAATAATTCAATGTCAACAAATAGGAAAATTAAGTTCCTGACTTAGAACTTGCAGACCAAATATTTTGTGCTAGGACACTAAGACATACATCCTATGTTTCTTATTTTTGTAAACAAAAAAAATTCTTGAATTATGTTCCAAAATAGTCCTGGAAATCCACAGTTGTTAGAAACTCACATTATAATCATGTTATGGTGTTAACATGATGAATGCTTGGAACGGTAAGACTGCTGACATGCCTGCAAGGTCTAGTATCATTTATTTTTCCTTGTATCTCTCAGTGAGCGATGAATCCATGTATGAAAATGTTATGGCTTGCTTGCCTTGACTGCCATTTTTCTTCCAGGGATGAGTGCTGGTGCTGGGCATGGAGCTGGTTCTATGCAACTATATTATATGGAGAAAAATGCTAAATGTGATATTTAGCAGTGATTTGACTTGCATATCATTAACCATTTTTGTCAGGGGAATTTGCTTCTGTTATTTTTTCCCTATGCACAATTGCACAGGAACAGGTGGCTGCTTTCTTTTAACTTGCAGTCTTATGGACAGTGGATTTCAAGGGGCCTCAGTGCCTCTACATCTAGCATTATTGGAGATATGAATAGGGATATGATGAATAGTTTAGAAGATGAAAGTAGCTCCAAGTGGCATGGCAAAAGGAATATGACAGTGGGTTATAACTGGAGCATATGGATGAACATGAGCAGGGCAAAATTGAATTAAATGATTGGGATAAGCTTCTTGCCAGATTTTGATAAATCACTGAACAGTCTTGCAAAGGAAGCATGGTACAAGTACCGCCCTTAGGAGCACTTAAAGCAAGTCTAGATAATAGGCTAGTTACAATGGTAGTTTTAATAGTGGTTTCAATTCATGAAACACACCTGATTGATTAAGGAACGGTTTCAGATGGGTAAATATAGCCCCCAAGCCTGTATCAGCTTGGTCTGATCTCTTAGCTAACACTGTATTCAGCAGGAGATTGGACTAGAGACCTCCTGAGGTCCCTTCCAACCTGAATTATCCTGTGAAATAAATACACCCAAATGTATTGTGATAGAATAGAAATATAGAAAGTGACCGTTCCACTTCCTATACAGTCCATAAGTTGAAAGTACCTTTTTTCCCTCTATTTTTCTCTTCTCTCTCATCTCTCTTTTCTTCTTTTGTAAGTCCTGGGCATATTAAAAAAAAAAAAAAAAAAAATTCTGTGCTAGCTGTGTCATGATCCAAGAACACGCTTTCTGTGCACTTTCTGTGCACAAGAGTGCTCAGAGGTGAGCATCTTGTGCCAGCCACCATTTCGAATAAATCATCAAAACCAATAGCTAAATGATGTAATTGGCAACAATGACAGAACAGCCAATTTAGTTGCAACAATGCAATCTCCTAATACATCCCCATAAAGACTAGGTCTATTCTCTCTTCTTCATAGGTGCTTCTTCCAGGTATGCTCTTGAGAGGCATTTCTGCAATGTGTGTATGTGTGCGGGTGCATGGTGAGGCCACCTGCCTGCTAAATCAACAGGCTCAGTTCACTCTTTTTTGGGGATCAACTCCCACTACGAGGGTGATTCCAGAAGGTATCACTGCCTGTTAACATGTCCTTGCACTTAAATAGAATAATTTTCACACAAAATAAGCTTGTAGAGTTCTCCTGTTGAAACTGCGTGTAAGTAGAAGGATTGGCCACAGGGCATGAGACCAGTGATGGGGTTTCCTAAAGATCACAACTCCAGCTCCAAGGCTTTTGCTGGCTTACTAGAAGAACAAGGAGCAGCTCGAGGAGAGACTCACTCCTTTGAAATTCAGGGCTGTGTTGCTGTGGGTCACTGAGTCTAGTTTGCAAGCCACAGAATGAGAATGAGTCCTACTAAAGTCACTCCAATTTTTCTCATTCTTTCCTCCCACAGATGCACCGTGCTAGCTGCTAAAAGCCATTTCAGAAAGGGCATGGGAGAAACCTGGGAGAAGGTTTTTCTTTTAAATAAATCAAGTAATTAATTCTGAGTAATGCAATGTAGCATAGTAACCCTGCACAGGGATGATGAAGTGCCAGCTTCATACCAGTGTGCCTCACTGCAGTACCTGGGATTCTGTTCACATGGTCACTTTCCAGGATTTAACAGCCTGGTTGGTAGAAGGCAAATGCAGCTCTTCAGTGCTTGCTGATCAAACAGCTGCATACCTGAATAAAATTGGCCCCTTCTCCTGGCAAAAAGAATGTACTTGTACTTTCAGCTGGGATCATGCCATATATCTTAACAACCTGCCAAATGTAAGGATTAGAAAAGTGAGATCTTCGCAGAGTAAAAGGTGTCTGGATAATATTATAGCTTTCAGACATGGGCAGCCCATCTCAAAGACTAATGCAGCAGAACTCTGAGGACAAAGGCTAAGCTTCTGTGCATCTCAAGCTTAGTGGTGTGATTACTGCTAGTACGTTACTCTGGTATGTGCACGACCTTCATTTATGGGGTCCCACTTACCTCTGCAGAGCTTTCATCGCTAGACATATTCCCTGCAACTTGGAATGTCCCACAAACAGGAATGCATTTATCTTTATAGAGTTCCATCATTTGAAGACGAGTTACCTCATTAGCAGCAAAGACTAGATAGACCCAGAGAGACATATTGCTCAAAGCTGTGGCAGAATCCAGAAGAATAATCCAGGCCTCTCAAGTCATGTATGTGTCCTTCTTAAAAAAAAAAAAAAGTATCTGCTCTGTGGTTTAGCATGGGAAAATTTTCCAGTGGGAACCAGCTGACTTTCTGTGAAGTAAGTGTAAAATATTTGCTCAGACTATCCTCCATCTCCAACAGACCACCATTTGCCCTGGTCACGCATACATTGAACATGCATATTCCCTGGCAGGTAGCGTACTGGTGTGTCGAGCTAAGGGAGGTGAAGGCAGCTCTTGGGGCATATAAGGATATGGTATGTATATTTACTGAAGGTTTCACATTGCTTTTTAACGGTTAGCAAAGCTGAGGTTTAGTAAGGAAAGGGTGCACTGTTTCAATTTCATTATACAAACAAATAAAAGTACTTGCAGTTCCATGGAATTTTAACACAGTTAATCATAAACCTGATATTTGCATCTCACGGGCACTGAGCATTGTGTAGATATTGGAGTTGGGATAAACTGGTTTGGAAAGGTTCGCCTGCTATACCCGTGTCCAAGGGTTAACCCTCACTCCCCCACTGATACTGGCAAAGGAAATGTACTCATAATCACAAAGATTGGAGGATAGCCTATGAACTGTTCACACGTCATGCTATCTTGCAAGTAAGCTGCCTGCTTTGAGATGTCCCCAAAAGATCTGTTCAGGTATGATTCCTAAGGCTAACTTGAACCATGAAGGTTTGGGTTTTTAATGTCCTTTGTACCTATGCAGGTCTTAGATCCCTTCATTCACTTCTGTTCAGCTATTCCAACTTTGCCTTATGGCAGATGCGTCCACTCCCTGTCTCTTAAGGCTGAAATCTCGGAGGCCTCTTTGCTAGCCCTTCCCAAATACATGAATGTACCCATCTGAATGCACTCAGCTCACATTTATGCACCAAGACAGACATATGCGTAATAAGCTTCTTCCTTTATCCCCTCCTCAGTCATTCAGTCACGTAATGCTCACCCACATGCACACAGACATGCATGAAAATGCACTCATCCAGAATATTATTATTCTTCAATGCCAAGAAAAGTAAAAAGCTCACATTGAAGAACTTGGTCACCCAAATATTCATGCTGCCATGGGTCTCTGTTGGGTGTATTCCTAGCTGAGCAATCCAAGGGAGCAGCACTGGTGCCATAAATTCCTTGTAACTAATCAAATCCATAATCACACAGTCAGACACCCTGCACTCCAAACTGTCTCTTTCTCACTCTTCTGCTAGGACCTGTGTTGTGCTGTCCTGTCCTTGAACTGCTTTGACTCTAAATCTGCACATGGGTGTTTGTGTCCCGGGATGTCCTTGACTCCTCATCTCTATTTCATTTTGTCACCCCCACGTGGCTTACAAGGGTGACTGCCTTGAAAAGTAGCTGATTACAGTGTGAACAACTTAAATTTTCACATAAGTGCTGCTGTTACCACTTTCCATTCCCATTTTATAGGCTCCTTGATCTGTCCTTATGACAGATAACTGGTCTTTTGGCAGCCTTTTGTCCTTACTTTTTAATCTTCAGCTTTCCCAGAGCACAGCAACACATGCTCCTTGTATGTCTCTGCTAGAGATTATCTCAAATTGAATTCTCTCCTCTGCACAGCTTTTAAGTTTGGGAATATTCAAACCATGTAGATTTCTCAAAGATATAGAAACCCCATTGAGCTCCATATGAAATCCAACACCCTTAAATTGGGAAAAGTTTCACCTGAAAAGAACTAGGGTTAGAATCAGAATTCTGCAGCTGGGACCCACTTACCATTTGGAGGTTTCCTAAGAGGTTTGACATATATGTATATAAAACGCCAACATCAAATACTGTGATGCAGAGTCATTGATGAGGACCTATGTGCAGGAATGAAGTTGAACATTTGTCCAGCCATCCTACAGTGCTTATCCCCACTTTTTCTTCTCTGTAGTTCAATTACAAGGTGTTCACATAACGCAAGATCTATTCTGAGGTCTCTAATTGTGCCCCAGTTCCAATGTCTATGAAGTCAGTGGCTGCTGGGGGACTACAGAGTGGCTTGTATTTACAAATGGTCTTGGTGCAAACATCCTTCTATATTCACCAGACTTTGGGAGAGCAAGATACAACTCTTATAGGAATGGCAGTACCTCTCCCGGCCCCTGTGGTTTTACCACGTCCAGGGTTGTGAATGTAACAGGAAAAGTATTTGAGCCCTACTAAAAGTTTATCTTTCTGTATTTGTGCTCCTTTGTTTATCTTTGTGCTTGCATTCAGCGAAAGATAGTTTTATGTTCCTAAAATCAAAGGTTTTGATTTGTTTTGGTCCTGGCAGCATCGAGGTGTTTGCTAAGAGATTGAAACCACAACAGATAGAAAAGACCCATTAGGTCATTTTGCCCTGCCTCTTGTTTCTTAACACCTACTATTGCATAAAGTTATGAAGCTTTTTCTCTGAGAAAGCATTCCACAGTCAGTATAGCCTCATAATAATCTCTATTTGGGCTTAGAAATTTTAATGATAAAACAGTCATTCAACAGTTCCTCATCCCCTTTGATGCGTTCAACCCTCTGATGTAAATAAATGATTACCTATATCCATCGTTTCCTATAAAAGGAAACACCGCTGAAAAGAAGGAAGCTGTTTATATGAATAAACAGAGTAAGATATGATTTTTGCCTCTTGAACAGGCAGTGCACAGAACTATATTCACAAATGCTGTTGGATATATATTGTCAAAATCTCACAGAAGTCCATGGAACTGCATTGGTTCATATGGGCAGAAAACATGACTTTTAGGTCTTATAAATGGTTTCTTACCAATTGGTCCTGCTGACTCCTTACAAAATTTTCAGTTTGTTCTTTAAAATGAGAAGCAAAACAAAACAGATGCTGCACTGGATTTAATGGTCTCCTCAGTGCTACACATCTTTATTTGCCACAGACATTATTTAGTAATTTTAATGTGTCTCTCCCCATTTCTCATACCAATTTACTCCCACCAGTGTGAGCAACAATGGAAGCTCTTGCATAAAGGAGTGGCTGGATGCCACTGCGCTGTTGCATTGAGTTGGTTTGACCTGCACACTGAGGAGACTGAAACAAACACATAATTAATAATAAGCCTATATTCTCTCTAGGATTTGCATTTTTCCTTCAATGTTTGTGTAAGCCATTTTATTTGCTCTGCTGGTTCATTCTAGCCCTTTGTAACCCTTATCTTTTCCATGGAAAGCTTAACATGTTTTTTATATTTTTATTTGGTTTCTACCCCATCCCCATTCTGTTGCTCAGTTCAGGTTTCTATGGTTATTATCCCAGAATCACCTTTCTCTCGGACCACAGACAGAATTGCAGTGATCCTTGCAAAGATTCTTGCATATTTTTCCTGCAAGTCCTTAAAATAACAGATACTTGCTGGATTCTGCCTTGTCTTTACCTTTGGACTGGCATAATATGAGAGACCACTGTGGAGTTTCTGAGAAAATGTCCGTGCCTCGAGCTGCCCTGAGTGGAAAGGAGACCAAAGGGTTGAGACAGGGGCTCTGCCTCAGGTGCAGAAGTGGTGCTTAGGTGGTACTTCTGGCTGGCAGATGGCTTTGCTGGGGGAGGAGCTTGAGGGGGGCTCATTTTTATCCCTATTTTCATGAGGACGTCCAGTACCCCTTTCGAGGCACACTTGGATTTGCAGGGCTTCTCAACTGGAGAGCATACAAAACCAGATGGCTTTGTTACTCAGTTACTTCCAGTTCGTCAGTTCCAGTTTACGGCATGTTGGGGTCTGTCTGACGGCTGCGGGATTGTGAGGAAGCTGAAGAAATGCTAACATACATACCTGTATAGGTTTAGAAATTGAACCTTCATAGAATCATGCACAAAGCTGATACTCTGTTGTGGCCATTGCCTAGCTCCTCATCGTTAAGGTAGTAACTTATAATTTACCCAAATGGTGACCAGCAGAGCTGTAATGAGTTTTGCTTTAGGTTGAATATGTTTGGAAAAATCCAGACAAAATGCTTGAGCTGTTTTCTGGACTGATGTCACTGTTTGTTCATACAAAATAAAGTCCTCCTTTTCTGGGAGAAAGGGAGTCCGATTTACAAAACTGCTGAGTGCTAAGTCTGAAATGGAAGTGAATGGGAGTGTGCTTTCAGTACTTTACATAGCTATAGAATACTAAGTGCTCTAAATACATGGTTCTTAGGCATCTCAGAATGGATACCTTGAATTATTAAACACCTTTACCTTGATCTTTTTAGGATTCCCCATTAAAATAGGGATAATAAATTATTACCTTCTCAGTTCACTAGGGCAGCATAAAGATACATGTTTTGTGCTAATACAGTAACATTAGTACTAATGCATTAATATAATGCAATACACTAATGTACATGTATTAAATGTTTATTTACATTATAAATAAATGTGTTACTATAATACCTTAAATACCATGAAGATGAACACTATAAGAAAACTCAGGAGGAAATGAATACAAGTTTTCAGAGCAAGTTTGATTAATGTGCAGCAAATACAGCTCAGGGCCACTCCCTGAATACATAATATTGGTTAGCTTCGCTTCAAATGAGTACCATTTTGTCTGTCTTAAGTACAGTACTGCTTAACTTGTCACAATGTTAATAATGTTCTTCTAATTCTGTTTCTTGTGTATGGTTTCTGCTTTTTTTAACATGAAGTGCAAAGACAGGTGTTTCAGCATTTGGTATCCTGGGGTTTAAGTCCAGGAATGAAACCTTTAGCTCTCCAGTACAGACCTCTGCCAGCTGAACTGAGAGTTGTTGCTGGGCCTAATGGGGAACTTACGGAAAATCTGCCTTTTCAGAAGGGTGGACGCAGACAGGAATAGCCTTCGTTAGCTGCTGGCAAAGCCCTGTGAACCTCGGAAATGGAGAATGCTCAGTGCACAAGGAAGCTGCAGGGAATGCAGCTCCTCATTGTGGAGTCCATTATGTGGACTGTGATTTGCCAACGAGCTTTAAACTGTCTAAAGTTGGATGGATTTTATTGGGAGTGATAAATAGCACATCCTTAACTCAATGGCCAGTTATAATCAGTCATTGGTTCAAACATAAATGTTTCCGAGCTTTCCAAAGAAAAGGCATGAATAGCTTTAACTATGAATACAAAGAACAGTATCGTTTTCTGTGTTTTTTTTTTAATTTCTTGAAAAAATGTACACTATTAAGGATGAAAATTATCCAAAATTTAGTTGCAAAGCAAATGCCCATGATGGAAAATTTCAATTTATCCAAACAGCTAAGGGCTATGACTTGGAAAACTGTGAATCAAAAATCACAAGGTCTTGCAAGCCTAAATAATGGGCAACCTTAGTAATAGGTGGTGCTTGCCTACAACACCTAACACTGTTGGAAAATAACATCTGTCCTGCTCCTTGTGGCTTCTCTAATGATGTTTTTACAGAAACTGTATTATTTTACAGCAAACTTTATGAATGACTTCTGATTTTGCTGCAAAAGAATGAAGACAGATCATATACTGAATTCTCTGATTGTTTGGCATGTCTAACCTACATATCAGCTTCTTACACTCTCCTTTTGATATTCCACTGGAATTTAACAAATGAAGCAGAGATTAATATTAATGGAAAAGTAGAAATTATCATATATTTGTTCTCTGTTTTCATCAAGTGTCAGACAGTACAGGAACAGACGCCAATTTAAGAATCTAGACAGATTTAGATAATTTCCTGAATGCTTGATGGTTATAATTAAATTAATTCTGGGAATCTGCACTGACACTTCTACCATACTGTGAACGTGGCCTCCTAGCTCCTAATTACAGAGGTTTTCATGTTTCCTCTGCCACCTAGAATTGTGTGGGGACCAAAATCATGTTAATTTTGTGGCTGTAGTGCTGTAGAAGGATACACAGAGGGAAAGGTCTGCCTGTCTCCAAAAGCCACCCGTAATCCTCTCTGCTGAACCACATGTAAGTGTCAATAAGCATAATCGGGAGCATGGGGGCAGCATAGCTGGCCAGGCAGGGCAGTAAATTTAAGGAGCCACCACCCTGTGTGGCACCCTGCCTTTGAAAATAGCACACTACTAAATAATGCATGCTGGTATGCCGGCCAAGTTAGCCTCACCTTGCCCAGACCTGTTGGTACAATGTGCTTTTTCGTCTGTCTGGAAGTATTCTGGGCCTTAGCAACCAGAGCTGTCTCTGCCCTTGGGAGCTGAGACAGAAGAGGCTTGCAGCCACACAGAAAGTGACACACCAGTTTAAGTACCATGTTTGAACCAAATTTCTGCCACTTTTGCTGGTGTCCTTCTTAGAAGTAGGGAAAGTCCGATTTCCCTAGCTATGTTGAGATCCAGTGGTCATATCTGCCTGTGGTGCTTCTGCAGCATATGGATGAGATGTATTTCAGTGTGACTCTTTCATCTCCTACATTTAGCTCAGTAGGACAATGTAACAGGTGGGTTCCTTGTTTACGATGTCCTTCCAGGGAAGGGAAGTGCTCCTTATTGCTTTCTCATTCTTTGCTTACTACTTAGCTTTTTCCTGTTCGCCTGCTCTGGATTGATCATTCATGCTGATATGATGATAAGACATGATTTTGATGATGAAAGCTTTAGTATAAGTACTCACCCAAGAGATGAACTGGTATGCAAATACTCAGACTTGGTGACATGAATGCTTAGAGAAATCTTGCAGATACTTGACCTACTTGTGAAAACTCCAAACTGTTGCCTAGCTGTTTTCAATGACATCCTTAGTCCTTGAGTGATGATACTGCTCTCCAAGATGGAAATTTACAGCCTCTTTCTTCCTCAAGGACAACTTTGATAAGTGAGAATCAAGGTGAACAGCCACAGAACTTGACTATATCGTAGGTGAAAAAGAATGGGATCTTCTCAAACAACACTCGTACTCTGGTGCACCTGATCTGTGTGAACAAAAACAGCTTGAGTTTTAATATCATTGGTGTTAGTGTGGATGATAAGAACAAAGGTGACATTCCTCAAGTCTGAGATCCACTATTTATCTTGAAATCAGGTTCAGCATAAATAACATCTGTGAAATGCTTCCTCTACACTGACAATGGGCCCTGATTAATAATTAATAGTATCTCTGGATGTTGAAGGACGATTTATTCCTTGTGCTTGGTAAATCTAGCACTGAGAGTGCATCTGTCGGGAGGGAGATTTATAATGAGCCCTGGAACCAAAAATGAACAGAGACTGGAAAATTGATTTCACATAGACCACTGAAAAGTCACGGAATAAAAATATTCAGCAATTCTTGTGTTTTATGCATACAAATTAATGAAACCTTGGAAGTTTCCTACATTACAATTGATAAGGGTTCGTATTTTTTTATTTAGGCACCTCATTTCCTGCTCAGGTTCCTGGTTGCAAGCTGGAGAAGTAACTTCCACATGGACAAGGATAGACTGGGGCTCACCATTCTCAGAACTGTCTGTCAAGCATAGATATTCCATGAGGAAACAGCCCTTCCATGCTCTTCACCCAAGTCGAGAGTTGAACTAATGACTGGATTAGTGAAAGGCCTCAAATCCAAAGCCCAGCCTGTGGTTCAGTGGAGCAAACAAAAATATTTTGCCTGACTTCCATGGGCTGTGGAACAGATGTCTTAAGAAAAGTTTTAGCTCTCCCCTGCTGGTCTGAACCATCAGAATTAGGAAGTTTAAAAGCAGAGAAATATAAAACTAAATGCTTATCTGCTGATTTTCTGCCTTGCTAATCTACCTGTAAGTGTTCTTTCGTACTCATCCCCATGTGCATGTACACTGAATATTTTTTCCTCATTTTTCCTCATTTTTTTGTTTTTTTTTTTTCACTTTCTCTCAGATACCCAGAGAAACTGGAAGACCTAGAGACTCCCCTTGTGCAAACTCATTCATTTCACAGAACGCTCAAGGTACGAAAAGAAAGAATCAAGCCCATGATATTGGCTCATCCAGTCCACCTCACTGGCAGCACTCACATGCATCTGCTAATGTTATTTCCAGACTAATTTTAATTTAGGATATTCCTGCTTTTCGCTTCTCCTCATTCTAATTATAATCTCCCTATCTACCTGAAATAACCTCCATTTA